>JBBIGA010000018.1:6074892-6085696 GCA_037576975.1 Alestes dentex
CTGTTGTCGTCTTGTATCTTAAAATATTTCCAAATCGCTGATATTGCTTACTCATCCTACTGAAAAAAATCTAATAGCTCGTGGATAGAATATCTGACCTTTTTAGATCCTAAATTCTGCATTCAGTTTTTTCTTCTTTTTTCCCCTTTGTGTTCTAGACTCTATGATTCAAACAAATGAAGAAATGAGCACCTCTGCCTTAATCGACAAGATGTTTGAAGATGTCTTGCAGGCTGCTGACAAAGAAGAGGAAGGAGAGACAGGAAAGGAGAAGGACAAACCGAATGAAGATGGTCTTTCCGAGCCCATACAGGAGGGGAAAACTGTCATGGTGGCAGCAGAAACTGAGGTGGAGGAAAAGTCATTACTTTCTAGCCCTGGACAGAATGCAATGAGTGAAGGAGAAGCTTCTCACAGTGAGGATGGGATAGAAGAGGAGGGTGTAAAGTTCAGTCCAGGAGAGACAGTTGATGAAGAAAAGGACTGCAGTGAGAGAGAAGAAGAAATTAAAGAGGAAAGCAATGCAGTGTGTAGTGAAGAAGATTTTCTGACACTTCCACCTGCTTGCATCCTCTCTCCTCTAAGCAAATCTGTAGAGGCTGTTGTTACACCATTGGTAAGGCTATGTATATGGCAGTGTTAAAAAAAAAAAAAAGCTGTATTTGTCTTCTGAATATTTAGATTTGTAATTTTTCCTCCTTCTTCTTCTTCTTCTTCTTCTTCTTCTTCTTTTTTTTTTAAGTATGTCGTACCTTATCTGCATTATTTCTGATCATGCTGTGTCTGTGTAGAGACTGGCAGCCACGGTTCCCACACCCACAATGCAGTGTGCCTCTCTCCAGGAAGTGGTGACCACTCCTTCTGTTGACAGTGCACCACCTCTGTACAGGTAGGGACCCCCAAAAATAGACTAGTTCCAACTGTTCAGTCAGTAGGTATTTCTCTCTTCAGTTTTTCTAACATTTGCAATAGTGGAGCAGTTTGGAGTTTGTTTTATTATGGCATTTGTTTTTAGCTGACATGTTATTGAATGATCATTTAATATATATATATATTTTATCAACAGTATTGATGCCTACCGCTCTCAGAGAAAGAAGTGTCATTCCGTATCCCAGTGTGCAACTCCTGGGGTACAGAAACAGGATTCTGAAAAGACTTACATCAGACCAATCATCAACACAAAGGAGACTATCAAGGTTTGTCTTACTATTAAATAATAAATTATAAATAATTATTTTTGTATAAACATACTTCAGTGGTTATATGCAAACAAATGTCTCAATGTGCAATTGTAGCTTCTGTAGAGCTGTGAAGTTTCAAAAGTTTCTTTCTGATATATGGTTGTTTTTTGTGCAGGCCCTGAGTGAAGAGGCAGCCAAACTGCAGACTATTATTAACCAGACTTTACAGGCTTTGAATTGTTGCTGTGATGAAGAACATGGCAAAGGATCCCTGCAAGAGGCAGAAGCGGAGAAGCTCCTACTTGTTTCTAGTGAATAGAGCCTGTTTGTTTATTTTTTTTTATTTTTATTTTTTTCTTTCTTTTCTTTTAGAAAATGTCTCATGCAGGTTTAGTGTGCTGTTAACATGTAGTGGTGTTATTCAGGTGAGAAGCATGCTGCCCTGCTGTCAGAGATCAGTAGACTGAGAGAGGGAGAGAAAGGAGGGTCAGAGTTGGACAGGACTGACACACTGCAGCCCTGCAGGGGCACTGTTAGCATCAGCAGTGTCCAACTTCCCCTCAAAGTGGAGTTTGTGTGCTCAGCCCTCACAGGTGAGCTTAGTCGTGGGAAAGCAGCAACACTGTCTCTGAGTGTCGTCATCATATGTAACATGGGTAACGTGATGCCTCTCTACAGGTCGTCCTACTCACTACTTTTTTATCCTGATTCGTTATGGCCCGTGTAATATTGTGGCCACACCACTGGCTACAGCTGCTGACACTGAGAATGGAGACACGATCACCTTTCCTACATCCATAACACTGTGAGTCCCTCACTTATGTTGAAACAAACTGTTTCTTGAGATTGTATTAACATACATTTCAGGCAGATCATGAAAGATCATGAAAGTTCATGATGTAAAAAGTTGACCTTTGTAATAAATATAATGTATGTTGGCTCAAAGCTGTGAAAAACAGCATTGATGGATTGGTATATAGTATTTTTGTGGATGAATGTAAACTGTCCAGCATAGTACAGTTTCCCAGTAACATCTGCACCAATTTCTTTGATAGAAAAAAAAAACAGGGCCCCCCGAGTTTTCTAATTTTCAAACTTTTGGTATGTTTTGAATTTGTTTGGCTTTAGACAGGAGATTCGCTCCAACTTTGAGATTGACATAGAAGTCTACAGTCTGGTGAGGAAAGTCTTTACACTCATGCTTCTTATTCCTAAAATACCCTAGTGATATAAATGCTACTGTCTTAATTATTTTCCCTGTAATTGCTATATTTCAACAGTGTCTGTTTTTGAAAGCAGTATGTTAATTGTGCCCTTTCTTTTTGTGTATGTTTTTTAGTCCAATAGCGCAGGTAATACCTGCTCCACTAATCTGCAGCAACATCGAAGATGCACTAAATCACGAGTAAGTATGCGTTCACATTGCTAATACAGAGTGTGCTGCATGTGTTGGTCATTGTGTCTGTCTTTTTTCTTTGTAGGTAACACCAAAGAAGCTACTTAGCAGCATAACGGTATTTATTCATTTTTCATAGATATACATTTTAATGTAATTTTACCATCCATATAATTAAAATGATTGTGTAGTGATGTAACTCATTGGCTTATTAACATCTTATTTCCCTTCCTTCACAGAAATCTACCCCAGGTTTGACCAGTAAGTATCAACCCCCTGCCCTCCCTCATTAAAAATTCTATTGCTAGCAGTTTCTCATGTGTCATGATACTGTTCATTACAGCTGGAACTCTGCCTGCTCTGGGCTCTCGTCGGACCAGTAACTTCTCATTAGTAGGCTCTCACAAGATCACCCTGGCCTCCCTGGGACAGAGCAAGTTTGCACTAGATAAGGTGTGGTGTTTTTGGAAATCTTGTTTTTCAGGTTTATACTGGGTGTGTTGCACTGTGGTGGGGTCTCTGGTGATATAACTGTGCCTTTTCCTTCCTTGTCATGTGTTTCTCTCCTCTCAGATGAAATTTGAGGGCAAAATCAGGCGGCTCCTTGGAGATGAGTTTCAGGAAAAGGTTTCACAATGCCTCTCTTTCACCTTCTGCTCTTTTCTGCATGGTGTTTGCAAACACGTGTTTGACCTATATTTGTGTTAATGGCTTTCTTTTATTTATGGCCTGTGAAAGATAAATATGTATAAAATATGCAGTTGTTTTAAACTCTACGCTTAAATAGTTGTATCGTAATTTCAGTGTGTGGTAATACCTTATCTTTTTTCTGTAACTGCATTGTAGGTGCCTTTCCTCTCTCCTCTGGAGGGCCACATCTACCTGAGACTACACAGTGAGAGCCATTCCAATGTTGAGCATCAAGGCTTTCTGGTGTGTGTTTGTGTATGAGAGAGAAAGAAAAAAACACAAATCAATGGGCATTATGGCCTCAAACTAAGATTTGATTATTTGTCTTTTATGTTTATTCTGTAGCACATCATATCACTTAGCCTCATTGGTTTGCCGCAATTCACAAATCTATGCAGTTGATGCACTACTAAATTATCTGACCATTGGTCAAATATGTTCTCAAAGGTTTTCATGCATGCAATGTTTTTATTTGCGCCTCACAAATATTTCACACTTTTGACATTTAGACCATGTTTGAGGATGTGAGTGGGTTTGGAGCGTGGCAGCGCCTCTTCTTTAAGTTAGAAGGAGGATTCTTCTTCTTCTGGAACCACCCCAATGAGATGGGCAGCAAGGTGAAAAATAGCACAGCCTTCACAAAGCACAAGTTGCTGATTTATGCTTCTGTGTCACATTTAAATTTTTTGTTTTTGTTTGTTTATTTATTTATTTATTTATTGTTCTTTCAGCCAGCAGAGGGTAGCCTGTCTCTATATAGCTTTGACAGTGTGAGGCCTGTGGAGAGAGACTCCTGTGCACGCCCTCACACCTTTGAACTGGTGAACACCAGGACTTTACAACAAGATGATAACCAAACCATAACCAAGTAAGCTGTTTTGAGGGCTCCTGTACATTTGATTGCATCTCTGACTGATTAAGGCTTTTATTTGACTTTTGATATTTTCCTGTGAAGGAGCTGGTTCTCAGCGGACACTCGGGAGGATCGTGCTGACTGGATGAAGAAACTTAACCAAGTGCTGTTGGACCTACACACATGGAGCCGAAAACCCTCTGCCAGTGAGACTGATCCAGTTAATACCTCCTCTAACACTGCAACTTCCCGCGAGAGCATTCTGTAAGATTGTAAGTGCAAATCTGAAGGTATTTTCTGCAATTTACACTATATGAAGGGTAGAAGAACCTGTCTGCGTGACATCAGAGAAAACACTGAGCCCTGCAGACCAGCTGCCTGGCAATCTTAGGTATATGGGTAAATATATACTTTTTCAATCTCAGAAGGTGACATCCTGTTTTGTGGACGGATAAATATCTGAAGGAAAAAACATTGATTTTGATATTCTGGCTATGTGATGTAGTTGTAGCCTTCTTTATATTTCCTTTTATAATCTCTGGTAATTCTACATGTCTCAACCATTGATTTATATGCTAAGCTGTTTGTATACCAGTGATTTTGATTCTCCAGCCTGATGCTATTCAAAGCATTACTTCTAAACACAGCAAGGGGGTACGTGATCTTTTGTTTTGTTTTTTTTCCCCAACAACTGCAAGTGCCCTGTAGGTGTTCTGGTTTTTGTTTTCTCTCTCAAACAATTCTTACAGGATGGTGGTAGATACACAGACCGTCAAGGGAGCATTGGTTTTATTTGCATATTCTGTACTAGGGCTTATTGTTTCTAAAGAGTAGCAGATATCCTTTTTATGTCCTTTATAATAATTTTTATGTGATTTCTGAATGTTTCGATCAGTGGTTTGACTGTATAACAAGGTTTTGAGTTATGCATACCTTGTAGTCTGCAAAATATTTGGGAGACAAATCTAGAGCCTTACATAAACATCTCTGTAATGTACCGAAGAATATTTGGTTAAATGGTTGTGTTGAAGACATCGTGCTGAACAGTACATGTCTACCTAACAGAAGCTTCTGTGTCTAAAGCCATCTGTGTGCAATACTGAGGATGTGTTCTAACTTGTACTCTACACTACATCTCAAAACCAGTATCTAAAATTGTGGTTTACCAAATTGCTTAAATTTTTTTTTGTATGTTGATGACAGTTGTGTTAGAGGACAGAGGCTTGGGGATTAAAACCCTTGGTTATGATTAACAAGCAAACTGCCTAAAAACTACAAATGATTATCTGTATTCTGTGACTTGTCTATATGTATTCTTTCAAGGAATTTCATATTGTCTGTCTTATTCTATTCTATTCTCCTGTTAAACAACTCTATACAATGTTGTATACAGAAAGTATGGGTACTACAGAATAAATATAGCTACGATTAGCTGAATGAGACATTGTCTTTTTTTATTTGTCATTCTGGTGGTTATTGATGGGCCTAGGGAGAATGTACGTATATTTGATGTACATATGTGTATAAACATGGTGTCAACATAAGTTTGCTCCCCAATCCGTATTGTTCTGTATACATAAATGTAAGCTTTTTGTGACATCACAAAATCGCCTTTTTTGAATTCTTTGTTTTTGTTATGATGTGAGAATCGAAGAATTATGGATATGTGCCTGTTAAGCCTGCTCATTCACATTGAAGGAGTGTTCCTGCCTATTCTGCATTTTGAAAAAGGCATGATGTGGAGCAGGAAACCAGAATGGGCCATTCATATAAACCAGTTTTAAACAATTTCTTTCATTATAGAGCAGAGGTCTTGTATGGAATGAAACTTGGTGTAACTGATTACACAGCCACTGAGATACTTCACAGTGATTACAAAATCCAACACTGGTAATTATCTGTAAGGAAAATGTAAGAAAAAATCTAGAATTTGGGCCTTTAAAACTATAGGCTAATGCCTGAATCGGACAACTCCGAGACTTGTTTCTCTTAGGACCTATACTATATACCGCAAGTGAAAAAATAGTCTTAAACAGAACTTGTATTCCTCATGGAAATGGTTGAATTTTTCCTTACTTGGTATACAGTTTCTACTCCTATACAAGGATAAAACGAGTCAAAAATGAAGAGGACTACTGTGAGCCATGGATCATGATAAAATCTCAACCCTTGATCTCCCCATTAAAAACACATGATACTGCAGGGCTCACTGTATGAATATGAAAGCAATATACAGAACTGTGTAAAAGGCTAAGGCAGTCATGATTTAGGATGTTTAAATATATGTATCTCAGCAGTAAATTTTTGTTTGTTTTAGCCTATTATAAACTATGTACTGCATTGCAGTGTGTAATAATGACCACCACAGAAGTTGAAATAATGAGTAGGATTTTATTGATGAAATGTGGCCCTTTGTATTACAGTTAATGTTTTATTGTGAGTGTCAAGGTTTGTGGTGATAGCAGACTGAAAAGTTTGTGTATTTTTTTTCCTTAGTGGAAATTTGTATTTTATAAATGTTACATAAGCATTTAAGGGAAAATGCATGTTTGAATATTGGCCAAACCGTGTTGGAAGAACAGAGAAAAACTTGTAGACATCCTTGAGCTCATGAGATACTGAAATGCTGATTGCAACAGCCCCTTGGGATGAAATTTCATTGAATTTGGCTTTCTTCCAGAGAATGTGAGAGATTTTTGTTTTTTATGTTACTCACTAGACCACATTTGAATCGTAAGGAACTAGAGTCATGGGCCCCTGGAAGCAAACTCGCCATTTGTTATAATTTGGCCAAAAAGTGCTTTGTGAGTTCCCCACTTTACGGGGCGCTGGCACAAAGGGACGTGCCCACCTAGGGACACAACTCTTGTTCTGTATCAGACAAGTTTCATGTGGATCAGTGAAGTTTAAGTATAATAAATCATCTTCCAAAAATTGCTATAATAATGAGATTCTTTCCTTTCAAAAAAGTTATTTTTGTATCTTGGGTGAAACAGATTTGATTACTGCCTTCTCAGTGCCACTGTGTGTATTGATTAAATGCAGTCAGCAGCATGCTGGATTTAATGGTGCATTGATTGGATGTAACTGGTAAATGCTGGACTTCCTTGAGGTTTGAAAATGTGAATGCTACTCATACTCATAAGGTTTAATTTATTGGGTTTTTTTTTTGTAAATGTATGTATATATTTATATACATGCACTTATATGTGTATATTTATTCTAATGGGTTTTTTTTTTTTAAATAAATAATCACCAACACATAGTACTGTGTACTACATGATTTCACAGGAATACTCAAACACAAATAGATTTTCATTTCTTTGTGAGCTCTGCATCTACATCTTCCTCGGCTTTGAGTGCGTGCCACTGAGCGATGGGTCGTCTTGGGTTGGCCAGCATGTCTGTCCAGTGACGCTGTTCAGTCCCTGAACTGTTCAGTCCTAGAAAAACCTTCCCAATGGCGTCATTCTTGCCAATCTTATCATAATCCAGCACTGTCACCACAACTTGTACTTTCTGTGGACAAGCAGAGCAGACTGGGGAATCACTGTATGTAATGGTCACAATTTCACCCAAAAGCTGTATGACAAAAAAATGGTACCTGAATTTGTTCAGATGGAACTTCGAAGCTGAAAGATTCATTGTAATAGGGGTTCAGTGTGTGTTTCTTGATTGTTGTTTTCTTCTTTTTCAGCCTTTTACCATTCTGCATCAAGTGGATCTTAACATAAGGGTCTGAAAAACATGAGCGCATTGTGAAGCAGTGTTATTTCTTTAATTATGAGGAGAAATATAACTATTATGAAGGGAAACACTGGATTGTTACTCACTTTGACATCCAAATAATGACTTAGCAATTGCCAGCACTCATTCACCCACCTGAGAGTCCTCCTACATCCATTTTCTTGAGGTTTTTGGCCTCCAGGACAACAACCGTGAGTTTACCAGCAGTGGGGACATATCGTAGAGACAAGCAGATATCACCCAGCTTCTCCTGCTGCAGTACAAAAAGTAAAGGGCAAGAACACGTCAACCTGGGATCAACCTAGAGTCTTCTGCAATTTATTTGTAGTAGTGAAAGTTCAGGAATAGACTCAATGCTGTTTGGCCTATAGACCAGGACCGACCTGCATTTATGGAACAGAGTCAGAATGATAATCTAAGACTGACTTTGATCATTTACATCTTCATAAATAATTAGGTGGACATGGTTCACTAATTCTAACTCGGTGTCTTTTTTTTTTGGTGAATCATTGCAACAGTGTTCTCAATGGGTGAAATTCAGTTAAATTCAGAATTCGTTACTCACTACTCTTAGTCCTCTTACCTCCTCTTTCTCTGGCTTTTGTAGGGCTCTCCACTCCTCAGTCACATGACTGAAATCAACTTTATTCATCTGCACTCTCACATCTCCAATGGCATCGTGTTTGGAGAAGCGGTCAAAATCATAAACAGTCATAACTAGAGTCTTCCCACCCAGCTCTGTGTATGGAACCTGCAGACAGTAACAGTTGCCATTTTATATCACTAACACAGATCCTCTTTCAGGCGTGTAAAATGAGGAATTTGCCCAGAAATCAGAAGATTCTTTGAAACTTTGTTGCATTTGATGTTAGTTTAATTGGTAATGATACCTTAGACGTGTAGTAAACCTTTGATTTGCACTGTTGATCTTGGAGTACACCTGAACTTCACAATTTTGTGTCTAACCCATCAGCTACCTAACAAGCTCTTCCTGAGCTCACTAACCGTGTAAGTGCAGTGGTATTCTAGCTCCTAAGTTGAGAACCATGGCACTAAACATTAAAACATTAAGAGAAGCACATATACAATGACCGCCAAACTGTCAGATGCAAGTTCTAGGCTTTATTTTCTCCCTTCTTGATTCTGAGGATCTATGAATGGTTAACATGGAACAATTATTCTGAGAAGTACAGGGTCCTACCTTAAAAGTGAAGTGCTCATTGAAAGTGGGGTTGAGGGTCTTTCGATGAATTTTAGTCTCAAACTTTTTTTTCTTGTCTGGGAGGAGATAAAGCTTGACATATGGATCAGATGTACCACTCATATCCATGGCAGCAAGATCTTCTGCCTGGATAACACCTACAACAAGCTGAGATACAAACAGACAGAAAAAAAATCATCAAAGGAAAGCAATGAAAATGAAGGGAATTTTTGTGATTTTGTAGCATCTGACCAAGCAATTAAAACATTTGTATTTGATCTCCATTCGTACTGCGCTGTCTGTGAAGTTGTAGTCGAGAGTAAACTGCAGTTTTCCCAGCTTTTCTTCTTCCTTAGGCTCCTCCTCTTTGTCCTGAGGTTCAGAGTCAGACTTCTGATGCGCAGTCTGAAAACACATTCACTGTGCTGTCAGTTAGAAATATCGGACCAACAGAATGACTACATATGTTCTAAATGACAATTTCCATAAATATACTGACACATGACCTGAGCAAAGCCCTCCTCTTTCAGTGCTGACATGCCAATACTGTCTTTTCCACTCTTCTCTTTCCCAGTTTTTTCTTTTTTCCTCTTAAACACAAACTTCCTACATATGCAGAAGCAGCAACTGAGAATGAGGAGGACGATGATAAAGCCTAGCGCCACCAAAGCCCAAGAAGGAACTGAAATCATATAGAGAAGAAACAAATTACACAAGAAGAAAATTTGTTCTCAGAAATATGTGTCTGTGTGTGTGTGAGAGAGAGAGAGACTCTGTGTACGGGTTTTCTCACAGGGGATTTTGTGGAGCTCATTTAAAAATTTGCTCCTGATTAGGGAGATGGACCGTCCAGGTTCAG
Organism: Alestes dentex; assembly: GCA_037576975.1. Classification (NCBI taxonomy): domain Eukaryota; kingdom Metazoa; phylum Chordata; class Actinopteri; order Characiformes; family Alestidae; genus Alestes; species Alestes dentex. The sequence continues at coordinate 6,084,820 of JBBIGA010000018.1, forward strand.
CCTGAGGTGGGCTCCCAGTGGACGGAGCTTCAGTTGGTCTGAGTGCCTTTGATCCATTCAGGCTCTGTGCAGGAATGGCAGATGCAGGAGGTGGAGACACCTGACCTTTCATATTGCCCCCATGCATTCTGCAAATAAATATTATATATGAACCTTACACACAAGCAGGGATGGGCAATACGACTGTTTTCATTTTCATCACAAAGTACATCACATTATAGTGATATATGACTACATAATATAGGATGGTGATAAGTGATTGGATGTCAGTCCATTATGCATTATTTTTATATTGTACATTTTTACCAGTTGCTGGAGTCAGTTTTGAATCGATCATGTTTAAATGCACACTGGCTTCTCAGCCTACAGCAGTTCTGCCCTGTCTGTTCATGCTGCAGTTATAAAAAAAAACATTTAGCCTGGACTGAGGCTGCTACAGGGCAGCCAGTTAAAACAAAGATAATTTACATATTTTAGTCTTAAAGACACAGTAACAAAAACAGCCTGTTTCATTTTGAGGGATAAAGAGAAATTGAGAAATGGTCACTTAAGCATGAATATTGGTGAAGACTGCTATTGTATACTGGATATACAAACTCACCTAAATGTCACAAGTGGACCTCATAGTAAAAAAAAAAAAAATAGGACCAAAAAAATCACTGTATGCAGTTTTTCAAATTTTTTTATGAAAATGGCTCTAATTTTGCTGGGGTTTTGTCCTTTCCAACTTCTTTGTATAAAAAAGTGCTATTGCCCAGAAGTATCTTCACATTCTATGTTTGCCACATTTGCACATTCTTAGAAGGGGTGTGTGTGTGTGTGTGTGTGTGTGTGTGTGTGTGTGTGTGTGTGTGTGTGTGTGTGTGTGTGTGTGTGT
>JBBIGA010000018.1:6087004-6114913 GCA_037576975.1 Alestes dentex
GTGTGTGTGTGTGTGTGTGTGTGTGTGTGTGTGTGTGTGTGTGTGTGTGTGTGTGTGTGTGTGTGTGTGTGTTCAGGGGCTAAGCCACAGAAAATGCGTATAAATTGGTCTTTGAGTGTTTTTAAAAATATAAACAGAGAGGATTGAAATTATTCACTAAAGTGAAGACAGAATGCTTGGAGTATGGAATAAGGTGTTTTTTGGTAACATGGAACACATTTTGATATATAATTTTAGACAACCAGTGTAAATCAAAACCTACTTGTACAATGTGTTTAATTTATTATTTTTTTAATTATTCCATTTTGATTGCATTTTTTGCTGTCAATCACTATTCTTAGGGCTGTAATTTGTACCATTCATTATTTTGGTATTCACATGCGACTGAGACTGTGTGATAAAAGCCAAGACCAGTTCTTATTCTGCACACGCCTCCCAAAGACAGATACTTTTTAACCTTGAGATTATTTTGAGAAATGCAGAGTAAGGGAGTTAAGAACCTATTGATTTCCTCTCAATTTACAGGGACATGAGACAGAGCGGCAGTGACACTGATATGGCTCACAGTTTGCTGCTGATGCAAACTTATACCAGAGTCCACAGTAGAAATATTTATAAAACACACATATTTAAATATTTATAAAATACAAATACATGTATATACTCTTTGTCTCACTGTTTTACTGCTTTGGCTAGTCATTTCCATTCAGTATTAACCCCACCCAAAACAAAACAAAAAAACCCTAACTAACAAACAACAAAAAAACAATAATGAACAAGAGACAGGAACTCAAGTTTTTACATCAGCACGTATTCAAAACATGCCACACAATCACTGATTACAAAGAGAAGACCCTTACCTGGACTACTGTGTGAGTCTCAAGAAGCTGCAACTGGAATTACGGTCTGACAGTCGGTCTTACCTTCATCACTTCAGTCAAAGAACAGACCACAATGTGAAGCTGAGAGGTGAGGTGTTTGTGTGTGTGTGTGTGTGTGTGTGTGTGTGTGAGAGAGAGAGAGAGAGAGAGAAAGAGAGAGAGAGATGAACGACTCACAGTCGTTCATCCCGTTGGATAGTTAATCGCAGTAGGAGGACCTTAAAGTAAGGTAGAGAAAATAACTACGCTGTCTATGATCATCAGCTCTGATTATCTTATTTAAACCATAAAATATACCATAAGATCTTGGATCAAAATCCAATACTAGGATGCATTTAAACAATCTGCATTGTTACAATATGATATTAAATTATTTCACAGTGGGTTTTATGTACTCACCCACCTTTACTGAACATGCTGGGAAAAGACACCTTTTATCACTGATTATCACTTGTAATATCATGAGCACTGTGGTGTGTAACAGTTATTACTATATTTCAGTATGTCATTTCAGGCCTTACAATGTATGTACACAGGCTACTTGTGTTAGTCTGCTGTATTGCTGCCCCATGATGGTTTATGAAAGGCTTTGGATCGATGGTTAGATTTGACCGACATTTCAAAGAAGTATTATTTTTTTGTCATCATTTCATTTTATTCTGGAAGATGAAAACCTTTAGGAAGCTGGACTGTGTGTAAAATACCTGCATTTTAGTCAAAATTCAATATTCTTTATTTGTCACATGCATAGATATACAAGCACAACATGTAGTGAAATGTGCCCCTGAGACTGTTGAAGTAAAATTATCTTGTAGTTTAAATTAAAAAGATAACTGAAGAGGCTAAACTGAGGTAGTAAAAATATACAGAACAAAAATAAACAAGCAGTACAATGAGAGACGAGACCTGTACGGTGTGCACAAATGTAATAGAATAGAATGTCTATTTACCGTAAAGTGCAGCTTGCGAGTTTGCTGGTTGTATAGACTTAAATAACAGACAGCAGCGGGATATAGGTGAGGTAGAGAGGCAGGTGATATATAGTGATATAGAGAGTTCGGTGTGTGTTATGAACAGCTAAAAGTTGTGGTGCCAGGTCCTGGTTATGGTCTGAAGATTCTTGGTTTTCTCCCTAGTACTCCTGAAGCATTTGCCTGATTTCAGTATTTCAAACAGACAGTTGCTGGGTGTCTCTGATGGTCCTGGTTGCCCTGAGCCTGCATCTCCAGGTTTAAATGTCCTTACTTTGTGTCTGTACCTGTAATGGCACGTTTTGAGCAGTAGAGGGAGTGCTCGATGCAGACCAGACAGAGAAGGTCGTCTAAACCCACCCCGAGCTACGGGCAGGGGGCACTAACACCTCACGTGGTGAAATACTGGGACGGAGAAGAAGAGGTCTCCTAGAGACGGTGTGTGTATGGAGGGGTGTCAGTACCCGAACACAGGAGAGCTCGGGTGTGGACGATCCATGAGAAGCAAGCACAGAGCAGTAAAGAAATAACCTGTGCTTCAGTATTCTTGCAGCCAAGCTGAGAAATGTTAAGGTAAGAAGCTGTCTGTGCAGTCATAACATAAGCATTTTTTTCTGATTCTGCTAATGCTGTAATCCATGAAAAGAATCAGAAAAAAATGCTTATGTTGTGACTGCACAGACACAGAGACAAGAACAATGTAAACTATGAAGTAGAAATACATCGAAGTGGTAATACTGACATACGTACATCACATGGTAATACTGACATACGTAGTGATGTTCACATGGTAAAACTATTGCACATAAGATACTGCACATAATGATAGTTTTAGCACCTGATAAGAACATTGCACAATATTGCACATGGTAGACTACTGCACATCATAGCAAAATAATGCACATAGTCATACACATAATGAAAGTTATTTAAACCCGGAAAGACAGTATGCAACAAGAAGCAACAGGCTAACTTACTAACCAGCCTTGTATTTCTGAGGTCTGTTCACTGTTTTACAGCACCAGCAGTATGAAGTATAACAGCACTAGGCTACTTACTGTAATTACGTAGAACATAAGAAAATAACGGAAACCTCAAAGTGAATCATGTTTAATTTAGAAATATTCATTTGTAAATACATCAGACCTTCAGTTTCTGCACTAAATATGTTGAAAAGGGACCCTCACTCATTTTCTCCTGTGACATGGTTAATATGTAAGCAGTCATTCAGAGTCATCAGAATTGTAGGTTGTTGACTAACCTGCCAAATAGAATTGTTGACAGCCGTGATGATAGGACACCTGAAGCATTTAATGTCTTTAAAGCTCTCTCTCAGAAAGTTATTAACTGAAATGGTTGCAAATACGCTCCCTGGTGCCCGAGGCATTGTTTTCATAAATGCTGAGGGCAGGTCTGAACTGTATTACTATTATTCTATTGTTATCATTTATTTATGCATACAGGGAGTTACATTCAGGGAGCTAAGGAGAAAAGTAAGGCAAAATAGTTCCCAAAGCAAAATAGTTCCCTTTTTTCCTAATTTCTCATTATTTCACTGATATCAACATATAAAACTCAGGAGAGAACTGTAGGTCCACTGATCAAGTTTCTCTATAATGCACTTTAATTTCACTTTAGAGCATTCTGAATGTCTTTGTTTACAAATCAACATTTGAATTGTGCAGAAAATTGGAAAAATCAGAATACATCCTCCCTCTGTCACACATCCCTGTGTGTATCACTATGTGCATTATTATCTTACCATTATGTGCAATAGTCTACCTCGTGCAATATTGTGCAATGATCTTATCAGTAAATTATCAGTATGTGCAATAGTCTTACCATGTGCAATATCATGTGAAGTTTTCTTAATGGGTGCTGAATTATTTCATTATGTGCAATATCTTCTTCTTCTTCTTCTTCGTATTCGTATTCGTATTCGTATTCGTATAGTAGTCTTACCATGTGACCATCACTCTTTATCATTATTACGTAACATACTCCTAACCACCAGTTGTATCTTTAGTAATTCACCGTAAACTGTAAGTTATTTATCTACAGTATTATTACCTTAGTATTTGTGTGTGCAGCATAGTGTTTTTCTTATTGAGGTTGTTCTGCAGAGTTTTTTTACTGGATTTATTTACACTTTATATTTTATATTGTTCTTGTCTCTGTGTCTGTGCAGTCATTACATAAACAGTTGCAATAAAGAGATCAATAAAGTTTTCTAATTGTGATTCTGAAAGCCAAAACAAATTATGGGACAAATTTGTATGCGCCAAGATACAAATTTTAGATGAATGATCATTTCTGAAGGCAAAGAAACAGACACCAGAGTTTGTTTGTGTATGTTTCCACAGAGAGACATGTGTGCAGCAGAGAGTACGGCCCTTCATTCATGCCTCAGTGTAGTTGGAGCATTGGAGAGTGTAGTACGTCGCTGTGTTGGACCAGATGGTGGGAGTGTACTCTTCACCAAAGACACCGGAGAGACTCTTATCACCAGGCATGGGCAGCGCATTCTCAATACGTTACATCTGGACCACCCTATGGCCAGGTATGCAACGCACTGTTGAATTAGATGAGTAGTTTGCACATTTTATCTCAGATAAACATTGACATTGTCAAAACTGACCATACTCGACACACGATCATATGTTTTACTTGTTAACATGGTTAATACTGCTGTTTATTCTGCTGGCTTGTTTGTCTTCATGTTTTAGAATGGTTCTGGACTGCGTGTGTGCACATAATCATATCACAGCAGATGGTTCTAAGTCCTTTATCCTCCTGCTGGCTGCGCTGCTGCGAGGAATTTGTGACTCTGCGAACACCACAAAAGCATCCTGGAACCTGGCCACCCCCAAAAAACTGGCCAATCAACTTCTGGCCTTGTGTTCTAAGGAGCTGGATGATATAATTGCAAATGGTGTTGTTTTTCACGCTTCACTGTTTTTTGGTGTCAATGGATATAGACTGGAATGTGGAGTCTTGCCTGCTTTGGTAGGAGGATACCTTGCAGGAAGAGTTGGAACTGGTCAGGCTGAGATTCTTGCACCTCTTCTTTGTGAGCTCCTCAGGAAAGTAAGTCATGAACAAGACAGTACTATGGCAGAAGCAATCAAATACCTCCACTCAGATTTCTCCTTGCTGCATACTAAAGTGCCAGGACTTCCTATTGGCTATTCACAAGTTGTGGATGGACTTGTCCTTGCTTGTGATTGGTCAGTGTGGAAAGAGACTGAAGGACCGGTAAAAGCGCTGGTTGTTTGTGATAGTCTGGATAAACCCTTGGTTGCTATTGGCGACAACGTGACTATTTGTTTTCAGCAGGACTGGTTGCTTCGGTTTGAGAGCATATTGGAGCAGAGGTTAGCGAGGTTATTGGGCCTCCGGGTGAGCGTAGTATTGTCGTCGGTGAAGCAGCCAGAGTGTGTATTGGAGTGGGCTCGGCTGAACAGCATTGCTGTCCTGGAGTGCTGTGACTCAGAGCAGCTGGATCTGCTGTGTAAACGTTCTGCTTCTGAAACGCTCCCTATGCAGCCTCTGCTGCACATCATAACGCTAACCTTCTGCAAACGCCTGCAGCTAGGAGGATGCAGGTACGCTCACCTAGGGATTCTTCCACATTGCTCTGTATACACACACACACTTGTGCTCTGTGCACCCGCTCCTGGACCACTGGAACAGTGCGTGTGTGTAAGTCAAGGCGTCTTCACAATGCTTCAGTATCTGTGTCAGTCGGTCCTCAGAAAGGGGCCACAGTCAAAGGAAGCACACTCTTCTAATAACTCACATGCACATCAGATGTGGGACAGCCTCACTCAGACACATGATCAGCCTCACATGTCCATTCTGCTTCCTGACCATCCACAAAGCTCTTGTTTGGACCAATCACGGGGTTCCATTAAGGAGTTTTGGGATGGAATTTTAAAAGCTGGTGGAGTTCTTCCTGTGGCTGGAGCATTTGAGTTCCTATTACATCACTCTTTGTTGAATTGCACTGACCGTGGTGATTCAGAGAGTCGAAGGCTTCTTGCTGAAGCCATATTGTGTGTTCCTAGATCACTGCTCTCCCAAAGACCCAGATATTTACTGCAGCAGCAGGCACACTTCATGAGTAAGCTGGAGCTTCTGAGGACAGGCCATATGCTGAGTGAGCCAAGGTCGGGGTCAGAGTTAAGGTTTGGGTTGGGGCCAGCAGGATCAAGGTCTTTGTGTGTAGAGCCAATCTGTAGTAAACACCAGTTGGTGGTGTCTGTGCTGCAGTGTCTGAACAGGCTGTTGTGTGTGGGAACTATTCTGCATACCTGTACTCCACTGCACAGATCACTTGAAGCAGTCTCTGATAGTGAAGAAGAGGACATGTGACACTGATTGACCACTTATTCTCTATCACTGAAATACTGCTTATTCAAAGCCACTAGTCCTATAGGACAGCAAAGTCCAACCTTCTTCCAAATTCCACCTTTTACTTCTCCTAATGAAAATGGTTCTGTATAGTACTGAGTAGGGTTCTTATTTAAACATAACAATTGTGAAACTGTGTTGAGTGCTACATAAAATCACTTTGAACAGTCCTTAAAGGCCTATAAATAACAGGTTTCCTGTCACTGTAGAACAATGCAATACATGTATAGAGCCAACTATGAATAAAACATTCAAAAAGTTTCTGGAGTTGTTATGGTTCTACATGTAATTGCTGCCTGTTCTATAGAAGCCCTGAAGAATTTCTGTTTTATAAGGGTGTAGCAATGTACATTGCTCTGCAATTTGACCTGCAGATTATATAGTGAGAGATGGGTTCAAATGTGTTTTACTTGTCATTTATACACTATAGTATTTCAGATTACAGTTTATTGCCATCCATTCTCAAACACCTATTGTCAAATTATCATAAGTTGAGTCAAACATGTTTCTCATGGGTCCCTCAGGACTGTCTTTAAGAACTGCTTTTTACAGGATTAACCACTTTTTACTTGTATTACACAGTTACAGATTAATGGTTGTAATTGTTATCTGATATTAAACATTGCCTCAGCCATATAACAATGTTTGTTACTAAGTATTCAGTCTTCACAGTTGGAAGTCAAAAGGCATGATTTTCCAAAATCAAGACTGCAGATTGGCTGTTTAATTTTGTAAGCATTTTATTACACCAGTCTGCAATCCATTCAGAAAGAAAAGCTTGTCTGAGTTAGTTTAAAACATGGCAATGTAACTGTGAGTACTGGAGTTTACATTTTTAGGAGATCTTTTACTGGCCTTTACTCAAAAAGGTTACAGAGATAAGAACTGGAGTAAATAGGTTGGGTACATAATACAAACAGCATTAAAAAGTAGATGATGCCATGGACTTGGATAATTGATCAAATTAAGACGTATTTTGCAATTATAGGTGTTTTTGCAATTTTGTAAAACCAATCTGCCATTCTTCTCTGTCAGTATATGTCCAGCTCATCCCAGAAATCACAGAAGTGGTCCCTGTTGCCATGCTGAGGGTGAGACTGCAGAGTTAAGTTTAGTACGGGCCAGTTTTCTGTTGATGTGTACCGAGGCCAGACAGGGAGCCGTTGCTGCCTGCAGAAAGGTGTTTGCTGACTGCGGGAGTTTGGGTCTCCAGAGTGGGCGAAAGCGCCCCAGTAACATACCATCCGATTGGCCAGGAGAGTCTCCTGAGCTGTGAGCGTGAAGTTTGTAACGGGAGCAGAGTCGAACAGAAAGGGAAGTTCTGCCCCATGACAGGCATGATTATAACAGAAAGTAAGCCCTGCCCAAATGCTGTGATCAGATGGAGAGTGGTCAAACACATACATCCATACAGCTCCGCCCAAACTTACTGCGGAGCGAGCAGACCGCCGCGCCGGACACAGGAAGACAAAATCCGTCACAACCTGGGAGATAAGACCAAAATCAGATTCGGATTCAGAGTTTAAAGGGTTCATAAAATGCCACCAATATAAATGAATATGTAGTATTTTTTTACATAAAGGTTTATTAAAAGGACACTTTTTCAAACCTACTATTCTGTTTTTGTTTTTGTGCTCATGGGACTGATACATGTGCTGATGTAATACTCTGGCTGCCTTATGTAATGGGCTGAAACACTCCTTATAACTTTCACATGAATGGATGGGCATAAACCGCTGTAGACTAAATAAGCAGATGTAAGTAAAAATGTTTGGCGACTTTGCAATAATTTACAAATGATTTTCAATTAGGCCTGGTACATGAATGGCACGTTTTGAGACTTAAACAGTGTTGAAGTGCTATGCTAAAATACATGTTTGAGTGGGATGGTTAGTATGGTGGTGACTCACCTGTGAGAGCATGATACGTCTGTCCTGGTTGTGGTAAAGAGGGACGTATTTGTAGAGGATGCGAAGAGCGTGTTGTTTGAAGATGGCTGTGGTGTAGACTATGCATTCAATCACAGATACTGACTCTGTAAATACTCCATATACAAAAATGACCCCCTCTTCAGATGTAGTGCCTACAAGGATACAAATATATGTCAGCCTGTCAGAGCTGATAATTGATGCTTCTTTTTTACAGAGTAAAGCTGACACAGTTATATTTACATAAGTTGTTTCATATTTTTATGGTGCTTTTATTTCCCAAGTAGCCTGGTGAAGAAAACCATCTTCTCTAGCGTTGATAGATGTACAAAGACCATCCACTATGTTTTATAAGGTACTCTTTACTTGAGAAAATTGTGATCTTACACCCTTTTTACTCCCACTTGTGGTCTTTTTTAACATGTTTTTTTTTCCTTGAATACAGTTACAGACTACTCTGCTCACCTCTGCTGATAAAAGACTAAGCTAGCAGTGTTGCATGTTAACTAACAGAACAGGTGATAGACCAAAGTACACAGGGGTTGGTGAAGTGTGTTACAGACCTAGTATGACTGGCTTATGGCTTTGCCAGTGACCTTTTTGAAAGGCCACAATCGGCTGCTCCTTAATCAACTGTCCATCAATAAATGGACCCCAGGTCTCGAACATCTCCAAGAAGCGGAAGGGGTTGATGATTTTAGAACCTTCAAACAGACATAAAAGATGATGAGGTGTGCATGTATGCACAACAATAAGGCTTATAGGGCCAAAACTCCACTATGTACCTGCTTTAATTTGAGCGTTGAGGATGGTGTGTGAACTGAGGGAGCGAAGGCATTCCATGTCAGACACTGAGCAATTAGTCAGTTTCACAAAGTCCCTGCCCAATTTCATAGCATCCCACCTGCAATATGAAAGTCATCACCTTCATCATTATCATTATTCTCTTCTGAACTGATTTAACTGAGTGAAAGGGATGTGTGTGCGTGTTTGCGTGTGTGTGTGGTAGCTTTTAGTTAGTGTGTGGTACCTGCTTTTGAGTGGGATGGAGAATGGCTGGCTCTGGGTGGCAGCATGCCTGAATAGAGGCTCACTGATCTGCATCATCAGATGCAGAGAAACTGACTGGGCTCCAGCACTCTCACCAAACAAAGTTACCTACACACACACACACACACTCACACACACACTCACACACACACTCACACACACATTCAGTTGCAGTTACACCAAATACATTTTTTTGATAAACAACATAGTGATAATTTTTTTAATTTTGTGAACAAATTGGAGTAGATAAAATGTACCAACAACACAGGGGTGCTACTTAAAAAGACAATGTTTTTTCTGCAAAAAGAAAATTCAATTCCAGAGGAAGTGACTCTAAAATGCAAAACATTTAGTAATACAGCATTCACCATTTTATTACTCAGTCCTGCCACCACCACCTCTACCACCATCACCTCTACCGTTCGTAGTATTCCTACACACACCTTGGCTGGGTCTCCTCCAAAGGCAGCAATGTTCTCCTGTACCCACTGCAGTGCTGCCTGCTGGTCCAGAATTCCATAGTTTCCCACAGCAGAACTCTGAGGATCTTTCCCGGTCACAAGGAACCCAAACGCTCCTGTATAACACACATAATAATACATTACAGATCTGCTCACAATAAAACTTTGTGTACACCTAATTATGTTTTCATAATCTTAATGATTTGAAGATTCTGTCTTAACACTTAACACTTAACACTGTAAGTTTTTCTTCCCTCAAAATGCTAACAAAAGTAGTTTTCAGCACGGAGCACTGTACTGAGCATATGTGGAAATCTCCAGGCCTGTTGAAAAAACTTCTGAAGTAGCTTCTCAGGAAGATTCTTGAGAGATGAAACAAGAGTGTGCAAAGCTACATCGGGGTAAATCTACATTTAAATTCAGTTTAAAATATAGTGGTTTAGCATTTGTTATAGTTTTGACACTTTAAGGCTTATTTTATAAAAATCTTTTTATGTCGAGTAAAGATAGCATATTGACATCAAATTGTGTCTGTGTCACGCTGATATCAGCTGAAAATGAAGGGAAAAAAGTCTTATTAAAAATATTGGCCAATATGCAAGGTTTCAATATTGGTATTAGAAAAAAAAACATGGAATCGTGCCACTTCTAATGAATACTTTGAACTGCTAGCCCTATTGTTCACATATATATGAATCTGAAATGTGTGCCTCACCTAAGCGATACTCCATATTTACAACCAGGGTGTTGCTGTAGTTACTGATGAATCGTCCATCATACAGTGGTTTAGAGGCGGAACCAGCAATGAAGTCCCCTCCATGAATCCACACCATGACAGGCAAGGCCATGAGAGTCGGCTTTGAAAGATCCACACTCACAGGAACAAACACGTTCAGATACAGGCAGTCCTCACTCGTCTGAACACACATGCACAGGAATACTTATTACTTTAAAAGGCATGGGATGTGCACTTCATTGGCTGCACCTCTCTTTTCTTTTAGCATTAATCTCCAGTTATTAATAACAACAACAATACTACTACTACTACTACTACTACTACTACTACTAATACTACTACTACTACTACTACTACTAATAATAATAATAATAATAATAATAATGAAATATAGTTTTTATTTGTATAGTACCAATATGTTTATTGGTATATTACTTTTTCTTGTAGTTTTCTCCTGAAATCCATTAAAAAGTTTTATGGACCCTGAACTGTCATCTTTAATTTTTACATGATAATTTTCCAATCCCTCTCTTTTCCTGAAGGCAACCAGACAAACATAAGCATTGCAAGATGTTTTCCTTATATTTTACAGTTGTCAGACAAGTAAAATTAAAACTAAAATGTGAAAGAAATATTTAGAAAGATAGATTTAGATAATGCCATGAGACTGGCAGAGGGAGGATTACCTTTGGAGGACACATTTGAGAGAACTCCCCAGCACAAGCCTGCACACATGCTGGTCGAGGGAACGTGGCATCATATGGCTGCGTCCACGGTGACACGGGTCCAGGAGGGGTCCAGCGTTTTGGGCCTATAGGAGGGGCTGCATACGGAATGCCATAAAACACATGAGCTTTGTCCAAGGTGAGTCCACACACTGGTCCAGAATGTGTGACCACAACAGGGCCTTTAATGGAGTTTGCCTCATTCTTTTCATCAAGCAGTGTATCATCTTTATTCCACATAACTCCATTCAACTCAGTATCAACTATGCTGTTATGTTTTGGCTCGGTATTATCATTTATAGCATTATCAATACAATCAACTTCATTACATTTATTGTCAGCGTAGAGTACTGAGCGTTCAGCATTGAGTTTATCTGCATTTTTTTTCACACTTGAATAAGTAAATGGTATGCCAGTATCAAACTGTTCACTGTTATGCCTGAGTTTATCCTGCTGCCCAGTCTGTGGGTCAGGCAACTCAGCAACATTAAGTCTGCCATTGTAATCTTGAAATGTGCCATAATTCTCAAATGTGCTAGAACGTGGAGTCTTTTGCATGTGGTTGAAAGTCGTGCTCCATGCTCCTCCAGTCTGTGGCGTGTAACGCCACTGAGTATGTGTGAGATGAGTGTGTGTGAGTCGTGAGTCCTCGCCTCCCTCTTGTCCCCCACACACCAAGTCTGGTGTCACCATGGAAACCAGCACGACCAAGGTTACTCCAGCGACCAGCGAGACCATGATGATGATGATGATCACTCCGTTCCAGCTGATCACACACTGAGGAAGCCCGTTCCAAAGAAGAGGTCTGCTTGCCCACACAGTCACACACGCACACACACTCACACACACACACACACTTACGCACCAGCCCTTGTAATTTAGATCCCCTCAGACGTGCTTGTTTATTCCAGATCTGAATCACCACATCCTGAATTATCCCAAAACCTTTCCATGAATGTTTTCCCAAGACATCCCGTCGCTGCCGCTCACTCGGGCCCTCAAACAGAAAGGCTGAAGTGTGTGACGGAAATAAGTAAGTATGGTGAAACTGGACTCTGTCCCATTGAATTTCTCGTGACATCAATGAGCTTGGCTGACCCACATACACACACACTCTCTCTCTCCCCTCCTCTCTCTTACACAGACACACACCAGTAAACAAGGATGCCTTTGTGGAACAAATCAGATTACAAATCTGCACGCAGTTGCTGAAACCACTTGCGTGCACATTTATACTGATACATTCGAACATATCATCCACATTCACACAACGGACTGATGCTAAAATGTGAAAGAAACCAAATGTATGACACAGATGTAAGGAAACTTGTGTTTTGTCTTTGATTACATTTGTGGGTTCGTCTGAAAAATTTCTGTCTTATGTCCTTAGATAACCTTGTTAGCTCAAATGCATTCCTGCCACTCTGGACTATGCACGAGCAGTCCTTTTTGTGAGTGTGATCATGACTATTTTTCAAATATTCCTGCTTTTATATTCAGGTATAATAAGAAAGAAGTCAGGCCATGCTGAGTGGCTGTGAAAAAAACATTGTGTCCCTAACACAAAGAGACATGATGTAAGTCGTGATATCGTTAGTGCTCTGAAAACACTGGGTTGTTGAGTGATTGCTCAGAAGTACTAACAGGCAGCTTTTTAAGATCATGACTCATGTGTTCACGCTGTTCGCACTGCCTACAGAACGCTATACGTACAACTGTCTCCATGGAGACAGTAAAACCTTTGCCGATGCAAAGACCAGGCAAATGAAGCAATTAATTCATTTCTACAATCGTGACACACCGGTCACAGGGGTTGTCAGCCACCAAGAATGCCTGATAATTCACCCAGGGAGAGTCAGCTTTGACACATGGGGAAATATACTGATCTGTGTTTATTTTTACAAGTGTGAATATGAAAGTTCAAAAGTTCCATACAGTTTTTCTTAAGTTCTGTGAATAAGCCAGGTACTGGAATGTGATTTACAATGAATAGGGCAGAGAACTCTATTGGGGGGGGGAGTCACTGAGGAGGAAGGTGATGCATCAGTCCTTTACAGTAGGGGGGATGCCACACACATGACTCAGCGTAGCACTAGGTCTTCATAACATTCCCCTATTAATAGTTGACTGTTAAAATAAGGCTTAAACAGCTTGGAATCGGCATGACTGTGATTTCAATGTGTTGCATAATAGTAGAGAAGCCAGCACAAGCCAACTGGCAGCTGCAGTCCAGCGCGGGGCAGCCAGGGGGGAAGCCTATGAGCTGAAGACTTCGGGCCAAAACCCCAACCAGGTGACCAGTCATATCCTGCAGGAAGACAGTTATTTATTAGCAAGATATTTTAGTAAGAGTAAACAGTAGCTCAAATGGTTAGCACTAGCCTAAAACTAAACCCGTTCATACCCTGACTCACACATGTAAAATACATGTACATGCAAACTGCGTTATTTGTGTGAGGATGGGAGGCCTGGTTGGTCCTGGGCATGTAAGTCGTTAAAATATTTAATAATCTCAAATAGACAAATTTAAAATGTAGAACAGTGGTTTTCCAACCAGTCCTCAGGCACCCCCAGGTGGTCCAAATTTTTTGCTCCAACTCACATGGGCAAAAGGAGGAAATGTGGACCTTTTCTGGGTCCGTAAGGACCAGGAGAACCACTAGTGTTGTGGTAGTATCAGAACCATGAAGTAGTATCAGAACCATGAAGAAATGTTACAACAGGCCAGAAGGAGAACAAAGACAGAAACGTAGGGATTACGATGGCTCTGTGAATGGTAAGAGAATTGTGTCACTCAATTCAGAATGGTGCATTAATTAACAACAAATACTTACTTTAAATGCTTTACAGATCGGATCAGCTGTTAAAAAGAGTGAATTCACGTAATTGATAAAGGTGACAGGATGTACGGAGTGCTCCTTGTCCTTCATGCACAGTTTAGAGGCATGACCATTTTATGATGATCAAGTGATTTTGAGGCAGCTGGTGGCCTGGTGGTTAGGGAGTTGCCCCTGTGATCAGAATGCTGTAGGTTTGAATCCCAGGACCACATATGTCAGCAAGGTACCATCCTCACATGCTGCGCCATTGTCGGCTGCTCATGGCTTCACTCAGATGAATTTGTTAAATGCAGGGGACAAATTTCACGCTGTTCACACAGTGTGCTATGGTGTGTTCATGTGTGACAAATGGTTCACTTTCTAAACAGATAATAATAGTAATGTGGGGATTAAAATGTTATTGTGATTGTTCTTACTGCACAACTTATCTTGGCATTTCTCCGTACCACAGCTACTGCAGGCAAGGCCCACTATGTATGGAGGAAAGCCAAACACATTTCCGCTGGGACAAAACAGATAAACAATGGTATCACTATCAAACCATTAACAGCACAACAGAGAAGAGACAGATATTGTCAAGATTACTGAGTGCTGAGGCCTCCTCAAGAACAAACAAACAAAAAGAATTACAGATAGTTGTATCTTCTGTAAGAACTTTGAAAGACCACTTAGGGCCAGAATAAGATAAACAACATACATAGAAATACATAAAAATAACAAGTTTGAAAATATATTGACATTAACTGCAATTTATGTCACAATAACAATGTTGTATTTGGCTGGAAATGTGTGGCATGAATACATTTGATAAAGAGTGTAGAGCTTTTTAGTAGCTTACTTACGGATCACCGTAGTCACACACAAAAATAGTTGACTCTGGATTACTAGAGAAGTTGTCAATCCCTCTAGAACACACATGGACAGCGCAGCCAAACTTATAGCTTGTTGCCCACATCAGCTGAAACACACAAATCACTTTCATTTAACAGGAAATGTTACAGTAAGAACACTTTTATATATTATTAAGAATTCTCAAGCCATTAACAAATGTCTTTAGTATCTGTTTAAGGGACACACACTAATGCGAACCTGTGTGTAGTGGCCACAGACCCTCGCACAGCTGTGATTTCGGAGCGTGTGGTCGGCGCCGTTTCTCTTCCAGCTGTGGACAGCTGACTCCACTGTGAAGGCTGAGTATGGAGCTCCAAGCCAAATGTTCTCCCCGACCCGCTGGAACTCAGGGTGGGCCTGGACCATGTGCTGCAGTACAGGATTATGGGAAGCCCTGCAATGTCTGGCCCAGGAGCGGGCACCTCTTGCCAATGTATCGTCCCAGGTCTGGGTGCAGACACATTCACACACACATGCACGCACTAATATTGAGATCCCTCTGAATTCCGTTTCTGTTTGTTTTGAAAACCAATGATTCAGTGTTAGTTTTTTTAAAATGTGGCTCATTCCAAAAGTGATTTCAAACTCTCGCTAAGCATTCCTTCTCAACTTTCAGAACTGTGTTTGGCACTCACTCTGTGTCAGGCTCCGTTGCCTGCTATTAAGCAACAATGGAGATATGATATCTCAAAGGTATTACTACTGAATTATCTACTGAAATAAAGCTAAGGCAGTCACCCAAGATACTTCCTGTCTCACAGCTCTCGTTAAATTGTCCTGCCATCTGAATGCCAAACTGCAGAATCAATTTGCCATGTACACTAAATAGTGCTTACAAATAATGAGGTAAGAGTACATAATATTTAAGCTTATCCTATGTACAGTGTTCCCAGCTTAAAGACTTTTCAGATCAAGAAACCCCTCCCTTATAATACAGACAAGATATGAACCTTATGAAAACAATCCACACAAGGACAATAAAAAAACTTTCCACTCGTCTAAGAGCAAGAACACACCACACTGCCATGACGACTCCAGGGGTCGCTGAATTTATTCAGTCTTTTGATAAAGTGGCAAGAGTAAATTTTCACCAGGGTCATTTATCCTGGCTCTAGAATGAACATTATATGAACCAAATTGCAACCAACACAGAATACGATTCTAAGCAACCACTTTTGCAAAAGCCATGAAGAAAGAAATAATGTATTGAAGTTTCAGATGTGTGCATCACTTCCACCTGAACACAACATATTACATCATCACGGTTCAGTCTTTCAGTGTTGTCTGACAGGAGCTGTGTTGATGTAATATGTTTTATTCGTGTGGAGACGATGCACACATTTGATATGTGAATTCAGTGCACCGCTGTTTGACAGTGCTGGTCTCACTGATCACACGTAAAGACAGATTGATCATGTGATGAGCAGTGGTAAACGCTCACCATCAGACGCATGCTGGCCGCAGGTGGAGAGGCGCGTGCTCGGTGCGCGTTGTGCGCCTGCACGCACCTGCGGATGAAGTCCGGGTCTGTGATGTCCGGCAGCATGAACGCAAGGACCCCCGGGAGTCCCGAGAACAGAATCGAGATCCACAGCGCGAGGGAGCCGAGCAGGTCCATGGCTCTGGTGCGGGTGTGCGCGGGTGCTGAGTGTGAGGACTGATGCGCTCACTGCACTGATGGAGCTGATGATGAGAAACAACACCACCCACCACATCACGATCAAACGGGAAATCTGGAGCCCCCTCTCTCTCTCTCTCCACCACATACACACGCGTGTGTGTGCGTGTGTGCCTGCCTGTGTGTATTTTTGTAAATGAGTCTATATAAAACCTCGAGCCTACTCTCTCTCCACCACATACACACACATACATAGTCATTTACAAAAATACATTTATGAAGTGGTCAATGTGAAAATAAATGTAACATCTAAAGATATTATTATACGTATTGTTATCATTATTTCCCCCTGATTAAAACAATTTTTTTTTTCCAGTTTTTAGATTTCGATGTTTGGAGGGACAGAAAACTGCAAGGCCAGGGTTTTGGTGAACCTGTGAAATTGACCTCTCGATTGTTTTGTTTGTAGCGGTTTATGTCTAGAAAAGAAATGCATGAAAGAAGATAATACAGCAATAGAAACACAGCAATAGAACAGAAACGTATGAAAATATTGCCTCGTGGTGACGCCTCTAGTCACGTGGGATTTGTTTGTGAAATAAAACCATAGCAACACGTCTCGGTTTGCAGACCGGACAGTTCCGAATAACGAACGAAGTGGAGGAAAACACGGTCGAAATGGATCGACCTTCACATGTGAGAAGATCTTTCACACCACAAGACAAATCCTCACGTCAACTGCAGGTAACGGGGAGTTTGAGTATCTACAGCAGCCTGCTGTTGCTCTGTTTGACCTGATGGCTGACAGATTTGGTTTTATGTGTTTTCTGTTTCAATAAAGAGCCAAGTAAGTGGAGCGACCCGTGGCCCACGTCCTAAAGAGTAAGTGTGAGACGTTTCACCTCGTTTTCTTGTAGAGTGTGTGATCAGTGATCAGTAATCAGTAATCACATCTTCGTCACTCCCGTACAGAGTTCCTGTGCTGGAGTTAGAGAGGCTGGTGGACAGGGAAGAGGAGGTGAGAAAGTAAACTGATACAAAGAGAGAGTGATGCAGAGAGACTGTGAGTGTCCAACAATGAGAGAGTGAGTGTATGCTCTTCTTTCCATCCCAAGGATGCGGCTTTCACACCAGTGGCCGGAAATCCATCAGGTCTGCTGTCAGGCATGAGCTGGGGTCCTGCAGCCTCAGCACGCCAACCTCAGGTATTCTCATCCACCAGAACAGTTTCAGTGCACTCTGTCAGATCAAAACATCGTTAACTCCATGTATATTTATTAACACCTTTTAAAAACAGAATATACCATTTGCACTCTGTCACCATATCAGTTTAATTGGACCAGTAAAAATAACAGAATAAAACCTTGTGTTAACATATTGAGTTTCACTACAATAAATGGAACTATATTCTCATTTCATTACAACTGTGTATGCAGTTCAAAGTTTGTATATTTTACTCAGAAATGGAATGAAACGATGTCAGAAAGACAGACCTCATGCGTTCACCAGTCATCAAAGTCCAGCGACAGAGGCCAGCCACTGAACAGTTCACCTAGCAATCTCAGTCCTGACATGGAACCACCCTACCACACCCCATACTCTACTGAGCTCAGCCAAATTCAGACTGACGCCAAACACACCAGAACCAAGAAACTGGAGGCAGTGAGTAATCCCCGCTTAGTCAAGACTGGGTGTTTTAAAAACTGTTGATGTGACTAACAGAGTATTAATGTTAATGTCTATTACGTTAGTGAAACCTATAGTAACACTAGCATATCACTAAAATTAATGTTACTGTTTTTTTGTTTGTTTTTTATTTTTTACTGGTGGGGTTAGAGAATGTGTTGGCTGTTTTGATTTAAGTGGCTGCTTTGCTGTAGTGTTAATGAATTAAAAGGTATGTTTGTAGGAGGGGCTAACTTTGGAGAAGAGAAAACAAGCTGTGATTGAACAGATGATGGTGGACCAGCTCTCCAGGTGAGTTGCCCTCTCTTTCTCTTTCTCTGAAGCGGAGGTGACATTCCTACTAACAGCCCTGGTGTCTAGCTTTAGCAAACTAATTTCATGACAAATCCCTCTGAGAGTTAATTACAACATGCCCATATCATGGAAAACTGAATTTTACTCAGTTTTGGTTGCTATGTAAACATAGCTGATTAACACTCACTGTTAATCTAAGAACCATTTGCTTTCCAATCCAAAAGGAAACGGAGCTGCAAAAACAATTTATTGGCTTTGTGATGCCACAAAAACAATGCATTTTTTTATCTATCTATTAAGTTTTCAGTAGTTTAGCTGTTATATAACCATACAAACACCATAGATAGACTTCAGGCTAAAATACAAAAATATTTGGGATGTGTGCTCTTTAAAGTGCCACTTCTGTGTAATGCAATGAAGTCTGTGGGCTGGTCTTGCAGGGCAGTCATCAGCGACCCAGAGCAGAATGCTGTAAACCAGTTCAGTGCCTCAGCACGCCATAGGAGGACTCTCCACCACACCATGTAAAACATAGACACACACACACCCCTCCCCACAATCAAGACTCCTTGTCTTTCATAGACACAAATACGTCTATTCATGTAGTTACAGAATTATATATTTTAGTATTATTCTCTCACATAAGAATGATTGCATTTACAGGGTGAAGACACAGAAATCTTTGACAGAGAACCTCTTGTCCCACAAACTCTGCTTTCATGCCAGAATTTTATCAAGGTAGACATAACTACTAATGTCTTGTATGTCAGTTTATCAAATGGAGTGAAATACTGAATGTGCAATAATTACTGAGCACGTGCACGTGTTTTGTTCAACAGATGTGGACGTGAGGCATGTCGAGAGCTCATTGGGTTCTTCTTCACATGTGATCAAACTCTAACAGTATATGAGTATCGTAGCTTTGGAAAAAACAGGTTTTAGTATTCTCTGGAATTTGAAATGTATGTTTTACACAGTGCTTGGATGTTTAAAGGTAAATACTGGAGTATGAGGTTAACTTTTTATATATTTTGTAGGTGCAGCGCACTGCCCTTTATTACTCGTGGTGTCTATAGGACCCGAGGAAGGCCTTACTGTCTAGCTGACTTCTCACAGGTACCATTACTTATTATGAACATAGTGATCATATCTCTTCTCTTTCTACCTCTCTCTTGCTTCCTCACACCCCCCGTACACGTAAATACAAACACAGAGAAGTAAACTCGACAGCAGTTTCCTTGAACTCTCAGCTATCTATGATTTTCTATGTACCATATATCCTATGCTATTGTCTGTGTGCTCAAGTGTAACCAATAAGCCTTCATGACATTCAAAATTATGTGAAGTCTGTCTGTGTACATTTTGCAGGGTGCAGATCTGCGATTCAGTACAGATGTGCCTCACCTATCCGATGGCTTGAGACGGCTCCCGGATGTGACCCTGAGAGTTACTGATGTGGATGAAGAAGCCAAAAGAACACTGCAGTATGTATACTCTCCCACAGACACAGAAACAGTGCGCACACATACAGTTTGTGTCCAAACATCTAGTTTTTACCCTGAAGTATTATTTGTTTTTGCCTTGTTTGCAGTAACAGCCTGTACTTTACACAATATGTTGATCATTACTGTAAAGATTTGATTGCAGTTAGCCACAAGAGCATTAGTGAGGTCAGTTACAGATGGTGGATGATTAGTTCTGCATCACAAACTCCACTCCAACCCATGCGAGTAGTGTTGGATGGAGCTCCATTAATCCAGAGACAGCAGTTCATCTGCTCTACAACCCACTGCTGGGGATTTATACCACTCGAGCCAATGCTTGGCATTAGGCTCATGTGTGGTTACTCTATTGGCAATGATTTTCTGTGGAGATTGTCGCCGTGTCTGTGCAGTTATGTGTCAAAATTGGGTAACTGAATTTGCTAATTAGAAGAGTTGTCTACAAACCTTTGGACACAATAGGGTTGGGTCCCTGACCAAGGATTAAGCCGAGTCCTTTATGTTCCTATTAAGAGAATCTCTCTTTAGAATGTGTCATCTGGACCAGTCCGGACTTAAACTCTATCTGGAAAACTGACCCATAGTGTAATACAATTGAGTATTCACCTAAATGTCTGTTACTTTCTTACAGGGCTCATTCTGGAGAAAGTGGTCATTGTCTTTCTGAAGACGAAATCAATGACCAGAAGACCCTAAGTGCAATACAAAGTTAATATTCTCTAATATTTTTCCTGACGCAGGTCAGGAAAAATCCTTTACACAATATAATTTCCCCCAAATGAATGAGGAAGAGAACTGATTTTTGGTTAAAATGAATGATCTTTGTTGATTTTTCAGCCGCTGTACGTGATAGGCTGAGGGGTCATGCCATCCCAACTCTGATTGGCCTAGGGAGAAGGCTGCAGAGTTTAGACCTAAAGCAGATCGGCCTCATTGGCAAAGGCCGGCTCAGAGAATGCCTGACGGAGGAGCTGGGTCTTAGTCAGCAGGTGTGATCAAATGCCAACAAAAAAATCTAAATGTCAGCAATAAGCGTCTAGCCAGTAATCCAAGAATTTATAACTTTCTACCAAGACTTAATATTTTTGCAAGGAGGACAATGACATACACTTAATGCAGTTTGATTATGTTGTGTGGGTGCCAGGACTTTGATGCTGTGTGCAGAGTTATGGGCCAGCAGGGAGGACTGATGGTGGACTACACTAAACTGATGCGTGCTGTTACCGGGGAGATGAGCGAGATCAGAAAAGCCATTTTTATGAAGGTAGCATCGCAGCTATAGCTGCCTCTCAGTCATATGCTCAAAAATTAGCGCTTAATATGTATATATCAGATGTTTATAGAGCTGTTTTGAATTTCTCTGTTCATCTTCTAACAGGTATATGCTAAACTTGACCCAAATAAAACTGGCTTTATTTCCCTGAGTGACATTAAGAAATTCTACTCGACCAAAGCGTCCCTGGAACATGTCGAAACCCTGTCTGGTAAATTGCACACATAGTGTTCATATGCACAGCCAGCCTATAGGTGTAATACATTCAACATCATTATCTCAGTACATACACTGTCTTTTAACGCTAAAGTGCAAACACTTTTTACTAAAATTTTTATGACACACAAACTTTTTCCATGTTCAAACTGCTGCATTAACCCTATTAACCCCGTGTGTCTAGAAAGCAAATCATTAATATTTAACTTACAGTGGATGTAAATAACATTGGATTTTATCTTTGATGACCACACTGCCATGAGTCAATTTATTCCCTTTAATTTTTCATCATTTGTTTCTTTGGCACATATTCCCACAATTGGGCTATCAAACAACAGCACTTGCTTAATGAATTGTAGATTGTTTTGTTATGGAGTGATCCCTAGCTGTGAGTCATTTTTATATTTGGCTGTTTGTAGACATGGGAGCAAAAATAAACTTCCTGGTTTGTATGCGGGACACAGGAGGCGTCACTAAGGAAGATGTTTCTTATGCTGAGTTTGAGGACTACTATGAAGGGCTGAGCATTGAAATCCCTGGTGATCAGGAGTACATCAACATTCTGAAGAGTACATGGAGCATCTGAGTTGTGTGACCAGTGAGTGCATTTATGTGTATATATCAATTTATATGAATTAAGTTGTATGTATTATTAATTATGTGTATGTGTCTTTGTGGACAAGAGGCACCATAATCATGCAAGAGTGTTGGAACTTCTTAATTAAACCAATCTTGCAAAAAACGTTAAATTATACAGGTATCATTTAGTGATTAAGTTAATTTGTAATATTGTGTACCCAGTAATGTTGGACAACAATAAAACATTTTAATTGCGTTTAATCGCATGGTTTTCTGCGGTTGATCGCATCGATATACACAAAATTAAATAATTAATTCAAAAGTAGTGTATTGCACAATTTTTAAAGCACTACTATATGAACAAAAGTGCAATAACATTTGGTATGCAAACACTTTCAACAAATAAGAAGCTTTTTAACAGCAGTTGTGAATCTCAACTTAAATATTAGTGTAATCAAATCAAATATAAAACCAAAGCTATTTGCTACTGCAAGGCATTCATGTTTTATCTAGTTTGTTATAGAAAAGTTATAGAAAGTTAACCTCAGAGTCCAGAGCATTATAGCATCTCCAAAGGGGGATCAACCCCATATGAAAGTCTATGTATCTGAATGCAGTGTCATTATAGTCCCTGTTGGTGTAATGGTTGGCGTCCCATTACTTTTGTCTATATAGTGTATGTTCACTTGTGGGCATTTGTATTGTCCGTTATAAGAAATTACACGTTTTTATACATAAGTTTCTTCTGAAATCAAGAATATCATGGTGAATCTGTACTCTCTTTGCTGCTGTACTCTTCGGGGAAGACTTTACACTATGGTTAGAACATTGCTGTGAGGATTTGATCGTGTTCAGCCACAACAGTAGGTACTGATGTTGGATGAGCAGTTCTGCAACATGGGGGCGGAACCATTATAGCAGCTGTAAAGGGGGACCAACATCATATTGATAATGTATCTGAATGCAGTGTCATTAAATTCCCTGTTGGTGTAATGGTCAGGCATGCCAATAGTTTTGTCCATATTATATGGTCAAAAGTAATGGGACGCTTGACTCCTGTGAAAAACAGCTGGGACGTAGAGCTGCATGCTGCGTGCCCCCACGAGCACAAAAACACAAAAAAGCTACGAACTTTCAAAATACAAGGATTTTTTAAAAACGTACATTAACACACAATAAAATTGTCGGCGTTTAGTATATTATGTGTTAATGCGGTAGTAAAGCGTTAACATGCTCAGCCCTAATATATGTATTATTACAACTATATTCAAAGCTGTAATTAAAACGGATTCTTCTATCCTTATTTTGTTAGAAGTGTTTGGACAGAAGTAGTAGTGGCTTACAAAGAAGCCTAATTGTCTCAACCCTGGTCCAGGTGGCCTCCAGCTTTGCACATTGAGGTGTTTTCACTGCTCCCACCACGCCTGATCCAACTAATCAGTTTGTTAACAAGCTTGTTCTGTGCTGAAGTGGTTTACAAAAGAAGTGAAAGAACTCAAACGTGCAGGGCAGGATTGCCTCCAGGACCAAGGTTGGGAAATACTGGAATATCTTAGTCTTCTCAGTCTTATTCCTGGAGCACTACTGCCCTCCAGATTGTGGTATTTCCTTCTCTAACATTGTTTCCTAATCCTGGTCCTGGATGCCACTGCCCTATTTATTAAAGTGCTTTCCCTTATTTAAGAAACAAACTTAAACACAGTGCGGATGTACGGATATAACTCTTGTAAATCTTTTAAGCAGTGAATGTCTCTGTCTTGGACCAGTTCCCTCTCATGGGGAAACAATCAATAACCGTAACCTTAAACACTATGTCAAGAGGTAAATTCTGTATAGTTTATTTAGCTCAAGGGACTTTGGAAGTGGCTTACAGGCACTTTATTTGACAGCCTGCTCAGAAAGAAATAGCATGTCCTAAAAATGTAACAGCACTCCTCCTCAGGACCCAGTAGGAGGTGCTGTTTCATACTCGTAGGTGGATCATAGTCATTGGAGGAGAAGGGCAGAGAAGGGGTGGAAGAACATGGAGGCTGCAGGAGGAGGTAAAACTTGAACACTTCAAAAGCAGAAGTCCTCTTGTTTTCTAAAACATGTACATTTACATACCTTAAAATGAAAGGCTATGAATATACTGGGTCAGTTAATGAGTGATTTGAGTGTCCAATATGGACATAAAAGTTGCTTGACATTGAAGGACACATATGTTCCAGGCTGTGTGTCAGTGACCGTTGGACACTCCGTTGGCAGAGCCGTCATAATGCTTATGGTTGTGATGTTCATCCAGGCTCTCTTCCTCCTCCTCCTCATCATCACTTCTTTCATCCCCTTTCATCTGCAGTAAAGAAGTAAAGATTTTGGGGGAAAAAAAGATACTACTGTACACTAGTCAGCACTAAAAGTTGAACACACACCTTGCCAAAGAGGAACTTTTTGACCATACGTAGGATGAGGGATGCCCAGAAAATATGTAGCAGTAGTAGGACCACCAGCATGGCATTGAAGAAATAATACCCAAAAAAGGGTTCAAACTGATCCAGAGGATACACCCATGTGCAGTGTATCAACCTAAAATATGTCAGTTACAATGTTAGACCAAAAAAAAAAAAAACATTTCAATGAAAAACTTGCGTTTGTTCTGTTCAACCCTTTCAAAATCATACTTACCAGAAAGGGAAAATAACTAGCCTGGTCACCATGAATACAACAGTGAATAAGACAAAGATGCCATTGCAGGTGCGCTCCCATCCCGCATAATTAAACATTTTCCCAGACTGAAAGAGAAGGACGTAGACCTGTTAAACCAGTTTTCCTTTGAACTGCAGACTGATTATTTAGTCATGCATCTAAAAGTTAACCATTCAGTATCCACTATAAATTATTCAATATTTACTGTGTAACTGCTATGAAAGCAATGCAGTTCTGAGAGTGAGGAACTGAAGTGTGGGCCACATAAGAGCCCTTGAGTTAAGGGTGTTAAGAGAATATTAAACTTTGACTTTAAACATGAAATGCCTCTTGATCTCTGTCTCCTACCTCTAGTAACACATCAGAGGCATCATGCACCAGCATGACTAGAGTACCAATGCGGATGTAGTTTGCACACCAGGAGAATGACAGCAGTGTCAGAGTGGCCCAGTGATGCACCAACTGCTCTTTAAAATCCTGCAGGCAGACAGAGACTTTGAGCTGTACCGAGCCAGATAGCTAATCAGAGCTGTGTTCAGATAATGCATCAAATGCAGCTCCATAACCTCAGGCACAAAGAGGGGTGATAGCCAACTCCGACAGTAGAAATTCTTTTGTCTTTTACAGAAAATACAGATGTTCATATGGTTACTATCACATAAATTATTCATCAACCTGCACTCTTAGTTGTTTCCTTTTTTCACCAGTTCCCAGTCCATACAGTCCCTATATGTAAACCATACATTTAGCCAATGCATTTACATGTCCACCTGTTCAGCCTCACTGAAGTTATAAAGAGTGTTTCTGTCTGATCTGCTTTCTGAATGAGGTACAATGCAGGGCAACCAATCTGAACAATCATTTACATGTATCAGTCTTAAAGGCACAGTAACTAATAAAGCCCATTTAATACTGGAGGATAAACAGAGGTTGGAAGATGATCATGTAAAAATGAATTAGGAGCATTTTTGGTAAACCTACACATGTGTCAGAAATTGACCATGGAACACAAGAAAAATGTAGGATATGAACCACTTAATGTGAGTGTGAGCTTGTGTGTGTGTGTGTGAGAGAGAGACACAGAGAGAGAGAGAGAAGGAAAGTTTCTTGTTTAAGCATGAATGAGTGATAAAGAGGTGGTTTCGATGAACTCTCACCTTGCGTTTAACGTCCACCGCCACACTGAACAAGAGGGAGCCATAAAAACTCATTTCTATCATGTAATACCAGTACTGAGAGTTCACCAAAGTCTGCACACACACACATGAACAGGTGTTTAAAAACCAAATCTCATGCATTCACACAAACATATGTACACAAAGTGTCACATCTTCCTATGCAAAAACCTAGTAGGTCTCTCATGAAAAAGTTGTATGTAAAAAGAAAAAGAAAAACAAATACACTCAAAAACAACATCTTGTCACAGACAGAAAGCCCTGCCAACTCTGCATGCAAATACAGGTACTCAGAATGATCCCAACGTCCATAAGCACACATTCAATGGCACTAGAGCGCACCGTGCTGTTTTTAATAAACGTGGTATAATATGATAACTAATGGGGCACAAAGGCAGAGTTTGTATAATCACCTATTCCAGAGAGGACTGCAAAGCATAGATCCTGTTTAAACAATATGTCAGGAATCATAGTTGTTCATGCCTATGATTAGCTTCTCAGCTTGGCCAAGTCAAGTCACAAATTCTTAGGAGTTATATTCTGCTTTGATTTTTAATTTTTTAAAATGATCGCTGCAGTCTCACAGCTTAAAATTAAATCTCACTGTTTGTCACATTCTAAAAATGCCGGTGGTGCTCAGTGTCGCTACGGTAACAGCCAAGACTCGGGTCTGCAATTCCTAGTTGTATTGACCAGTGTGACCCTCTCAAATTATAACAGTGTGTTGATTTTGGTGCTGACATTTAAACAGACATCCAGAAAGGATGTTAAACAGAATCAAACAGCTCCTAAAAGACCCTCATGTACAGAAAAGCCAGTTCCTATAGTAAGAACTGTAGGAGCAATGTAATGTAAAGTGTTTTGACGTTTCCAAATAGTACAACATGACAGGAGTGTGTATCTGCTTGAAAGACACTGATTGCAATTTTGTACATAAGTTACTTAGACTTACCTGTTTGGGAAATCCTGCCCAGACTTCCCGTAAATCATAAAACCAGGGTTTCTGTAACAACAAATCACTATTACAGTTCACTTAAATGTTTTGTATGTTCATTTGAATCTGTGTGCATGTGTGTGTGTGTGTGTGTGAGAAAGAGAGAGTGAGTGTGTAACAGGAGCTTGTCCATGCCTGTTAAAGGGCCTTGCCTTCTTATGAATGACAGGCACTGGCTGGAGTCTTGTGGGAATATATTACTTATTATCCTTGAGGCACAGCACACACACATGCTTGCGCATGCAACTGCAACCTCCTACACACACTTACACATGATGATTCAAGGTCATTTTGAGACATTCTGTCCATAATAGGCTCGCATTCAGCTGATCATGGCACACTTTTGGCCCATTCTTTCTATAAGTACTCACATCATACAGAGCCAGAATTCCTCCCAGGAAAGCGCAAAGGTAAAACACAAACCTCCAGCTGCACACATCAGATATTAGACAGATAAAAAAGACCATGAACTTCATACAGTGTAACAGGACACCACAGCAAAGCACACAACAGGAATGAGATATTATGGAAAATTGCTGTCATGATATCAGGGATCAAAATGATCATGGCTTTCAGTTTATAATGGAAGTGTTTAAATATAAAAATAGATTTATATACCAAAGTTACTGTACACTTTTACACTAAAATTCATGTTTTGCAAAAATAGAACTTAAAAATAATTTTAAAATATACATATACCATGCAGATTTTAAATATTTAGTGTTGTCCTCGTGGGTGCTTTGCAGGGAGACTCAAGTGCTGAAGCAGTGAGCTATTTATATCCATCATGACTTTTATAATGATGGTACTTAATAAAATGCTTAAGCAGTTTGATTATCATTGGGCTTTAAACCTTTTAATTATCCAGGTAATGAGAGTGATTACATTTTACATTGTTTATGTTTAGCTCCGCTGAGTGTGTGTGTGTGTTTGTGTGTGTGTGTGTGTGTGTGTGTGTGTGTGTGTGTGTGTGTGTGTGTGTGTGTGTGTG
>JBBIGA010000018.1:6118107-6133510 GCA_037576975.1 Alestes dentex
TGTGTGTGTGTGTGTGTGTGTGTGTGTGTGTGTGTGTGTGTGTGTGTGTGTGTGTGTGTGTGTGTTTGTGTGTGTACCTGGCTTCTCTGAATTTCTTTAGCACTCCTGGTCTGTCCTGGTTTCTCCTTCTACGAAACCAGTTTTCCACCCGCCGCTCCGGCCAGCTCACCTTTTTACCGAGGCCTCTTACATCTGCCTACAGGCGTGCGCACACACACAGAGCCACTGCAGTGCACTGGATTTTTTCAGCATGCAAATAGCGTATACTGTGTCTGTGAACATGACTTTCTGTGCAAGACATTTGCGCAACAGTCTGGTTTGTGTGTGTGCGTTTTTACCTGTGAGGGATGTTTAGAGTGTGTTCTATAGTGCTGTTCCAGTGTGTGGTTATATGACGCTCTTGGACGAACTTTGTCTTTTACTCCAAGGGCTGCAGCGATAAGTGGGGCAATCAGTCTATTAAGAACATGAACATATCAGCAGTTTTCCACCTTTCACACATCCCATCTCAGCTTCCAGTGCCTTCTTCCATTCCTTTGTGTCATTTTACACACATGCAAAGGCATGTCCACTGTTTCAGTTATGGTGTCTGGCCAAACGATTTGTTTAAACACTCTTTTCTCTCCTTTCATAGGGGGTGCAACTTAAATGTTTAAAAATGGTGGCCTGTCTTTACATCGTGTCTGTGTGTTCATGGCATATGGACGAGTAGAAATGGTTGAAAATGGCTTGGAATTAATCGTTTTGGCAATAATTTTCAAAAGTCTGTTTATATACAAATAGAAGAATGTTTATATACAAATATAATACATATGGGATATATTATCATCATACATATCTACTAGTTTGTGGATGCTGTTGCACTGTCACTCCATGTATCTCTTTTTTGTTCTGTTATGTAAAAGAAATCATAAAACACAGATATTTTGTCAGCATTTCATGATGAAATGATGGATGAATAAACAAACTGACTTCATATATACAGGATATATTATCATTACTTCCCACCCAAGTTTACACGGTGGTGTAATAGATAAAAAATAAAATATATACATATGTAACAATAATTGTTTTACTGCAATAGGGTGCAGTAAATGAGTGATATGTAGGTCACTGTGTGGCTTAACAAACAAAAAACATTTCTCTGAAACTGGTCAGGTTCAGGAACGGGACTGAAAATAACTATTCCTCACACAAGAAACACAAGAAAGTCTGGCTCTCTGGAAGCAAAATACGGAGAAATGAGGGACATATGTATGTATGACCTCACATTCTATAAAATGTTTGTGTGTGTGTGTGTTTGTGTGAATGAGTGTGTACCTCTCATACAGGACTCTGAGGCCCAGCAACAGTACTGCTGCAGGTAAAATGATGTAAAGGTGAGACACATGAGCGTACACTCGCCCCTCTTTATCCTGGAGGTCTGCCCATGTTACATTCACAGGCAGCCACAGACGATCCCACCAAAACCACTCACTGATCATCGCCCTGGAAAATACACACACCTTAAACAGGCCTCTGGCATTTTCACCAGTGATGCAGTCAGTCCATGTCAGCATTCTGTAACACTTGCCTAAAACTACAACACTGGCAAACACAGACAGTTAAAACACAGCTGAGGCAAACTGCACAGAGAAATGATCTGAAAGCTTATACACTCAGGCCATCAACCATCATGTGCTTTCTCAAGTATAACACGTGATATTTGTCTAACCAAAGAAATACAGACCCTTGGCTGCTGTAGACACACACATTCTAATGACTACTCAAATAGAAGAAACGTTTCTTCCCATCAAAGTAAACATTTGCACTCTGATCACTTTAAGACCGTTGCTGGTCTTCAAAGAAACACTTTAAGGCATACTGTGCTACACGCTTTAGTCTGAAGGAAATTGTTAACCTTCAGAAATAATTAAATATGCATGTATGTATGTGTGTGAATGTGTGTATGAGAGAGAGAGAGAGAGAGAGAGAGAGAGAGAGAGAGAGAGAGAGAGAGGACTGAAGGCATGTTAGAACAGCTCTGAGAGGAGCCTGTTAGTACACTTTCTATAATAAACTGCATCTCTGAGTACAAACTAGATCACACACTCATTTTGATGGAGATCAAACAGTACACCGTGCCATCTCAGTAGTCACAAGTTTCATCTCAGGAACATCAGATATGACTCACATGTAAACCCACTGCTTAGTACAGTGTGTCTTTGCAGATACCAAGTTTGTGCAAAAGATGTATTAATTACATTTACATAGAAAAGGTACATATCAGCCTTCACTCACACACTGTCTCTCACACACAGCAAAGTCCTGAAAAATAAAAGTGAGAGAGCCCTACCTGCCTTCTCCCCGCTCTCTCTTCTGTGCCTGATTGAACCAGGTAAGCCCTCCCTCTGTCTGTTTCCCACACACTCCCTCTCTCCTCCACCAGTCCTCCCTCCACCCTGTTTTCTTTTTTCACTCTCTAACACACCCACTTTCAGACAGGACACACCTTTAGTCAGTGATCCTCAAAAGTCCAGCCTAGGATAATGACTCCACTATGTGCTAGCTGGACACACACACATTTTCTCAGCATACTTTAACCGTCCCCACAAAGAGCCCATTGAATAATGGTCTGTGTCTGTGTGCATGTGTGTTGTTGGAAGGCCAATGAAAAGGATAGCCTATGGGTTAGAAAGAGATCCCTAGAGATACAAAGGGGAATGTGAGAGCGAGAGAGAGAGAGAGAGAGAGAGAGAGAGAGAGAGAAAGGGGAGAGAGAGAGAGGTTTAACATTTCATAGAGTTTTAATATTTTCACAAAGTGAAGCAAATCTTATTATATCACTTGTTCCTTGTTCAACACTGAACATCAGGAACAGTGCACCAAGTACAACAGATTGGAGATTCATCATGCCTCTCAGTGGTGTGACCTCCATGAACAGAGAACACACACACACACACACTGAGGCTCATGGCCTCGCAGGTATTTCAGTGCAGGTGAACGTGTTCTTGCTCCCTCTAGTGGTGATCTAGAAAATCACATCTTACCAGAACCACCAGGCCTAAGGCTGTTTCGGTCAAAAGAAGCGAACCTTGCAAATGTAAAATTGAAAGAAAACTCAGATTCTTCATTCATTCATTTTTTTATTATGAACAGTAATAATGTGTTTTTTTCATCATCATATTATCAAAATATTGTCGCAGTTTCTCATGATCTCTAGAGGTAACATGGAACTGGTCTACATAGTAAATGCTGGCTCTTATTTTTTGTGCTTTGTCAACTTAACCCAGGCTAAAGCACCATGCATATCATACACATATTGCCAGTCAGCAAAGAGCTGGTCTACATTCACACTCTGTGCTCTCTTCTGGAGGAGGCATTGTGTTCCTCTACCTGAACAATTTCATTGTCTGATCTGAAACAGTTATATGACAGTTCACTTTGTGAAGACAATGATTGACAGACTGCACAGTGTTATTTTGACATATGCAATAATAGCCTGTCCTAAATGCTCTAAATGTCATTTATTTACGTCGGCTATAGTTTATCACAACATAACAAAACCATCATTTGTCAACATAAAAATAGTTCAGTTTAGGTGCACTTGAAAATTTGTGAATGTCCTGGGGACTTGCTAGCTAGAAAAATGTTCATAGTAAAGATTTGCTCCCTTTTGTCTTTTGTGGAGCTGTTCATGCTGTTCAGAAATGATATATCCTCCAGTATACAATTATGTGGCATAAGTTCATCGGCCAAAAAAACATTGCATGCATTTTTGATTTTCTAATGCCTGGTTACTCATTCCCTTGCCTTAATTATAGAATCGATCCTGCCAGGTAAAGATTATACCAGTCTCTTGAGATCATTCCCTACCATTTAGCCATCTCCTCTATGAACAGGGTTTCAGCTAGTATTTATGTGTGCTATTTTCAGCATTTCTCCTGCTGTTTCAAACTGAGACTTAGGACTGAGATCTGGTCATTTTGCTGGTCAGTTCCAGCATTTCATCATGTCTGTTAAAATGGTGACACACAGGCACCCTACAGTTGTCATTCTGGAATGTGGTAGTGTCCTTGTGCACATGAAGCACCAGGTTAGTGGACTGAAATAAACAGCTGTAATCCTTGCCTGACATGGACGCTGCCTTTAAGGCAAGGACACGTGTAACCAAGTATTAGAGAAGAAACAATGTATGTGACAAATTTTGTTGTCCAAGGTACACATTTCTTACCACTAAAGGACAATTTCTGAAAACTTTTAACAGCCAAGTATGTTTTAGTGATAATGGCATGGCATACCAATGTAAATCCTAACAATAAGGCTGCTCAATTTATTTATGTATTGCAAAATGCCACATTACAAATCTATTTGTGTGATAAAAAGACAGAGAACTTCCCAACACTGAACCCATAGTGAAAGCCAAACCTTATTTGTAAACATTGTCTCAAAGTTAAACCTACAAGCTGTGTTTACTCAGGCTATTTTAGGCCAACCAACTGTCTTGACTGTCACTTGAAACCATAAGCGCACACATACACAATGAATTAAAGAAAGGACAATATTTCTCAGTTCAAGTCACACTTGACACATAACACATTACATGTTAATTAAGGACGAGTCATCTGAGTCAAGGCAATTGGAGGCCTTAAAGATTAATGGTTCAAGAGGCACGGACCATGTTTGGGATATCCTCTTATTGTGTGTTTTTTTACAGTTCCACAACACTTAAAAGATTTGAGCAGCTTATTTTTAGGCTTTACAATGTAAATTGTATCCCCTATGTACAGGCAGCTCACACAAACATTTTAAGAGTGGTTCCTCCTTTCTCACATTTCTTATTGGTCCAGTTAAAAATGTCTTTGTAAAGAGACTGGAATGTGTATTCAGGGTATTGGAATGTGTCAATCATTCATTGGATTCAATGGCTTGGTTCCAGGGAAACAAAAAACCCTAGAGTGCACCTCTTGGCACACAAGAGTATGGTGAGCGCATCCCATCACCATGTCACAACTTACGGTACTGTGCCCCAAATGACTTGGCAACCAAAAAAAACTGACCATCATTAAACCACAAACATGATGGAATGGATCTCAACAAACGAACAAACAGCTACCGATGATCCTGCCCTCAGCGGGCATTAAGATGAGTTGGTGATGAGTTAGTGCCTGGCACTGAAAGAGGTGATTGGTTGATTGCTGTTGAACAGGTGGAACAAAACTGCTTTGTCCAATCACACTTACACGGGGGTGTTGCGTGTCAGCTCACTGGGCGAAGGCGGTACCTTCTGGTTGAGATTTGTGAAGCTGGTGGAGTGGCTTGCTCTGGGTAGGCTTTCAGCAGAATCAGGCCCTCTTTGCCTTGGGGGGAGAGTCTGACAACGAGACTTGGCTCTGGTGCTTGGGTCATGCAGTGGAAGTCCTTTCACAACGCTTCCCATTAGCTCAGGTTTGGATGGTGGTCTCGGCAGTGCAGTTGACTGACTGCTCGACAGCTCTGGTTTGGAAGGAGGTCGTGGCAGTGCTGTTGACTGGCTGCCTGTAAACTCTGGCTTGGATGGTGAACGTACCACTCCTTGGCTACTTGTTATTTCCTGTTTAGATGGAGGCTGTGACAGTGCTGTTGACTGGTTGCTTGTAAACTCTGGCTTGGATGGCGAACGTGCCATTGCCACTTGGCTGCTTGTGATTTCCTGTTTAGATGGAGGACGAGGCAATACAGAGATATGGCTGCTGGAAGGATCATTTCTGGAGACAGGCTGTGATGGCATTCTGGGGATGCTACGTAGGAGCTCGCTAGGTGACGGGGGAATCTTCTGGCTGAGTTGTACGTAGCTAGCGGAGTGACTGGCTTTGCTTGGACCGTCTCCAGGTTCATACCCTCTGTTCCTCGGTGGAAGGGTTCGGCAGCGGCTCCTGGGCTTGGAGCTTTGATCCCGATGTGGAGGGCCGTCCGTTTTAGACTCCTGAGAGCTGAATGCTGCTTCTGTTTTTGACTGATTTGAAGAACCGGACTGCTTCAAATGAGAAGCTGATATAATGTGCTGTTTGGAGGGTGACTGCGGGCTTCTAGGGGTCTCTGTGAGTGAACCATCTTCAGGATCAGTGATGGTGGCCACAGGTTCCTCCTCTACCAGCTCAAGTTTAGTTTCTTTGTCAGCATTCTGCAGCTCATTCAGTCCCTCAGCTGAATGGCTCTGTAGCACCATGCTGCACTCTGGCCCTGCTGTCTCCTCCTCCTCTGGACTCTTAATGATGATGTCAATGTTGGCGGGGTGCTGGGAGTGATGATGCTGCTTCTCTGCCTCCTCAGTGAGCAGGAGATCCATCAATAGGACTTTCTCATGCTTCATACGCTCCTTCAGAGAGCGTGGCACGTCCGGAATTAACCACGCCACCAGCATGCTAAGGAACATGGCCAAGTTCTGAAATGTACACAGTGTAAAATGAAATGAGCAACGCCTTCTGTTGGATCCAATTATGAATTAGCCAGTGTCAAGGTGAATATTTTTTTTACAGTCCGATAAAGATCTATGTTTTAATATCTAACAAAATACAACCATGGCCAGGTAACAAAAGCTGTTCCACTGACCTGGAAAAAGATGACAAAGGCCAGTCGGGCAGCAAGCACAGACCAATACTGCTTAGAGAGTTGATATGACTCAGGAGACCAAGGGGGATCCCGATAGTCTTTATACCTGAAAGAGAGGGAAAGAATGAGTGTGTGTGTGTGTGTGTATGTGTGTATGTGTGTGTTTGTGTATGTGTTTCTTCATCCATGCATCTCCATTTGGGTCTACATGCACACCTGCAGATACGGAGTTCTCTGTCAAAGCGTGTGCTGTTGGGTGCTGTGCCAGGTTTGAAGTTGCTGGTGTTGAAGTACGCCAGTGTGTGGTCTGTAAAGCCATGCATGGTGCCTGCCTCACTGTACAGATACTGATACACCATACGAGGAATAAACTCTGATGTGAAGGAAATAACAAATGCCTAAAAGGGAAGGAGAAGGAGAGAGGGAAAGAGATTTGTTCTTTCAGTGTTCTTATATGTAAACTTGACATAACATGATCAAAATCTCTCTGCTGGTAAATCTAGGCCATGTGCATTTTATACAGTGAGTGGCTAGCAATGCATAATAAAGAGTAGCTCTAACCCGCCCACACATATGTTAATCAGTCAAGAGGATCGGTAACACATACTTCAGTAACTATTCAGGTTTTCAGCAGTTGTTATGCACAAACTAACATGCACATAGGGCAACATAAAGACAAAAGATGTTTTGTTACATACATTTGTGATAACAGCAAACTTGCTTATCCCACTCAGGATGTTGTACCATATTCCTATGGAAAAAATTAAAAAATCTAAGAACACGGATTGGAAAAGAGATAAAGTCAGTTATACACAACAAATCTGTAAAAGATTCATACCGATTTCCTTTGCTCTGGAAGCATCAGGCCGCCGTATTTCTGTGACAAATTTTGCAGCATCAAGGCGGATCTCGATGACATTATTGAGTAGAGCAAAGACAGGAGCCAATGGAAAGGATGCCACGAAGAGTGTAACAAATCCATATTGAATAACTGTTGGAAACAAGTAAATGATTAATAATATAATCAGTACCAAGGAGCTTCGGATTCTTATAGTTATGATTCTGCTTCTTTAGAACTCTTATAAACTTGGATAATGATGTTTTACTTTATGGGCTCTGGTCTGATACCAAACCTTTACTCAACTAGTGAGAATGTACCAAACTGACACCCTGAGCAATAGGTCAAATGACTTATTTTAGTCATATCAACTTCTACAAAACACAACTGGTACTCGTTGCATGAGACTTAAACACCTAGTTACTACTCTAAAAATGAGGTAGAGATGAGAATGTTAATTCAAAGCTAAATCAGAAATGTGTCTGCTGTTTTATTTCAATTAGTAGAGTGATAATAAATAACAAACAATGATGATGTAAAGCTGGGGCTGCCCAGCAAAAACATCAGTCTCACTGAACACTTACTCATCTCCATATACTCAGGGCTCAGGCCCTCATACGGCTCCAGCTCATAATCTAAGTCCCAGCGATGCCTTGGGCGATTCGGATCTTTGTGCTTCTTTTTCTCTCCTCCTTCCTTCTCCTCTTTATATGTACGATACATCTTCTTCAGCTTTCTACAGAAGGAGAGAAGGGTTGGCTGCAGATTACATTTCCTCTGGAGCTAATGCATTTACATGTATAGGGTAATATAGGAAATTTGAAATATTTAAAAAGCATTTTTGTGTGAAATAGCTGGAGCATCAAGTGCCACAAAATGCACCCATAGTTGTATGTTCATTTCCAGCAGCAGCGCAGATCAAATATTCAGAAACGGAATAAAAAAATATGGAAATACGTGTGCACGTGAAACTTACGGAACAGCAATCTCAAACACATTGTTCTGGATAAGTTGCTTCCCCAGCATGATCATGCCAAGCTGAATACACACTTCAATAAGACAACCTGCAGGAGCACACTGTAACACACACACACACACATAAACACAAGCACACATTCATCATATAGGTGGAAAACTGTGCAAATGCAATGTAATGTAAAGATTTCATTTCTTACCTCCTCCATGCGGAAATCTTGAAAGACGTATGCATAGTCACCTGGACGTCCTGCAAACCTTAATGAACAAACAGCGTTTTGGGATAAATGAAATGCTTCATACTGCTTGTTACATTGTACATAGTATAATGATTCCTAAAGCCATTTTTATGAAACAACATATGTATAACAACATTTTGACACAGACAAATTGTGCCAGTTTGAAACTGATAAATACTCTGGGTAATTTTTTTTTACAAAAATTCCAACATTACATAGTTTTGCTGCAATAAAGCAAACAGGCTGAATTATGCTCTCTTTGCAATTATACATGCAGCTTGTGTAGTACTGAAGATATCCAAGATATGCTTAGAAAATTATTGTGTATTGCAATAACAAAACCTATCATGGTAATGATTAAATAAACTCTCGCTGCCCATGTCTATTCTACGGATAGCACATAATACTTTACGCTGTTCCTACTACTCAAGAGCACCGTCTATCCATTCATGTTCACATGTCATGCTCCAAAATGGTGTAATGTGAGAATTTACAGTACTGTGTACATGTGTG
Organism: Alestes dentex; assembly: GCA_037576975.1. Lineage (NCBI taxonomy): Eukaryota > Metazoa > Chordata > Actinopteri > Characiformes > Alestidae > Alestes > Alestes dentex. Next base: position 6,127,243 of record JBBIGA010000018.1, read on the forward strand.
ATCATGACTAACCTGCCCTTGAAGAAGGCCACATAGAAGACAGGTGCAAAAGCGTTCATGCTCTTCAACAGAAAAGCCTTTAAGATCAGGTGTTCCTCAAACGCTGCCTCGGTCCTCGGAATCTCTGAAAACAGCAGTATGTCATCACTGAAGGCCATTAAGTAACATTAAGGTCACTGTATCACTATCATATTACTATTATATAATATTATAATAATTATATCAGTGCTGTACTATCATAAAGTCACCATTAATCAACAATAAAACCTCAGATATGCTACCTTTCTCCTCTCTCTCAGAAACACACAAAGACACACACTGACCCAGTTCTGTGATCCAGACTGCTACAGCCCCATAGATCTCATCCAGCACCAAAACCACCAGCAGGTTGATGATGACAGCAGTTGTTGTCACGGTAACTCGCACATTAGCTTTGGCCTCATGGTCAGGGTTCATTGACATCACTGCAAAAACTATGATCCGGTACAGAATGACACCAGAGACTGCTGAGAATGTCACTCCCACCTGAAACAAAGCCAGAGAGAGAGAGAGAGAGAAAGAAAGACAGACAGACAGATAGATAGGAAAGGGAAAGGACAGGGAGCATAGGGTGAGCAAGTAACAAAACTGTACATATCTAAATTAAAAGGAACAAATACAAACACAAATACCAACCATGAGAAGTATGGAGGATATATTGATGCAGTATCCTGGCAACCGGTCTCTCCATGTAAGAGATTCTGAAGCAAACTATAAAATAATATGAATTAATTATATGACTCTCATGGATCATGTGAATTTAGAAAACAAACACACACATAGAGTGTGTGTGTGTGTGTGTGTGTGTGTGTGTGTGTGTGTGCAGTCCAGCAAGAGAGTGTGTGATTTTGGTTTGATTCCAGAATAGACAACCACCCATGAGTTCACACAGAAGAGCTCAAATGCATCAAAATTAAAACAGACACATTCACAGGTGCTCACTCTCCACACACACCCACACCCCCACACGTACATACCAAGCATGTGTCTTTGATTAGAGGAAGGACACCATTTTAACTTGTGTGTTTTAATCCAGCTCTGACTCTAATCCCACATAATCTACTGTGTGGAATACCCAGGAGGGGTAATCTGCTTTCAGCACTTTGTGTGTATGTGTGCGAGTGTGTGTCTGTGTGGAGGCGGGCTCTGCGTGTGTGTGCGTGTGTTGACGCCAGACAAACCTAGAAGGGCACAAATGCAGTAATAAAAATCTGTAAAATCACATCAGCAGAAACTGCTACCATATCTAATGGCTCATTTAGTTCTTATAATCTCTCATGCATGACACGCATTTGAACCGACAAACAAATACATGCGCTGCTGGCAGCCTCCCCCTCTCATCATCTAATTAAACCGGAAGTGAGAGAGACGTGAGAGGAAGAGCAGGTGGATCCTGTGTGTGAGGTCAGCACAGAGTGCACTGACCACTCCACATCTGACTGACAGCTGACTGACATCTAATAACATTATCCCCAAAGCCCCACCTCTCCCTCTCTCTCTGATAAGTTGATTAGCTGTCTCTCTCCACCTCACCGGTCTCCCTTTCTCTCGCTCTCTCTTCGATCTGTTTGTCCTCAGTTAGTCACATACACACACACACAGTTTCTGACTCTTTCTCTTTCTCTCTCCACCCCCCACCCTGAGAGCCCTTACCGGTGGTTGCCCCCCTTTAGTAGACAGCAGCTTCTCTCTCCCTATATCATCTGTCCTCTCAGCCGGCTGCAAAACAGTGGAGATTAATCTCATATACAGGCACGCACACCCAAACACACACACACGCACACACCCTTTTTTTTCATCAGTTCTAAAAAATGCAAGTAGTAAACTTTACTCTACTGCAAGAGCTTAAAATTATCTTATTATTTTATAAGTACTTTCACAAAATCAATCAACCAATATTTTCATCAGTCACTACTTAAGAAGCAAAATTCAGCTCACTGCTGCAGCTATACTTAGCCATGGCACAAATGTCAAACCTTAATTCTAGATTACTTAACAGCTCAATATGGTCTGAGACGAGTGTATAATAATTTAAGCATGGAGTTCCAGCGATTTTAATTGGTGGGATGTAAGCTTCTATGACTTGCATTATTAGGCTTCAAACATTTTCCCTTCACCTCAAACATAGCTGTACTGGAGCTACAAACTTACTGTGTAATACTGTGCAATAATTGTATAATATTTTTTTTTTGCTGAACTATCACTTTAAATTCAGCACTGAGAGTGGTAAAAGGTCATTATGCATTAAACATGGCAAGAATTTGTGCAAGTAAAGATTTTCATTAATCATCATTTGTACCTCCTCCTCCTTCTTCTTGCTAGCGGCATTCTTCTGACGCTTCTGAAGAAGAAAATCCTCATATGCGGGCCGGAGCTCATCCTGAGAAAAATGTAAATAAAACAGATTACCATACTTTTTGGTTTATATCAATACATTTTCAACCTCAGTTCATCACAGAATAGTTGTATTTAAATTAATTAAGTTTTTTTTTCCCAGCAGGAAGTATCTTGGTTCACCTTAATGATGCTTAAAGTCAAGCCTGTCTCAGTTACCACTCCTGCCAAGCTTCCAAAATGGCTGGAATTAAGGTCATGGTCTTCTTAAAAGGAAAGTACCATCCGTTCCAAGCATGAGCAAGTGACACCAGTAAAAATATCTACAAAACCATTAATACTAAGCCAAATAAGTCAAAATGTAAAAAAAGACATGAAATCATAAGTGAGATGTGCATTTTAGGTTGGTTTAAGTTTTGGTATCCGTCTTTAGAATACATGTTTACTTAGTAAAAAATCTGAGCGAAGAAGGATGATACAGTTACTTCAAGAGTGAAAAAAACTAATGCCGAAGTCTTACTGTAAAATCCAAAACAACAAAAAGGCCAGAATTTTTCAGGCTAACACTATATTTTAAATTTGCAGAAAAGAAGACTGAAGAAAAGTTCCATCACTCCAAAACTCAAAAGTCCAGACATACCAAAATTTAAAGGTGCCCCAAATTCAGTTGCGCAGGGAATAAATATTTTTTTAATGTAGAAACAGCTTTGAATTTCAGTATCTCTAGGCTCGATGTTCATGTTTTGAAATAATGGCACTTTTTACATTTCCATTGTGGTGTACACAGGACAGGGTCTGTTTTAAGGATAAACATGGATCAACATTTAAGAAGCAGTTTAGACTGAAGCAAAAAGGCTGATGACACTCTGAGTAAAGTACATATCATGGATAAGATTAGTGTGAGAGGTCTGACCTTAGGGTTAAAGATACAGCAGCCATTGATACCCAGGCTTCTTCAAAGTTAATCCTCAGTGAGCTCGTCTAACCAAGCTCAGAATGGATACACACATCAACACTGAGCTCATACACTGTGGTGGGTAGAAAATCAGCAAAATGAAGAAGAGAAAAGAATCTTACCTCAGCTCCATCCTATAGTAATCAGCATTCAGAGAAGGAACATAAAAAAGATTCAGTGCATTAATAATTGGCTGCATGCGGTTCAGAAGCTGTAAATAGACTGCAATTACAGGAGAGCCAGGAGGAAACAGGAGGGAGTGAAAATAGGAGCGGCACGTCAAAATGACCTGGTGTTGGCACTGATCCACATAATGCTTCATAGGATTTTTTTAGCAAACTCTCAAGGCTTTGCATAGTTTATGTGCTATACGTGCATTCATGAATATCATAAGATGAATTTCTGCAAGCTAGCATGACAATATTGGCATTGTTTTTCCACGTCGGTCTTCCTTAATGAACATAAATAAATGAACATAAATGAACTAAATGAACATAAATATAGTAAACCACTGCTTATTGTGGGGGTTATATTCCAAGAGCACCTGTGTATAGAAAAACCGCAAATATGTGATGTGGTAAAAAAATAATTTCATTTTAAACTCAGCTTAATACTTTACCCTTAAAGAAAATGTAAAGGTAAATCCATATCTGTACTGTTCAGTTTACACTGTACTGCTGTCTCCCGCAGTGCTAGAATGTAAAATACCGATATTACCCAGTAATTCATGCAAGCGCATTTTCTTTGGTATGTGCTGTCATTTTATTTGGTAAATACAGTAATGAATTAATATAATTTACAGTAATTAAAATACAGGGCTGTAAGAAGAACAAAACCAAAAACACGAGAACACGCGAGATGCTCCACGGGGGGGGGAATTCTGGACTGTGTCTGCCAGAGATGCATCACAGGGCAGCAGCCAATCAGCAGCAAGGAGAAATAAATAACGTTCTCGGATTGACTACTTTGAAACCTCCCGTCTGAGTACAGGTGACAGTGACGCCTGGGCCTCATCAAGGAACGAAATGAGCCTCCGCTGCTCAGCGCCATGCCCAAACATAAACAACCATCACGAGGACGAGGGGCGTGGGGCCGAGGCCCTTATGTCACAGAAGCAAAAAAAATGCGGAGGATATCTGCGGGGGTTTCTGCGAACAAGTATTAGTTTGGTTCTCAGAACAAATCTGCGAGAGACTGAAGCTGCAACTGCTGAACCACAATTAAGCGGGGATTTACTGTATTTGAAAAGCATAGCAATCCATGCATCCATAATGTAGGCATTTCCATGCAACATACACATTGGTATTTCCAAAGATTCACGCTGGTGTCAGAAAGCTGCACAGTGACATTAAAAGACAGAAAAGATGTCATATGCTGTCTTATATTATCATGACAGATTATTTCCATTGCTACTGTTGTTACCATTATTGGTAACTGATACGACAGGTGCAACAATATTTGATGCCATGATGTAAAATCTGTTATAACAATTACTAGTAATGGTAACATGACACTGATAGATTAGTTGACATAATCTGTCATGATTAAAAAAAGATCTGACATCTTAATGGTAGATCTACATCAACGTTATGTTGCAAGGTTCAAGTAAAGTGTTATCCACACATCCCTCAACAAGATATGCACTATAATGGAGCATCGCTGAAGATAAGTAGCCGACTAATAGGGATGCACAGTGATAATGAAATCATATTGGAAACAGTAGATAAACATACAGCCCCTAGATAACAGTAGGCTCTGTATGTTTAGGAGAGACTGTAGGTTGTTTACCAATGTCCTTACCTCTTCCTCCTCCATGCCTGTCAGATCCCACCTATGCTGCAGACATCTTTGTCTCCTTTTCCAGTGCTCCAGAAACACAGCAGCTGTGCACACACACACACACACACACACACACACACACACACACACACACACACACACACACACGCACACACACGTATATATATACATACCATAAATGTATTTATTTGCGCGTTATTTTTACACCAGAAGTGCTGTGGGGATATTTGTCATGCTTTCTATTTCATACCAGACATGGCTCACAAAGAACATTGTCTACACATTTGTTTTCTCCAGTAATGGATGAGCTAATAAAACCTACAAATGTCTAAACTTTATGTGTAGGGCATTCATTACTATATAATTATTAATAGTTTTGATTGGCTCTTTCCTTATATTCCTCATCATAGAGGAAAAACTTTCAAAAGAGTCAAGGATCAAATCATAGTTCATAGTGGTGCAAAGCACCTGCTAAATTCAAACATGACTGTCTGCTGTTTTCATTGTGGGCATAGATTGCACACTATAGCAAGAGCACTGAATTTTATGTTTCTAAATAGAAACCGCTAGCATGTCTTAAAATGAGAGCTGAAGTATATTTTTGTGCTTCATGCATGTATTACTGCTGTGACAGTGCGCAACTAACAGAGCCATTGTAAGAGATGGTCTTTAAACCCATATTATTATGGCTTAAACATAGCTCAAACTCTGATTGTTTGCTATACTGACTACTCTGAAAGCACATCTATGTACATCCAGAGCAGGGCAGATTAGCAACCAAACTAGCTTTGACAAAGCCGATTTACAGGTACTGTTCTGTTAAACATAAACTGCATGTTAAAGCTTTGGCCACACTTAACTTTTCCAAATGTTTTTAAAATGTAACCACATCTAATTTATCAAATATAGGAAGCTATTTAGTAGGGATGCACCAAATTGATTTTTTTTAACCAAAACCGAAAATGAGGAAACGCTTGGCCGAAAACTGAATCCGAAAACCGAAAAAAACTATGAAAATATTTATTTAGCATTCAAACAATGCACAATATAAAATAAAATTTGAATTTTACTTGGTCCCACTCATGAATAGCCTAAAAGCAAGATGGCTGAAATATTATACAATTAAATATCTTCTCTCAT
>JBBIGA010000018.1:6135132-6147103 GCA_037576975.1 Alestes dentex
TGGGTGTGCTCGAAGGGTCTTGCCTCTTCTGTGCTTCATACTCTGCATGGCGATCGGGATGTTTTGATTTAATATGAAAAATTAATCCCGACGTTGAGAAAATCTTTGTGAGAAACCCCCTCTAGAAATTTCGGCATTGCGCACTTTACAAACAGCTTTCCGCGTGTCTTTCTTAGAAATATCGGCTGCGATCACGTCATCATTGCGTCATCACTGTTTCGGTTGCGTACAAAAAAAAAAATTTGGTGGCCGAATATTCGGTGCATCCCTATTATTTAGATTTGGCCACTGGTCTTTGCAAAAACTGCTAAACTGAAAGAACCACTGAAACAGGTACTATCCTGGGAATCTTGCCATAATGTTCAATCAATAGTATATGCTGTGACAGCAACACTCATCAGTGCTCAGACGTTTCAAGTGTTTATATTAAAAGGTGCTTTTGGGAAAAGAAAACTATCAAATCATCAGTTTGGCAAAATCTGCTGTTTATGTTGATGAAGACACATTGATGAACATGAAGCTGAGTCTGGCAACATATTAGCAAAAGCTGTAAAACTGTTGACATTTATATAGCATTAAAAGTATGTTTAATGTTACACAAACACAGAGATTAACACTCCATATGCACAGCCCTTCATAGATACTATCATGTTTACAAACAGATTTCTGCCAGTCCCCACCCACACTCAGCATACTCACCCCACAGGGACATAAAGATGGCAAAGGCTACAGTGGCATGGTTGTCAAACAGATAGCTGGCACGCGCTGTACTGCACATACTGCTCAGCTGCCAGTAATCACACACTCGATCGCACAGGGGACACATGGTAAAATTCAGGCGCTTATCACACATCTCCTGACTGAGAGAGATGGAGAAAAAGAGTGTGATAGGTAGATTTTTTATATTTTTATAAATCTAAGGATGAAGAGCAAATGTTAATCAGTTAAGCTACAAATGCAAATTCAAAACTGACCCTGTATTCTCAAGAAAATGGCATAGCTTTGAACACCTTTTAACATTTACATTACAACAGATATGCCCCTTACAGAGGAAGATAGATAAATAGGTAGATAGATGGATGGATGGATGGATGGATGGATGGATGGATGGATGGATGGATGGGTGGGTGGGTGGGTTGGGTAGATAGATAGATAGATTGATTGATAGATAAATAGATAGATAGATAGAAGTGTGTACCTGGGTACATTGGTATCTACAGTCAACCATCCATAAAGGAACACTGCAATGCCCATAGCTGAGGCTGGAATTAATAGCTGTGTGTAAACTCCCAACCAGGCAAAATACAGGCCGATCTTCTCCCCAAAGTATTTCCTACAGAACAGGAGATTAGCCAAAGACCAGTGAGTAAAGGCACAAACATATACACACAAACATTTAACAGAAAAATACTGGCAAGTTTTTAACTGCTGAATTTTTTCATCCCTGACAGTACCTGATAAGATCAGCTGGTTGATATTTGAAGAAAACTCCATAATTGGCCCATTCTTCATGCAACATCTGAGGAATACACAGATTACTGTTCTTAACTCCTTAAACTGCCAGACACTCAGTATATGCCAGTCCATGCTTTATTTTGTTCTCTTATAACTGCATAACATACATGTCATTCAGTGTGTAACAATCAAGAAAATTCATAATTCAGTTTGATCAATTTTTTATGATAATGTGGTAATCATAAGCTAACCTAAGCATAAGAAGAATGAGCTTCTTCTCCTTGTTCTCAATTTTTCTGGCCTCATTGTGGCCTTGCATATTTATTTTTTATTATACTACATGCAAAACAATGAGAGCATGTTACTGTGTTCAACAACAGATTGCTTTAAACACAGAAATCAAGTTTGAATATGCTTGAGCGATGGGATTCTGACTGATATTTAATGAGCTTGAGGTTAAATTGCAATAAAGCCCACACAGACTACAAAAGCTGAATAAGGAAACAAAGACAAAACTGTGAAAAACTGAGCAACAGAGAGGTCTCTTTCAATAACAGTTCATGACTGGTACATGCAAAATAATAAAAAAAAAAAAGGTCTTCGGGCACATCCCTTTTATGAAGCTCACACACAAGTGAGCAGTTGGCTAAAATGTAAGAAACATGGTTACTGCATTTAAAAAAAATACAGATTTTTACCAAGCTAAACCATGATACCCATGACACAACCAAAATGAACTGAGAAAAAGGTGTTACACAAAAGTAATTACAAATACTTACAAATACTTGTCTAGATAACTAAATAATAAGCCTGTAATTCAAGAAGTTAACAAATATACAAGCTGATGCATCATAGCATTGCACCTCACAGCATGTCTCCTACGTCTAACAAGTGCTTAATTACAAACACCCCGGCACAATTACACACCCATACACCTCTAATGACTATAAGCAGCTTACTGCAGTTTTATCAATTAAGTAAAGGCTTATCCTAAATTAAACCATGTGACATTTGTCCAATCAGAGGAGATGAAAGAGCTCACCTGTCTGTCATTGCGATGCTCTTTATCATCTGAGCTGGTGAAGTCCCCCTTAAGTGATGAGAGATATTTTCACGTTCAACACTACACACATGTACAACCATAACATTTACATTTAACTTGACACAAAAATAACAAACAACCTGAACTGTTATGCCCAATACACAATAAGTTGAGACATAGCTATCCCCAGATATTTATCAAATGAAAACATGGGAAAAGTCTGGATGAATGTTTGTACTGATCATTATGTTGCTATCCAACTGAAATGTAACTTTAATAGAAAAAGAAAAAAACTGCAACTTACATCATGTAGGGGAAAGGCTGAGTCGTAGACACCCTTAGCCAGTAATGATGTGATGCCTGTATAATAAACAAAGATAGATGACTGACTACTGCAATTGGTAAACCTAATTTTAAAGTCCATACAATTCAAATTGAGCCAGAAGTCAAAATTAATTAAGGTACAACAATCAAAACAACTGAAACATACCCATTGTCTGACATGTCTGTGTGCAGGCTGTTCGCCTCAGGATCTCAAGCACCTGCACATGCAAATTCACACAAAATATATACACACCAGGACGTAACAAATCACAAAATTGTGGACCCAGAAAAATCTTGTTCTTTTTTCTTTCAGGGTGCAAAAACCAACAACATTTTTGTTGGTTTATGCACCAAAAGTTCATAATTTATTTCTGCATGGGCATTTAAACCTCTCAGTGTCACTCAGAATGAAGCAGGCTATTTTGTTACTGTGTCTTTAAAACTGGCTCTGTTCTGATTGGCTGCCCTGCATTTTGGACAGGCCAGAACAGCTGTAGGCAGAATAGACAGATGAATATTTGTGAATATGCTGATCTCACAAAAACAATGATTTTGAAACAGGCAGCAAGATTTTAAAACCATAGCAATAACAGTACATAATAACAGTAATATTTAATCTTCATACAAAAACAAAGAAACTCACAATTCGTCCTCGCGTTGCATTGTCAAATAGCGTGTTTTTTGACGTGATGTCAAATCTGAGAATAAGAAAATGTTAAGAGAGGGAATTGCTTTATTATGTAATGATGCAATTAATAGAGTTTATGTGAATGTCTGTGTGTCTCTTCAGGCACACTCACAGATGAAGCTTCTTTCTGTTAAACGGCAGTGAAAGGACTCGTGTGCGTGGGTTCTGGGGTTCTGGGACCCCCGGCTGGAATGGTTGATTGAGCTTCTCCCAAAGTGAGCTTATTGCTCCTGAAAGCCCTGTCTTCTCTTTCAACTCATATGTCTGTAAAGCCAGGCAGAGAGGATTAGTAACTGAAATACAGAACACAAACACTGAGGGAGGGATCAGGCAGGGTCAGGCCCAGAGCTGATGCTCTCTAAGGTTAGGGCTGATTTGTGAATGGGCAAAGAGTAAACACATGTAGATGGTGCTCTTTATAGGTCTCAGATAGGTTTTCCCATCAGCACATGGGATAGAGCAATCTCAGTGTACATGCTATTTAATCTCAACTTCATTCCAGTCAAAGACACAATATATCATACAGTATGAGATCTATAATGCCAATAAATTGTTACTTCACATTCATCTTAGGAACTGTAACATGTTCTATATAACTGGCTTGTTTTTTCTTGCAGATCTTTGTTGACACTGATTGACTTTGGCATTAAAACTGCCTTAACAACTTTTTAAGCCCAAAGCACTTATAAACTGGTTTACTGTCATCACTGGACCTCTGTTTGGGCACCTGCTGCACCCAGTTCAGTATCCCCAGTTACATACTGTCATTGCCCAAACACAACCTTATTTCAGGAATTTATTATGAACATTTATTTAAAAATATACAAGTTAATGATGTTACAAGGTAATATAAACTATTGGTTTATACTAAAACGCCAGCCCTTTGTATTTTGTGAAAAAGTCCAGAGGAATTAATAGTTTATACTAACTTTAAAATATATGGGTTAACAAAGTTACAAGTTACTATAAACTCTAGGTTTAATCAGACAAATGGCTGGTGTTTTCAAATGTTAAAAGAAAAAATAATGAAGGTCAAGCTTGAAAATGAAGTTACTGGGATGTACTTGACTTGTGTTTCACCATAACTCCAGGGGTCACATCGTTGAGCTTCTTGTGTTGAAGTGTGTACTTTTTTCTGCACTAACCCTGGATTTGAATTATAAATGTGTTTCAATAAAGCCTCTGTGTTTCTTAGATTGACAAGTCAATTTAACAACCTCAGAGTTTCAAGACTTATGCCTGAGTGCCTTGGGCCTTCATGGACAAAGGTACATACCAAAAGCACATAAATGTAATAAGGGGAATCTGGAACCTTTATTATGAAAAATAAGTAATCTAAAAAAATAAGCACAGAACATTTTTAACATTAGACCAATATATTATACACTGTAGAGCGACATTTAGTTGCTCCAAACTAATTAACAATATTATACCTGAGGCACCACAATTAATTGTCCCTGAACAAATGCAAGATTTCTTTCAAATTAAGGAAGGTAAGAGAGATGACCGCAGTCACTTGAAAAGAGCTTCAGAGTGACCTGAAAGCAGTACTCTGTACTATCACATTTACTTGTGGTGTGGAAAGTATTTTTTCTCCCTGTTTTGATTTTAAACATACCTTTGTTTATACTGGTGAATCCATATTCTTTGTCAATATATATGCAAGTTAAAAGAGAGTAGGTTTTACTGGGAATATCTTAACATTATAATAAACTCTCATTAAATAAGCCCAAATTGAAACTCAGAAGGACTTAATCCAGCATATATGATTTTTTTTTATTAAATGTACCCCCTCCAGACTGTGACTGAGGGATTTTGCATCAAATCGTGGGTGGAACTCACTCTCTTGGTTGGAACTTTGATCTTCAAAAGCTCTGCCTCACGGCTAAGCACAGACCAGGGAACATGCAGACGGGTAAAGCGTACTGTCTTCATCTAAGAGAGGGAGAGAGAGAGACACAGGGAGACGGAGAAAGAGAGAGAGAGAGTGAGAGAGAGAAGAGAGAGGAGGAGAGCGAAGGGAGAGGGGGTGAGGGAGCGAGAGAAGAGAGAGGGAGAAACTGGATTAATTAAATCAAGCATCCATTCAAGCAACTAAGAAAGAAACCTCCAGCCAGCAGTTCTAAATTATCAGCAGCTCTATGATACATAAACCATAGAAAATAATAATAAATACAGTTTGTTTAAAATAGATTGTGAGAGCAATAACATCAGAATTTGACATTTGACACTGACATCTTCAAGACTGCATAATATCCATTTGGGGGAAACACAGTAAGCAATTTACTGCCGACAAGATTTTAAATACAGCAATTTTTTAAAAACACTGATTTTCTAAAAATATTTTAACTGCTATGTATGGTGTACTGAGGTAAATTTGGTTGAATAAAATCAGCTAAATGTGTCTGAGAGTGAGACCTTGATCATTCTATCCCAAACAGAGGTCATCCAGCTGCCTTGATTAACACCACGTGAGGTGTACACACGCGAACACACAAACACACACACACACACACACACACACACACACACACACACACACACACACACACGCTTAACGGAGCATCTGTTCACCAGTTTTGGTTTGTTTTCGGACTGTGGATGGATTGATTGATGGATCGTTGAACAAAGTTGTGTCTACTCACACACGCACTTTCAGTTTCTCACGCACCTCTGACCACAACTCTCAGCAGTAATCTGCCTTTTGGCTGGAGACAACAGCTCTCCGTCTTAATCCATTACAACATGAGAGCTGTCTACCATCTCCACATTAAGACTGCCTACATCCACCCACCCCAAAACAAACAGTTTTAGATAAACAGTGAAATGAAAATGACCATTCTGTCATATGTGAACACACCACAGAACACAGTGTGAACAGCACAAAATTCTTCCTCTGCACTTAACCCATTCACCAAGTGAAGCAGCAGGTAGGCAGGAACACAGCGCCCGGGGAGCAGTGTGCAGGGACGGTACCTTGCTTAAGAATACCTCAGAGGTGCTTAGCAGTCTTGGGAATCAAATCCACGACTTCTTGATCGCAGGGCGAACTCCCTAACCACTAGGCTACCAGCTGCCCCAGACATGGACACATACCGATATACGGGTGTACACTAGATTTTGGTCAGATATAGTAATGGGGTAGATTCCTTTCAGAGTGCCCTGTCTGCTTTAAAATAAGGCAAAGGTGGGACCTGGAGTGAAGCTGCAGAAAATCCATTTTTAGTTCCTTCAAACAGTCTGACAATTTTTGGTTAGGGTCAGAAAGAATCTCTTGTCACAATGATTGGGGGGGACGGGGCGTATAGGGGATGGAATTCTGCATTTACATGTTGTTGTTTTTTTCATTAATCCCCAAGTGGACCTTAAAACATACATTTCTTTATAGAAAACAGTCAAAACAACGTTGTTTCTGCAGGCTATAAAAAGCTACTGCGCATTAACTAGTCACTGCACTGTTAGCTAGTTTCATAATTATCCACTAGCTTACATTGGTATTTGTGGCACTAGCTCACTAAATTAGCTAGTTTCTTCGCTAGCCCAGTGATTCTCAAAGTGTGGGGCGCGCCCCAGTGGTGCTCAGAGTCATGACAGGTGGGGCATAAGCGACCTGGGGGAAAGTCATGCGGAACTAATGTTTAACATTTTCATGGCGAAACAAAGAATTTACATCGGTTTCATTAGCAACCTGCTTACAGAGCTGTCGGATCCTTAGAGGGTCATCAAAATGAACAGATATTTAACAAGTATGAAAAGAAAAACAGGGGGTGCTTCTAAGAGAAACGAAGCAAGTGCCAATAACCAGCAGAAAAACAAGCCAAAAAGGAAATATGACAAAGCATATAATGCTCTAGTTTTCATGGTTAATATGGTAGGAGGTGAGGAGAGACCTGTGTGGATTTTATGTTTGAAAAGCTGTCATGAGACCCAACAAATTAAGAAGACACTTGGAGACATTACACCCAAGTCACATTAATAAGGAATTTCAGTTCTTTCAACGAAAACATGGAGAATACTGTCAGCAGGAGAAACGCTTTGTAAAATCTGCATCAGTCACCAGCAAAGCACTAATGGCAACATACAAAGCTGCATACAGAATTGCCCAGTGCAAGAAACCACACAGATACTCCCCACAGCTTTAGAGACGGTGTCATACAAAAGAAATTAATGTTAATAAGTTTGATGTTATCTAAATAAAATGACACCTAGGCTTTTCTGTTTTGTTGTGGTGGGCCATGAACATATTTCTTCCTGCCAAATGGGGAATGATTAACAAAGTTTGAAAACCACTGCACTAGTCTAACATTTACTTATTTGAGACAGACATTTGTACAGTGATAGAAACTTCTGTCATGATATATGACTGTTACACATTAGTGATACTTTGTGAAACTTCACTTAAGGAGTTCCCATGCTTTCCAAATTTTCACTGATACAGACAGAAGATTCCCAACAACTGACACGGTGGCCACACTGCTGCATATATATATATATAGATAGATAGATAGATAGATAGATATAATATATAGATATAATACATAGATATCAATCTGCAGGAGAACCTGATACTTGAAGGGTTTCACATCAAAATCTGAAATATGCCAACACAGTCAACACAATAAGTCTAAAAAACGTAGAAATTACAGTAAAAGAGCAGTAAAAGTCCATAAAATCTAATCTATAACTATTTTAGACACATTGAATCATCCTAAATTAAGAAACAGCACATACCCTTCATTTTTAGTGTCATGATACGTATAAAATGCACAACTGTAGAAAATGCAATTTTACTGAAAAAAGTAAAAAGTTTTGTTAAATCAATAAGTCAATAATGTTACAAGCAAGTAATAACCTGTACAATAATATCATTATTCTATTAAAATGACAGATTTTGCTGATGCATACATTTAAACTACTGCATAAAACAATTTCACCAACTAGCAAAAACATACAGAAACTAGATATTAATAATATGGTATGGTATGGTATGGTATGGTACGGTATGGTATGGTATTGTATATTTGTTTAATAATGCTGATTTTAAGAGAAAAACATGTGTTAAAATAAACTGTAATTTACCATAATTATGTGCAATGTTCTTGTAAATATATCTAATCTGACAGTTTGCTCCATGCAGTGAAAAACCAAAACATAACTAGAAAGATGCATCTGTTGACGAAAGTCAAATGATTGCGATGCAGCAATGCTTTTAGGATTAATTAGGTAAGGCTATACATAGACTGTTGTTAGGGTATTTGTAGGTGGTTTTGTGGTGGTATAGTGGTTAGCTGGTTAGGGCTGTCGTCTTACAGTAAGAAGGTCAAGGCTCGATTCCTCTGAATTTTTCTGTGTGGAGTTTGCATCCCTGTGTCTGTGTGGGTTTCTGTCTAGAGCTCCGCTTTCCAAAGACATGCACATCTTGTGAGTTGGAGATGCTAAATCGCTCCTGGTGTGAGTGTGTGAGGAAGTGTTTGTCTGTGTGACTGCCCTGTGACTGGCAACCTGTCCACCTTTCACCATATAAGGGCTGGGACAGGCTCCAGCATGCCAGCCACCGGGGTTTGGATAAGTGGCTCAGATAATGAATGAATGAACGAATGAACGAACGTGTTGTTAACGGTGAAATCAATGCCAACCAAATGGCTTATGTGTTGTAGTGTATCTTTTGCAATGACATTCCGGCAACCACCGCTGCCAGTAATTTGGTATGAAGTTAAACTTTGCAAAAAAATACCTTAATATATATCATGCAGTAGTTTACACAAAGCAGTCTGATTTTACAGGTGTTATTTTTACAACAAATTACCATAAATAGGTTTAAACAAAATCTATTTTTACCCAGTAATTCATCATGAACAGACAACAGTCTACAATTTATGGTTGCCAAAAAAACCTACTGTGATGTCTTATAAATTGTCAATGTGTCAATGTGATTTTTTTGCTGTTCACGCATAGCCATTTAATATACTGTACAGAGTGACCCATGAATCTACTTGTCTTCTGATCATTTCTAATTGTTATTATTATTATTACCATTATTATTACTATTATTATTATTATTATTATTACCATTATATGTTGTTGTTGTTGTTGTTGTTGTTGTTGTTGTTGTTGTTGTTGTTGTTGTTGATGATGATGATGTTTTATTTATGTTGATAATGATCAACCAGACTAAAAAAACCTTTTTGCTTTACATTGCCATACATGTACCTCTCCACCATGAATAGAATTAATAATACATTTTTGACCAAACCTTTATCTCAAAACTATGTAGTATATTATCTCAGGGATTGTTTTCTGTAACTATTTCTTATTAGAAATGTGACTTTCTATGAAGTGGCTTTCAGAAGCACTAAATGCTTCAGACACCTAGTAAACAATTATGTCTCAGGAAGTTTCTCTAAAATAGAGAATTCCATGTTAAACCACTCTGAGTGACTTTGTTTGCAGTGTTTACCGTGTAACATTTATACATAATCAGCGCTGTGAGATTTTTAATAAATGAAGACAAAAATGAGATGTGAGTGTGAAGAATAGTTTTAAAGATCTTTTCCAGCCCAAAAGGACCTTCCACAATGTGTAAAGGTTCTATACAGACTGAAGGTTCCTAGAATCAGGATTGTGACTTGGGTGTACGGATCCAGGAAAAAAAAAGCTCAACTTTAAGTGTGTAAACAAACTGATGATATAACACTTGTTTAAAAAAAAAAAGCCTTGAAACACTGCATGACTCAAAACATTAATGCCAGGAATCAGCAGGAATGTCTCCATTTTTATGTTATTATAACTGTACCAAAGGACTAAATGACACACGTACGTATATACACATACACACACACACACGCACACACACAAACACTAAATCCATCACACCTCTTTGTCCTGTTCAATCTCTAGGCCCTCCTCTTGCAGCCCTCTTTCAAACTCCTCTCTGATCAATGCCTTCTCTCCTTCCCCGGGTCCTGAAGCCAGACCTGCCTCCATCTCCACCTCTGGCAGTTCCGGCTGGGTGCTCCTGCGCGAGGGGCTGGGGCTCACGGAAGGCAGGTTGCCATTGGAAACGATGGAGTGGTGGGATTGTGAGTGCCGTTTCTTGCAATGATAGACAAGAACATAGTCCACTCTCCTGCGCCCATCTGCAAAACACAGCCCTCCTCTCGGACAGGGGGATGGCTCATCCTATTTGAACACAAACACATACATAATCAGGTGTATCTTACTTCAGGTCCCTGTCAGTTCTCAAGAATAATGCTAACTGCATCTATCACCTATTTTGCAGAAATAAAATTGTGTGGGGACAGATAATCAGCCATAGCCTTCCAGTGTGTAGTCTGGTGATTTAATGTGTTCAATATACCATCATAATATGATTTGCAGGACACTCTGTTACAAAAGAAGTGAAAAGGGTTAGTGGGGTTGATCAAACTAAATACATTCTAACAAGGCATAGAATTATGTTCTCATAATCCCACAGTCACTGCAGATTGTTTGCCTTTAAAATATCTTCAGAGTACTTACATCCCTGTGAACCTCCCACTCCCACCAGCCAAAAATGTACTCCAGATTTCCCATTCACTTTATTTTCAACCACATTTACTGCTCATGTATATCCATAACAAAAGTAATCCAATGAGTGTATGCTGACTGATGGTCTAGTTCTAAGATAAACTTGGCTACGTTTTGACCTGATTTTTCTTTTTCTTTACCAAAACTATTCTTTGGTAGCAAATATCATGTATGAAAATATGCATTTAGGCTACTCTACCCACATCTGGATATGGCAAACAATAAATAAATAAATAAACAAAAAATAAATAAAATAAAATAAAAGCTGAATCTGCTGGTGTACCAAATTTGATTGCCGCAGCCAGTCTATTCAAGTGCCAGTACTTTGTAAGTGCAATGAGAAAAGGCTTGAATGATCCCTTTAATTATGCCTGTTCTTATGACCTTGGTGAGTAGAGTAAACAAAAACACGCACAGCTTCCTCTGCAGGATCCCCTGCATCGTGTCTGCTGTTGGCTGAGTCCTGGCCAATTTCAGATATGTCACGTGCGAGACTGCGGAGTTTTTCACTGTGAATGGATGAAGATTCACTCATTGCTGTGGCTACACGCATGCGCTCAGGGGCTCCGTTCCATGTCTCTGTTAAAAAAAACACACACACACAAGTGACAGAGGGACATTTGTACAGAGATAGAGAGACAGACAGACAGAAAGGAAGAGGGAGAGACATATGGAGAAAGACAAGCAGAGAAATATGCTGTGACAAAGATGGAGGGATACAGAGAATACAAATGACAAAGAGAAATAGAGAGAGAGACAGGACAGACAGATGACGAGATTGAGAGGAAATGTGACAGAATGAGAGAGAGTGAGGGAAATAGAGGGAGAGAGAGAAAGAGAGAGAGAGAGAGAGAGAGAGAGAGAGAGAGAGAGAGAGAGAGAGAGAGAAAGGAGAT
>JBBIGA010000018.1:6156924-6171924 GCA_037576975.1 Alestes dentex
AGAGAGAGAGAGAGAGAGAGAGGGAGAGAGGGAGAGAGAGAGAGAGAGAGAGAGAGAGAGAGGGAACACCAGCTTGTGACGTCTTATTCTTACGTTTAGCGCTGGTGCAAGGCAAGGCTGTGCAGTTGATACGCTGCTGATCAAGACACACGCACAGCAAACATGGGTTTTCATCAGGAGTCCAGCTCTCCATTAACTGTAAATACACACAAGAAAAAAAATACTATGTATTATCATATTTAAGTCCAGTTTTTTTGACATTTTGGCAGAAAGCTTGACCAATGTACCTGTAAGTGGATAGTCACGTATATGTTTGTGCAAGTCAAGGTTAACCATTGTCACAAAAGGTGCCACACATTAGCACCGTTCGGTCCCTGAAGAACCACTTTTGTATCCCTAATGTTTGAAAATGTAGTTTGTCTAACCTGAAGGCCCTTCTTAAAGAACATTCACACAATACAAAACCAAATTATAGGTTTTTCCTAGAACCTTCACATTATGTAAAATGTACAATTTTCAGGAGTGGATGATCAGTCAAGGCATGTTTGCTTCCTTTGTTTTGCACAGGAGCTATTAAACCAATGCAGCTAATAAGTAATGGAAGATAATACCCCACCAATTAGCAATGTGAAAAGCCAAAATCATCACACATGCTTCAAACTGTGTCCGGACGTGCCTTATATTCCAACAAACTTTCATTTTAAGACAATAAGTGAGTGTGTACCTGGTGAGCATGTCCATGTTGGTCCACACATTGGCTGCAGGCTTCTCTGCCCACACACTTTCCTTCCATCTGCACTGTACCATTAGGGCAGAAGCAGCCCTCAGTAGGGGTGCTCAAACACTGCACGCTCTTCCCAAAACCATCACCCCGCACGTCCATGTCTCCCAGCACAGGCAGATCACGCCCACACTGTTCCACACACCCGGTGCGGCAAGCATCATACTCCATAGGGTTAGGGCAGTGCATGGCTAAAACCAAAACACACACGCATATGATCAACAGTGTCGTGTGTTTAAATATAGTAGATTAAAGTAGCTGCTCCTTTTGAGACGCCCTGCGGTGGGCTGGCCCAAGGTAAGCCATGCCTTGTGCCCATGGGCACCGGAATAGGCTCCGGGTACCAGCAATCCTAGTAAGGATTAAGTGAATGAATTAATATGAATTACTATGTAGGATGCTTCAGAATTCCAGCGGTTAAGTCATCAGGCGACAAATCCATACTGTTTCATGTAATAATTTTCTGTGGTAGCATTCAGAGGTATTAACCACTTTAGACATCTAGTTAATTTTTCCACATGGTGAGTTTCTCCTTAATAACCCAATAGCATAGAGCAAGATGAATGACTTTATTCACTGTTGTTACTTTGAATAGCTTTTTTGATGTCCCCACAATGCTTGAAATTATAAATAATACATCTTAGGTCGTAATGTTCCATGTAAACTAGCCAAAAATTACATGACATGTGATTCCAAAGTTTTGGTAGCTTATACACATAAACAGACTCACGGCACACATTAGGATTCCTCCAGTTCACACAGATGCCCTGCTGTCGACACACACTGCTGTAGGCCGTAATGAGGTCGCAAACCGCAGCAGGATGACAGGCCAGCCGCCTGCACGTCTCCACGTAGTCTTGAGGAGGCATCACAGCATGGCACTGACCAAATACCGATGAGGCTAACACCTCACAGGCTTCTGCCACACCTGCCTCACACTCAGACACACTTTCACCCCCCACACACTCGCCCACAGCCCAGGCTCGTAGATATGCGTCTGGGTCTGCAGCCATTGAGCCATCGGGAAGCAGCAAGTGTATGGGATCATCAGAGCAAGAACCTGAGAGAGAGAGCAAGTAAGAGAGTAAGAGAGAGAGAGAGATTATGTTGTTGCCTGCCCATGATGACTGGAACCTTTCCGAATCCTTTACCACATATTGACTAATATAAGGTATCAGACAAGGTTACTAGCTGAGATGCATTATATATATATATTTTTTTTTTATTTTACACTAGGAGTAATTTTCATTTTTCTCAGAATAAAATCTTACTTAAAAGGTTCATATTGAGACTTTTAGCTAGAAAACAGCAAGTTTTGAAGAATTGGTCAGCTGATACCAAAAGCTGAACTACATGTATACTCTATAAATGATCACTATCAGTCCGGTTCTATATCTACTGAGTAATTTGTCATTTTGCTAGTTTATACAACCTGCTTTGACTTTTGATCTAAAAAGGTGCTACCTGATTCAACCTTTTAAAATGTTTTAAATGTTAACATTTTCCTTACACTATAGGTCCAACAGGTGACCTTGTGGTAACCCTGCGATCAGAAGCAAAACTGAGGTAACCTTGAGCAAGGTACTGTCCCCACACACTGCTCCTCTGGCTGCCCACTGCTTTACGTGGGAGAATGGGTTAAATGTGGAGAACTATTTTGTGTTGTTCACACTGTGGCTGTGCTGTGGTATGTTCACTTATGACAAATGGACACTTTACACTTACACTTCACACTTCCAAGAAAGTCTCCAGATATCCCATCGAATAAGTGAATTTAGCTACTTTCAGGTGCACCTATTCCTGACACAGACACACATTTGCACACACACAGGCAGGACAATTTCAAAGGAAAAGCACTGCCAAAAGAATGGGGCTGCATATAATAATTGTGGCAGCTGGTGGTCTAGTGATTAGGGTGTTCACCCTACGATCAGGAAGTTGTGGGTTTGAGTCCCAAGACTGCTAGCCTCATCACTGAGGTACCCTGAGCAAGGTACTATCCCAACACACTGCTCCCTGGGTGCTGTGTTCCTGGCTGCCCGCTGCTTCACTTGGTGAATGGGTTAAATACAGAGGACGAATTTCTTGCTTTTCACACTGTGCGCTGTAGTGTGTTCACGTATGACAGAATGGTCACTTTCACTTCACGAATAAGGTCACAATTGCCAATACCAAGTATTAGATAAAGAGGTATAAGCCCCCCAGCACTGGATTGTGGATGTGTGAAACTGTGTTCTCTAGAGTAATGGAGCTCAATGAAAATCAGATTTTTTTGGGATCAGTTGGGGTAGTTTGTGATCCAGAACTAACTATCCAACATCAGTACCTACCCTCACTATCGCTCCTATGGCAGAATGCAATCAAAGCTACACAATGTACCAACATCTGGTGTAAAGTCTTTCTGAAAGAGCTGAGATTTCTACTGCAGCAAAAGGGGAACAAATCCCTTGATTTTAGAAGAAACAATAAATTAACATTTTGATAAACTTTTGACTTGTTTAGTATGTGACCAATAAGCAAAAGACTTTCATCAGTATCAAAGTAAAGGCTCAAGAGCCAGTAGGTACCACAAACGCCGGTGGTGCTGGTAATCATGCTGAGGTCCATGCTGATGGTGAACTCATTGCTATTGGGAGTGAAGGTGAGAGTGAAGCCATGCTTCTCTGATCTCAGCTGATGAAGCAAGGCTCCGATCTGAGAGACAGATATTCCAACTTGTCTGAAGGGTACCGCAGCAACTGCACCATCTACAGTCACCTACATTACACAAATACACACAAAGGCGCACACACACACACATACACACAAACACACAATATCATATCCAAGCACAACCATTTTAGTATTATTGCAGAGGTTCCCTGCTGATAATACAAAAGTTCTGTTACATCAACTTTACCTTCATGTCATCTCTCAGGACCACACTAGTCCCATCCTGTTTCAGCTCCAAACTCTTCATACAAATCTGACTTGGTGAGCCCTCACAGGCGGCTGTGTGTAACACCAGCTCTGCCCTTCCTGAGCGAAGTAGCACATAAGAGCAGGAGCCCTTGAGCTTCAGAGCTGCACCGCCAAATGACACCACATGACTGGTGGAGCTGCCCATGCACATACCTGTAGGAGTAAAACAAGCACAACAACTTATCAGTATAATGCTTTTTTCTTCCATATTGTGATGTAGATCCGAATGAAACATGGTATTAGAGGACTTAATAGAGGACACTACAGACATCAGAGGGCCTGGGGCGGAAGGTAGAAAGCAAATGTCAACATGAAAGCAAAAAAAAAAAATCAAGAGAATTTTAGACAAATTAGAAATCTCATCCAAGTCAATTTCTTACATGTCCAGGAAACAGAGGACATACATACATTCTGGAGACGAAATGGTCAGTATATTTAGAACTCAGTCTTACATTATATGGTATGATGAATTTATATAACCAAGTATTTAAACCAGTAAGGTAAAGAGGTCCAGTACTTTATGTTTACTACTATGAAACTAATAACCAAGTTACCCACATGGGCACTTCCATGTGCAGCCGCAGGTTTGGTTAACTTTGATAGCTTTTAGGCTGTTCCTGCAGGCTGGGGGCTCCATCCTCTCACAGTTCACTCTGTGGCTCTGCACTGTCACCACACCAGATGGGTTACACAGTAGAGCGTGACAACCATCGGCCAGTAGCCACGTCTCTCCAGGCTAAAACACACACACACACACACACACACACACACACACTTACATACATGGGAATCAGTCCATACTTTACTTACATCATATTTAATATTTCATACATGCCATTTATCAAAAGTTATAGATTTACATAGTGATACATTTAGAGAATCTGTGCGGCAGAGAGATTTGATGCAGCAGAGTTAGCTTAATAAATACGCTTAAGTGTTTCTCCTGTTTGTACATACCTCAGGATGTTAGACTCAAAGGACTTACTTGTAACAGAAACTAATTGACGAATTGCCAGACAGTGTAAAATTGTCAGAATATTTTTGAAAACAAAATAATAAAACAAAATAATAAAATTAAAAGGTTTTGTTTATTTAGTTATTGTTATAAAAACTGTGTGGGGGTAAAGTCTCAAGTCACAATTCAAGGTATGCATTTCAGGGTTAAAAAAAGCGATGGATTCACGAAAGGAGTGACATGAGGAGTTAGGTGTTTAAAGCTTGATGGACTGGTGGGCCTTGTTAGGTGTTGATGCATTTTATTGACAAGTGATCTTTGTTCCTGAGGATAAGTAAAGAAATGAGAATTATACAGTAGTGGGCCTCTATTTATTGAGGCAAAACCTCTGCTCACCTTCCTTTCTTTTCCATCATCATCCACACACACTCCAGGAGGACCCGCTGAGAGACATTATCATGGTCATCATCATTGCCACTATCACCATCATCATCATTCATTATTATTCATTATCACTTGCATGAGGTACCTGTGCATTTTGACATTGCCATTCAAAAGTCTATGTTTTCAATCTAAAAACATTATTGCGGATAGGTGTACAAAGTGATTATAAAATGCTAGTTTTGGTTGCTTTGACTGGTGTAATTGGTAGAAACTGAGAATTTGGAATAAACAAAAAAAGAAATTTTAAATGTTTCTAGAATGATGTACAATGCTGTGGGTGATTTCATAGTGATGTAAACTATACGTTAAGCTTTGACAAAATTGGCATCTAGAATGTCTTGCATTTCAAAAGTGCAAAAAGTTGGTCAAATAACATAACATATATCCTCTACAGCAGGGGTTCTTAAACTTTACATTCAAAGGTCCAAATCTAATTTCTAGATAAGGTCAAAGGTCCTTTTATTAAATTTGCTTACAACATACAATCAAAAGAAATGGCGCTGTTTGCCTATAATTGTTTGCTTGTGAGCCTAATCCACTCTCACCTTTGACAGTAAAGTGTAAGTTTTATGAAAAGATAACCTTGATTAACTTAATTAGTTTTATGCCTCAACAAATAAAGTGGCGACAGGACATAACACCTCCTTCTCCAGTGACTCTTATAATGACGCAGGTATTTCGCTCACTCGTGCTCGCAGGACTGCACGCGAATGCCCGTAAGCCTTAGCGGATTTGCTAACGTGGATGTGAAGCCTGAGAATTGAAGCGCGCCAGTGTTGTGTCAGACGTGCGCCAACTGACAACGTTGCTTCGGTTAATCTCAGGCCAGGATTGTGAGATTTATTGAAACATACACTTAATTGCATTGCGTCAGTGCATTCCTAATATGATGTGTGGGTCTGGAATGACTTGCAGTCCGGATTTTGAGAATTGCTGCTCTACGGGGTACACTTTTTCTGTATAATTACTCTAACCTGTGTAAACATTGTGGCACCTTTTATATATTAGATATATAAGAAATAGGTTTATTTATGTACAACTGTGTAACAAAAATACATATCTAGAACACTGAGTAAAACATCTGAAAATATGTCTATAGTTTTATCTTTTAATACTCACTATATAATTAACTACTGAATAGAAAACAACAAAGATGGTTCAAAAGTGATTCCATACTTCTGAACAGCAGTGTGTGTATATGTGTGTGTGTGGGTGTGTGTGTGTGTGGGTGTGTGTGTGTGTGTGTGTGTGTGTGTGTCTCACCCCTGCAAAGTTTTTCAGTGAATGACCTGTCCAGAGTAACCATGGCGAGCAGGTCATCTGTGCTCCTTAGCTGAATGATGTTGTCATGTGCTTGTGGGCCTGCTAGCATGCTGAGTTCAGTGCGGTCATATTGCTCGCCCAGTCCGATGGGGAACACTGAAACACCTGCAGAGCAAATAGATATAGCTCAGTGTTATGGCTTTATTAGAGTGCATAATAAGTCTCGCAGTTCATGATCTAAGTCTCGTAGTAATGTCACCTACCGGCAGTAAGAGCTTCATTTGCAGGTTCTTGCACTGAGTCAGTTGACCTGTCAATTACCAGCATCACCACAACTTTAGCCACACCCAGCCTACCCCCACTTGTTGAGGAAATGGAAGTCTGAACAGCATATCGCAATGCAGCACCTACACCAAAAGCACGAGACAATACAACATGGTAAACTATATTACACACAAACAGATACACATATGCACAATGCTAATGCTATTTAAGCTTCCATTACTTGTTAGCTACTTTAGCATTGTTGTTTCAGAGCAAAACTAAAGGAATACATTTTAAACACATTTGGAGTAATTTCAGCAACATTTGGAGTAAGATCAAAACTGTGTAAATGGGATTTTCCCCAAACTGCTTTAAGCTCTGTCATGCAAGAGCAGAAATAACTAAATCTCTGTTATTCTGTAACTCCAGTGCACAAACTTGCTGTGTGCAGCTTTATGTGTTAGTTACCCAGTTGTGGTGCATTGTCTGTCTTGCTGTGTAATTTATCCAACTTCTGAAGAAGATTTTTGGCATTCTGTTCATCTCTCCAAGACACAATCTCCACTGGCTTTTCTCCATATACAACCACAGCAACCTGAGTACTATTACGACCTGACACACATACAGAAAATCACCTGAATACAATTGCTTTTTTGTGTAAACATTCAAGTCAAATTTTATTTCAAAGCACTCTGATTTACCAATGTCAGTGCTCTTTACAAACGACCTCACAAACGTTTTCAGGTCCTCAAACTCAGTGCCACTAGATCTCAGCAAGAAGAGCACATCCATTGGTTTGGAGCAGGGCACTGTAACACAAATTTTTAACACACAGTCACACAACCTAAGTGGTATAGAGGAGGAGAAGGGGGTTGGGAAAAAAAAACAGAAGAACTTGTGGGTACAGATATTAGAACCTGTTGTATTTTCTGTTGTATCATTTGGACTGACCTGAGGGGGGTAGTGTAGCTCTGGGTGGTAAAGTTGGTATGACTGGCCTTTTTATGGTCCTACTGATATTAACCAAAAGAGGGCCCAGCGTGCTCAGCTGTTCAGTACTCTTCAGCATGATCGGAGCGTGTGGAAAACTCAGTGTTTCTAGGTCTGTCTGCTGCACATTGGGACCAATCCCAATAGGGAACACCTGTGTGTGGGTGGTGCTTGGGGGCCTCTGGATCACATCAGTGGGTGGGCTCTGGGTTATAAGGAACACCATCTGGTCTGGAGACCGACTGGGTCTTTCTGTGGTGACAGACTCATAAAGAGAACGAATGGCATGGCCCGTGTTGACCTTGTCCCCGCCCCCCCAGCGGATCTGTCTCATTCTGTGGAGCACCAGCTCCCTGCGCCTCAAGTCCATGCGGCTGATCTCTATGGTTACCGTGAGGGAATACTGCATCACTGTAATCCGAAGATGCTCCTCCTCTTCCTGGCCAAGCGAGGCCAGAACATCCACTAGGGCATCTCGGGTCTGGTTAAAGCCTTTTTCCCCAACTTTGTCTGATCCTTCTATCAGGAACGTAATGTCCCGCACCATCGCGGTAGAAGGAGCAAGGGATGTTCTGGGGCTGGGGATGCTTGGAAGTGCAGCCACAATAGCAGCCGTAGGAGGAAGAGTGGCTGCATTTGGCTTGATGACCTCGGTATGGGGTGTAGTGGTCGTAGTGCTTGTTTTAGTGGTGGGCTTTTGAGTGGGCGGTTTCTTGGGTGGTTCTGGGTCCAACCCCAATGTGCAGAGGTAGTCTGTGATCTCCAAAGCTCGATCCTCCAGCTCCCCAACACTGCTAAGCACGTATGCCCGGCTACTAGGTGTCGCTTTGGTGATCTCGTTGACTTGCGCCAGGTTGACATCAGGCCCCAGGGCAACAGTGAGGACAGTGATGTCTTTCTTCTTTAGCAAGCGCTGAGTGAAGCGCATGGGCCGCGGGTTGGCACTAGCGGTCAGCATAATGGCAACTCGCCCAGCGTGTTCTCGCTTGTTCTTGTCATAAATGTATACCGACAGGTACTTGAAGGCTTCATCCATGAAGGCCACGTCACCACCACTGTAGTGCAGGTCTCGTACCATATTCCTGAAGATCCACTTCTGCACCTGCATGTCATAGCTCTTCACCCCAGAGTGGAAAAGGAGGACGGTGGCCCGTGTGTGGGCTGAACCCATCCGGAAGCGATCCACCACTCCTAGGATGAAACGCTTGACCAGGCCAAAGTCCTCCTCACTCAGAGAGGATGAGCCGTCCACTAAAAAGGCCAGATCCATTGCTCTGTCGCAGGCATCCTCAGGCACGGGTGTGGAGAAAGGGAGGGGTGTGGGAGTAGTAAATGCAGTAAGTGGGCTTAATGTAGAGGTCAAACCGGAGGGAGGGCATGGGCCACAATTCAAAACGTTCTCCACACAGTGACTGAAACAGAAATATGCAAAATACAAGCAGGATTACAACTGCACCAAAACACTCACAGTCTTAAACACTGGAAGAGGAACATACCATATCTGACACAGATGTGGGTCATCATGATTCAGAATGATCTGCTTCCCATGAGAAATTCGTTCTCCATTGTGCATGCACACCTGACATTCAGATGGTTCAACACAACGTCTCAAAACCTCATCTAAGATTTGACCTGAAAGTGAAAGTGTAATGACAGCATGTGAAAGGTATCTCAGCAAACATACAGGTGTAAATACACAGTATACAATACACTGCCCATTAGAAAACTGGGCACATGATTAATAGCTAATAGTTAATAGCTAAGCAAACCTGGTGGGCAGGAAGCATGGCAGCCCTCCAGACAGGTATTCGGGCAGTTTAAGGGTTCCGGGTGCTGGCACGTTATAGGGCAAGCATTACCGCAGGCATTAAACCGCCACATGCATTCCACCCCTGCATTCTTATTCAACTCCTCACAGCTCAGTGCTAAAACACACAGAGAAACACAATAAAGCAAATAAACAAAACACAAATCACTATGTATCTTTACTGCAGTTCTACACCAAAAAAGTTGTGAACTGAATTTACTTACTAATAAAGTGATATATTTCCACATGAAAAAGACCATGGAAAATCACAAATTATGTCATGATATGTCTCGGTATGCTTTTCTGGGCACATTGTGGGATCATCAGTACTTAAAGAACACTGATTAACTGCATGTTCCATTACAAACTCAGCATAATGAATCCTGTTTAACTGTACTTAGTGTAGTGCAGTGTGTGAAACATTAAATATAAATTGTTTGTATTATTTGTCATTTTTATGTGGCAAATTTTATGAAAATGTATTTTGACATATATGGCATATATTTGCCATATTGCCCACAATTCATGTGTGGTTAATTAGCTCAGTCTCACACTGACAGTATAGGAACATTAAACATTTAATGAATTTTACACTTAAAATGTTAAACGAAAAATATATTTATATAGAGAGATTTTTATGTCTTTTGTCTTTTCGATGTATAAGAATATTGAGCCTGTCGGCTGGTGGACTTACGGCACAGGTCATTGGACCTCCAGTCCACCATCACTCCCCTCTGGGCACACTCATGAGCGTAGGCAGCAATAGCATCACAAAAACAGGCACAGTCACCCACAGATGCACATGAACATGTGTCTTGAGTGCAGATTTCCCAGTACGGTTCAGGATCCACCTGAGATACACACAGAGCAATATGTTTGCATGACACTGTGATTAAATTCTGCATAATATAGTTACATGTAATGGGATAGGTGCTACTAACCACACTGTTACACTCCCTAAAGAGGGCGCTGTTGAGGATACGACATGACTGTTCCACGGTAACCAGCTTTGACATATCGGTGCTGCACTGAGATGTCACCTGCACACCCACCCACACACACACACACAGTTACATGGACCTTTTTATGTAATTATACAAGCACATGTGTAAACAATGTTGATATTGTCCTATGTTTTATTTGCAATTGCACTGATATTGCTTATTAATACTTTTATTTAACAATTATTAACTATTATTAATTAACTCAAATTCATTTTCAGTTAAATTTTACTATTACCACTATATGCTATACAAGTGCTGAGGGCAGTCTAGTGAGCAACGATCACCTCCAGGGCCACATACACAAAACAACAACAATAAGAGAAATTGGAGAAGCCTTGTAATGCTACACAATTCTCTGGACCCAACTGTAAGATATTTTAGTTCAATTTTACTGCTACTACTATGCACTGATAAGCCACAACATCAAATAAACATTGTTGTAATGATGGCCACGGTGACCCACTCAATGGGCAAATTAACAGCTAGCTAACTAAACACATTGTGTAAAGTTGTCCACTAGCTAACTTTCATTTTGTACATGCACATATGAACACATGTTCACACGCAGTCATGCCTTACCTGCTGCAGTCTGCAAACACATTGGCATTTATCTAACGTAATAAATAGTGGTACTTCACTCTCACTTATGCCAGGTACAAAGTCCCAGAACATAGCTCTGGAGGCAGTTTGTAAAAAAGCAGGACACAGACAGACCAAGAGATGCACTTTCTCTTATCGTGCCCAGAGGGACATAGTAGTATAGTAGAGTAGTGAGTATATAGGGCTACACAGCTTTGATGACAAAAGCATGTTAGTGTAAGGCCAACCGGAACCCATACAGATTGCATGGCTTGCTTGCTTGTTTTGCTCGGGGCAATGTTCTGCTCAAACACCTTGGGTCCTAATGCGGATGTTATTCTGAAATGCACCACTTATCTAAACACTGCTGCAAACCAAGTACATCCCTTCATGGCAACAGTATTCCATATTGGTAGTGGCCTCTTTCAGCAGGATAATGTACCATTTGTTTAGAAATGGTTTGTGGAAAGTGCTGACTTGGCCTCTAAATTCCCCAGATCCAAATGTTATCGAGCATCTGCAGGATGTGCTGGACAAACTAGTCCATAGATCCATCCAAGCCCCACCTCACAACTTACAGGATGTATTGGATTTGCTGTTAACGTCTTGGTGAAAGATACCACAGCACACCTTCAAAGGTTTTGTGGAGTCCAGGCCTTAATGTGTCAGATCAGTTTTAATGGCACAAGGGGAACCTACACAATATTAGGCATGTCGTTTTAATGCTATTATCAGTGTACACCATTTTTTCTTCTGTCTTTTTATAGATATTTGTTTCTTTCTATTCTGTTTATTCTATTTTATTGACTTTTTACCTCATAATTGTAATTTGTCCTTCATATTTTGCTTGTATCTCAACCTACCTGTTGTAATCTTCCTGTTCCTGTACATATACATACATATGTTACGCAGTGAACACTCAGTCACCTGAACAGCATCGGCACAGCTGGGTTGAACCTTCCAGGAGTTTCCAAAGTCTATAGGATCCACCTCCATCTGATTATTACTGCTCAGCAGGTCATTGTTCTGACTGCCATCAAAGTTTCCACATAGACCACACACTCTACCCTGAAACACACACACACACACACACACACACACACACACAGACACACACACAGACACACACACACACACACACAGACACACACAGACACACACAGACACACACACACAGACACACAGACACACACAGACACACACAGACACACACAGACACACAGACACACACACACATAATCGAGGTTCATTTCTTCTTATTAAGTGCAGAGCGGATGGTGGAGAGGAGGGCAGAATGGTGGGGTTCAATACTTCAATACTAGGACTTTACCTGACCTAGCGGACAAAACTAGGGCTAACTATATAGCAACATCAGGATTAACAAAACATAAAAAATATGCATGTCTCTGTTTTAAAGCCAAAGAGGTATTTCTTTTTATCAACTGAGGTTAATATTATGGTTAATTTTATGGTTAGCCTCATTAATAATGTTATACATAGACAGGTAGATACATATTTTCAATCATCATTACAAGCCTTACAAATTATACAGGGCCTTGTTATTTCTGTAAAAGCTAAATAAAAATGGTTTTGATTTGACAGTGTTTATAATACATATGGGACAGATGGATGACCCAACATTCTGACAATGTATGAAATCAAAGGTGCGAGTATTACCCTGTACTGGCCGTTGATCTGTAGTATAATGTGAGTCCCAGTGTCCCAGGTTATGGAGATGTGCTTTCCCAGCAGAATGATGTAGTAGAGTCCAGAGCGCACAATCTCCACATCCGTCTCCTTCATCACTGGCTTTCTCATCCTCACCTAGAGATTCAGAACACAATCATGAGTGTGTTTGTGTGTGTATGTGTGTGTGTGTGTGTGTGTGTGTGTGTGTGTGTACGTGTACAAACAGACACCTCTCCATGTTCCATGGTGATCAGTCCTCCCAGATAAAACACACTGATGCTCTTGCTGCAGCGATGACCAATGACTCCACAGGCTGAGTTCTCCACCAGCACCCGAAATGTGCCATCCAAACCATTACAGTAATCCTACAGAGATAGGAACACTTACACTATCATATGTTTTCAATAATATAAAACCAATTAGGTTGCAGATAATTGTATAAAACAGTTTCATATGCTAGTTCCATGAAACTTTACAGGTTTTAAATAATCAATAAGAATTATTAGGGTGTAATAATTATAGCTATATTGTAATGTGATGTTTAAATCTATTATGTTATTCTCAAAGGCAACTCCTTCTAAATTGTTATATAAAAGGTGTAGATGACTAACCTGGGCAAGGATGTACTGACATGGTCCTGGGAACGTATACTTCAGTCCATCAAAGCTGATGTAGTGCGAGTCCCCCACTGTACGACACACACCATCACACACTCGCTGAGTACACTTCCAGTGCCGGCCACCACACTCGCTGTCAGGGAACAGTGCAAACCATACAAAGCAATTAAGCCTCTTGTCACAGAATAGAATTTTCTGACAGCTTGTGAGACAGTTGTGATTACCAGGTGTTGCAGTCAATGTTAACGGTCTGTCCTGGAGCATAGGCATGGTTGTTGTGGAAACAGGGGCACTGGTCTGGAGGAATGCATTCACTTCTTTGACGAACCTGCAGACAGTCAAATTGTCAAATAACAAGTTGCAAGTTGCAAATCCAAGACTTTGTAAACCCCTACTGTACGATCAAGACTTCTAAAAGTAAATACAAGCAGTATTAACAGTAACTAACTGACTGTACAAGTGGCTGGTATTTCAAAAACTTAGTAAGATTAAGATGACCATCAGACATCCCATAAACACGAGGAGACCACCAAAAGATTCACTTGTATCAGAAAAACTAATAGCAATCGTTATAACATTGGATTTGCTTAACAAGACACACGTACCGTGCCAGGGGGGCACACACAGCCAGAAATGCAGCCCTGGCTCACACACTCCAGGTCTATGTTCTGGCATGTTCTTGCACATTCTATGCCCACATCGCTCACACTCCTACACTTTAACTCCTGCAGTGGAGTCGGACAGGAGAGGGACCGCCGCTCTGCATCAGACACACAAATACATCCATAAGAGAAAAAGTTCAGCACTTTTGGCATTGACAAGTACACATGAAAACAAGGCAAACTAACTATGCAAACTAACTATGCTGCACTCACTGATGATCAGTTATTCTTAAGTACAGTTTTATGTGTTCTAAAAAGGTCTTATGATTAGACATTGTGTTGATGAGAGCTGATTGCATCAGTGTTTTTTTTCTGCACATCATGTATCATTTTAAATATAATGATGTTAGCAGGTGTTGATTTTCAGATTGCACAGGTGTGCGTACCCCGGGAAAGCGAGGGCTCATCAAAGAAAAGATCCGACAGCGTTGATGGTTGAAGTTCATTGGAAGTGCAGCGCATGGAGCCGTTTTCACAGTAACTAGAATCAGAATCATAACAGTTTATTGGCTCACATGAAGAGAGGAAATGTTATACAAACTGAAAGACAGAACTGTCAGGATTACTCAGTAAAATATTGAAATTAAAATATAGCTTCTCAAAGGATCTTCTGCTACATGAAAGAGATCCTGTCTGATACACTTAAACATGTTTAATTACATGCCACTTTGGTATATTGTATTTATTTATTTTTTTTTTAGAGTTTTATAGGAGTTATATTTTTATATAATAGTTCACAGTTATACCACTGTATGACCATTTAAAAATTATATTAAGTGCAGATGCTAGACAAATTAAAAATACTACATATATCAACGCAACATAATAAATGCAACACTATTCAGAATGAAAAGCAAGTAGCAATTACACACACACACACACACACACACACACACTGTACATATGCATAAACAAAATATGTTAAAAAAAAGCCAAATACACTAAAGGTTAGACCGTATGTGTGTGCGCATGTGCATATATGTG
>JBBIGA010000018.1:6181482-6199334 GCA_037576975.1 Alestes dentex
CGGGCGCTCGATATCAGCAGCACAAAATGCCTAAACGCCGCTGTAAATTCACTAATGATTTACATAAAGATACACGTGCTGTCGTTGACACATTTGTATAACCCCCCGTCCCCGTCCCCGTCCCCTCGTCCATTTATTTCTCGGGTCCACAGCGCGAGTGGAAGTGAATAGGCGTGTAGGAGTGAAGGACAGTAACTAGTTAATGAGATGCCCATGACGTGACGAATGTTTAGGCAGCTCAAAATCCCCGACAATTCTATAACCCCGGCCGGACGCGATTTCCAGGTTTCAAAAAGAGTGTGCAAAGGGACTTAGAAGACTGTGCCTCGTTCCCTTGACACTGATGCGCACCATCACTGGCGTGCCTTTGAGAATACGTCTGCGTGCCGACTGTGGGGGGATGGAATCACCTTTCAGCAAAAGTGGGGGTGTTGAACCAACCTCCCCCCCCCGTGCTACGACCCTGGAGGGGTGGGACAGTGGGAGTTTCTGGGTGATGAGCTTCTGTGTGCAGTTATTCAGGATCTGTCACTTAGGACGAGTTACTTAAACCAAAGTTGGGGCAGCTGGTGGCTTAGTGGTTAGGGAGTTGCCCCTGCGATCAGAAGGTCATGGATTTGAATCTTAGGACTGCCAGTGGCACCACGGAGGTACACTTGAGCAAGGTACTGCTCCCCAGGCGCCCACCATTGGTGGCAGCCCACTGCTTCATTTGGTGAAGGGGTTAAATGCAGAGAAAGAAATTCACGTTGTTCACACTGTGTGCTGTGCTGTGGTGTGTTCATGCATGACTACAAGGGACCACTTCACTTTAAAACTGTCCAAAATAATAAAATTTGAAGGACCTACCGTACAGACTTTGACTTTGGGGTTAAGTTATTCGGATAACTGGATCACACTTTATTAAACACCCCCAGGTTTCCAAGCTCAGGTATCTATTGTTCTGCATATTTTGCAAGGCACGTGGTATATTGCTGTAAATACCCTGTAATAGTCTGTTCATTTATACACTGAGCTTGTCACCTGTTTGCAACTTCATCATTCAATCAGAATCAGAATCATAAAACTTTATTGATCCCAGAGGAAATCGCTTATATTATGACTGCACAGACACAGAGGCAAGAAAATGTCTAAATAAATCCAGTAAACTCTACAGAAAATACTCTATATGAAATGCGCTATGCTATATACACAAAATACTGGGTCTAAATACTACAGATAAGTAACTTGCAGTTAAGTGAATAACTAGTAACAAAAATGGTGGTTAGGAGTGCAATAGGTATCAGCAGAGATCAGAAGTGTATAAATAATATTGATATTAGTTGCTATATTAACATGGTCAGACTACTGCTCATAATAAAAAAAGACATTGCACATAATTAAATTATTTAGCACGCCTTTAGAAAACTTCAAATGATATTGCACGTGGTAAGACTATCGCACGTAAGACTATCGCACCTAATATAATAGTGTTTTAGCAGCAGACAAGAAAACCGCACGATAAGAACATTGCACATGGTAGACTATTGCACATAATAGTAAGATAATAAAATGCATAGTGATACACATAATGAATAGTAATTTAAACCCAATAAGAAATTGCTCAACAAAGTAGATGTGGGTGGTGGTAGCTCAGTGGGTAGGATACCAAGAGGGCATGGGTTCGAATCCTACCCTCAGCATACCACCACTGGGTTCCTGAGCTAGACCCTTCACCCCAAGTTGCTCCAGGGAGACTGTCCCCTGTAGTTAGGGAATGGAAGTCGCTTTGGATAAAAGCGTCTGCTAAATGCCGTAAATGTAGAAACAGGCTGTTGTACAGCTTATTGTGGATGTGTGACAGAGGGAGGGGTTACAGAGTCTGATGGAAAGGAAGGATTTTCTGTAGTGTTTTGTATTGCTGTACTTGTCTATTAACTATATTTCATTTATATTCTGAATATAAAAATTCTATTCATGCACGCAAATATGCTTGACCAGCAAAAGTGATTTTGATTCTTATTCTAACAGACGGTATAAGCTTAGGCAATCCCAGTGCCGGACGCAACACTTCTAGCCAATCATTATCCAGAAGGCGGGGCTTGTCAGAAAACGGGTGGGGGAAAAATACCGCGCGCTCTAAAGATGTGCCCCTCTTATATGCTACAACGGCAGTGGCTATTTTAAGGCTTTAAATAAGGTCAGTACTCTGCAGCGATGTACTTGATTTCAGCCTCATGGAATTGCCCATTTCTTAAATATTTTCAATTTTTTTACGAGCCGAGCCGTGCTTGCATTCAGCTCAGAAGAAAAACTGCAGAAGTGTCCTTTATGTCATGGAAAGTCTGTTAGTGTGGAATGATGACCTGGTTGCCTTTTTCCCTCAGTGAGTAGCCTGGGTTTGAATATGATTTGGATGCAGTGAGCCGTTAAAAAGACAGATGTTGGCTGTCGGCAGGAAGTCAGGGGGCTTCCACAGTGATTTGCATGGGTCAGGTAGGTAGGTCACTGAAACTGTCAGAGTTGGTAGATTGTTAAAGGCTTTGAGCACTGTGCACCTAATGCAGCTCATTTAAATGTATGTGTGTCCTGTTATTCTAGTTTACCAAGGGACCTGTTTCTCGTTTACACCGGGCATCTGGGCAGCAGATCATTCAGAGTCCTATTGTTCAAGTTTGCCAGTAGGTGTGTTGTAAGATCAGGGATTATATTGTGTTTTGGGGAGGCTGAAAAGGATGAGGGATGCCAGTGTGTAGATTTGGTGTAGATTAAATGTAGGGTGTGAGAATAGTTTTTGCATGTAGGAGAGGACCCGGGAGATTGACTGTGGAGACAGAGAGGGTCTCTGCCAGTGTACCAGTGGACGTGCAGATTTGCTGCAGTTATGTCAGACAGTGCCGATGACCCCCTGGTGCTGCTGGAGATCCTGGAGGTGCTGGGTGTGTGCCGTGGCCGGGTGTCATACGCAGACGTGTGCGTGTACCTGAGTGGCCGATATGAGTTGCAGCCCCTGCTAGAGCTGCGCAGTCTCCTGTATTCCACAGCCTGCCGTGACCCGTGTTTCCCTGCCACTCTGTTCCGCGAGCGCCTGCACCCACCCTGCAGCAACCGCCTGTCTGCGGCCGCTGATGTGGTCTCCCTCTTCAACCTGCTCACACACACACGCCTGCCACCCTCACACACATGCACCGCCCAGTCCCAGACCTCCTGCCTGGCCTGCGGTCAGGGATGTCCACGCTGTGATTGGCTGCAGGCAGGGGGTGGGCCTATAGCCCCAGGCTCTAAATATGAGGGCTCCACTGAAGGATTGATCAGTATGAACACTGAGGCCTTGCACACATACACTCCGTCACACTTTCATGCTCACATGCACCCTGCTTCATACACACTCAACCAGGACAGCATGCAGAGTACGCACTCCACAGACCTCACCGGTGAGTGCACAGCGAACCAGGAGTCATCCTGCAAGGTCCTGGTTGCCGGTTCGGACACAGAGCCTGTTTATTCCTGCGCTAAGAAGAGGAGTGTTTTTAAGGGGGAGTTTCACAGCCTGTTACCATTTGTCCCCACGGAAACCAATACCCAGTCAGAGCAAGCCCAGGAGGGACTTACAGATGTGGGGGAGGACATTCCCTCTCTTACCTACAAGAACCCGTATGCTGATTCTGCTCTGTTCACTCATGAAACTGCAACACACTTGCATGATTCACACACACATCTTTCAACACACATGCAAGGCTTCTCCGCAGTCCCATACATGCATGTTGTGCAGGCAAGTGATGTACTTACTCACACACAGGGGTCTGCCATGCCACTGCATGATCAAATTGCGTATCCACCTGTCGCACCAACGCAGACTTCTTTCACGAATATACATCCTACTGCACAGACATCCTACCAGCAGAAGCCTAAAAGTGCAGATGACCTGCAAAGCTCCACCTACTTTGGGCCTACAGTGACTGAGAGGAGCCATCAGAGCCCAGCCATGGCTGCTAAAAGCCATAGCCTGGACATTGACAGCAGACCTGCTGAAGAAGAAAAACTCGGAGTAGATAAAAACTTGTCACGGAGACCTGGATCAGAAAAGTCTGCACTGGACAAATCTGGACTAGCTAAACCTGGACTGGCTAAGCTTAGCTTTGACAGCAGTAGTTTTGACATTCCAGGCTTTGACCCATTCATCGTCAGGTCGGTGCGGGACACCCTGAAGCGCCTGAGCGGGCTGAGTTTGGACGCTTGGTATGATTGTTCACCAGGTGCTGAGGGCATGGCCAGCGTGGCCACACAGACCGATGTTCCTGACCGCCGTGCCCTAAGGAGCCTCATGCTAAGTGACAAACTTTCCATCGACAATCCTGACATTGGCGAGGATGACATCAGTGCCATCTTCCGTTTTCTGGACGACATCAGCATGTGTGGTTCCATGGCTGTGCTTCCAGGAGAAGGGGGTGGGGCTCAAGAAGGGGGTGGGGGCGGGCTGCCTGAGAGACGGGAGCGTTTGGGGAAGCTCCGACGGCTCTTCCACTCTCTGGAGGGCCCAGAGGAAGGGGTGCGTTGGGGCGTGGGCCGGCTGCTGCAGCGGGTCACAGAGCTAGAGCAGCGGCTGGAACCCATCTCAGAGCTGCGGGAACAGCTGGCATTGGTTCTTGAAACACTGAACCGGCTGGAGCAAAGAGGACAGATACGGCACACACAGTCAGAGCAGCTGTGTGCACACCAGCAGGCTGCATCTGGCTGCAAGCCCAATGTTCTGCAGCAGCAGGGAAGCTCCAGGCCCAACCCTGAGCCAGAGGGGGCTAATGAGGCTGCAGCCAAACGCAGAGGCCTGTTCACACGCAGGGCCTCGCGGAGCCATACAGAGAGCAGTGGTTCAGAGCAGAACCGGGAGTGGAGTGTCAGCTACAGCAAGGAGCTACACACGCATCCTACTCAGGTATGCATGCAAGCATACACATGTGCATGCAAACATACATACACAGCAGGACTGAAGCCAGAAATTCTGGAAAACATTTCATTTTAAGAAAACATTTCATTTTAACTCAAAGTAATACATGAGGATAGTGTAAAATAATATAAATGAAACATAACAGCATGATTATACTACATTATTCAAATGTAAAATATTTTACATTTCTAATGGAATATTACTTAAAATACCCCTTATAACCCCAGGGCCTCTGCCTAGCTTTATATCTTTCTTCTTTTTATGCACCCCACACATACAGGCAATACACATGATTTTGTCCACATGGAAAAAAAAATGCTTGTTTATTTTTGTGTCTTGCTTTGCTTGCTATTGCAGGCAGTGCAGCAAGATGGACTGTGTAAAAAAGAGGTCCACCCCTTGCAGGAAAGACGAAAAAGTTCACACCACATCACTGAGGCCCAGAGAGCTCCACTGCACAGCTCCATGCAGGGCTCTAACCTGCGCCTCAGTGACCGCCCCAAAGTCTCCTGGAGTCAGGCAGAGCTGACACCCTTCGACTTGCAAGTAAGCCCACTTAAATAAGCCCTTCTCTGTTCATGATATACACCGATCGGCCATAACATTAAAACCACTGACAGGTGAAGTCAATAACATTGACTATCTGGTTACAGTGGCATCTGTCAAAAGGTGGAATAGGTTAGGCAGAAAGTGAACAGTAAGTTCTTGAAGTTGAAATGTTGGAAGCAGGAAAACTGGGCAAGTGTAAGGATCCAGGCTAGGCAACTTTCATAAGTACCCAGTTGTGATAGGTGGAGGATTGGCTTGGAGCATCTCCAAAACAGCAAGTCTTGTGGGGGGGTTCCTGGAAGGCAGTGCTTTGTAACAAAAAAGTTAATGCTGTTTATGATAGAACGGTGTCAGAACACACAGTGTATTGCAGCTTGCTGTGTACTGGGCTGGGTAGCTGCAGACCAGTCAGTGTACCCATGCTGACCACTGTCCATTAAAAGGGGAATGTGAACATCAGAATAATGGAGCGATGGAAGAGGGTTGCCTGGTCTGATGAATTCCATGTGTTGACAACAGTGGCGGCTCTTGGTCAATATTTCTGGTGAAACAAACCACCCGTCATCACCGTGCGCGCCACGAAACAAACTCAGTACCCCGCCATGCACCCCGGGCAGCTTGATTTTCTTGCCCTAAGTACTTCACCTCCATGTTCTGCTTTTGCTGCTTCACAATTTGATGTATCTCCTCTCTCCTACTCTTCCCTCCATCTCCTCATAGTTAGTGTTAGGAGATTTACATTGAAATGAATGTGGACGCTAGTGAAACATGTTTCACTGAAATTCTCTGTTTCACCGTTGTTGGGGGTGGCGCTGTTTCGCGTTTTTGACCAAAGCCGTGAACAACTGTACCGCTATTGAGGAGCTGAAATTAGGAGAGCATCCTTATTTTTATGAGCATTTTTTTGTTTCACACCAATAAAAAAGTGATAGTTATGAAGATTATTTTTCTTGGTGAAACATTTTCTTGTTTCGCCTGTAGTCACCTGTAGAAGCCTCCTGTATAAGTGATGACACCAAGATACACTATGGGAAGAAGGCAAGCCTGGGCAATGACCTGCTAAGAAAACTTTGTGTTGTGGCATTCATGTGGATGTTACTTTCACATGAACAACCTACCTAAACTGTTTTGTATCCCATCATAGAAACAGTATTCCCTAGTGGCAGTGTCCTCTTCCGAAATCAAAGAGTTTACAAAGAGTTGACAGAGTGTGTTCATTTGGCCTCCAAATTCTCCAGAACTGAATCTGACTGAGGATCTGTGGGATGTGCTGGACAAATTATCTGATGCATGGAGACACCACATCGTGACTTACAGGACTATGTGCACACTATGCAATCTCTATTGTGCCTGAGCATGTTTTACCCCCAAAGTCCAGTTCATTTAACAATTGTGTTTGTTTAATAGAACAAGAATTCCAGATTAGATAGACTTATTGATCTAATTGTTCTCTTAACTCTTATTAAAGTGTTAATAAATGTTTGTTGAGTAAAGATCAGTTATACTTCACCAAAAAACTGTGACTGACTGGCTCATGTAAACTAACTAGTTTGAGAAACAGAAGATATTATTTGTGGAATAGTCTTTTTACATTAATAACTGAATAAACAACAGAGGCAGTTTTTCAGACTTTCATTTATTTAAATATATTGTAAATATGTCATACAATATTTAAATATATTCTAGATACTTAAAACAATGTCTGTTCTACCTTAGTGTGTGCATGGTTGATAATCTGCTGAGCTAAATACATATGGGCTTCAAATTCACAGTATGGAAACAATCATGTTCGCACAGATTCACGTAAAAAGTTTCAGATTTTTAGAGTGGTGTTAAAATGCTAAGGAACATTGTGTTTTTGGATTATGTGTGCTTTTAAAGACAACATAAGACTTTACTTGTATGTTTCATTAATGTTTGTTTTTTTATGTATTGATGTATATTAAAAATACATGTATATTACATATACATGCAAATTACAGTTAACTTAACAGAATATCGTGTATGATTTACATGAAAAATGTTTTTCAGGGCCCTGAGTCTCTTGACTTTTGGATGGATGACGTTTATACTCCGGCCTCAGACACGCTCCTGCGCCGCTCACAGTCCCTCACGCGCTGCAGCAAGACCCAAACCTACCGCATCACTGCACTCAGCGTCACTGCCACCGTCATCCTCATCCTCATCATTGTCATTCCTATATACACTGCGTAATATGCACAGACACACAAACGCATACCCTATAATGTAAATATGCATACATATTATAATTTATTTAATTAATACACATTCTCATTCTGCATTGCACAATGTTTTAAGCCTGTTTTTAAGCATGACTGCGAAATAAGTTCAAATGGGTCTCAGTTTACTGACTTATTTTACCTGCTCTCTATTGTAAAGTGTAGGCCTACACTTCATTGAATAAATTTTGCTAAAACTCGACTGGAGCGCATAGTCTGATGCTGTGCACTGTATAATCTATGTATTGCTTAAAATTATAAAAATAAGAAACATATACCACACAATTTCACAATACCTATGAAAATCTACGATTCACAATATCAACCCTAAATAACAATTCCTCTGAGTGAAACAGACCATGCCACTACTTGGCCAAGCATTTGCTGCTTAACTGTAACAGTATTTACAAATTTGTCTGGTCAGACACGTCTAGTTCAACAGTAGGTCAGGGGTAAATAAGTAACAAACTACCCTTTTTGGTACTTATTTTCAATTTAGCGTTAAACTAGACATTACTAAGCATGCTTTCATTTGTTGAATTTAGGCCCATCTTAACAATGCTGTGGAATTTAGAAATGTATTTACCTATTATTACATGTGTGGAAAATGTATTGTTGCTGTCAGAGTAAATCTTCGTCTCCAAAATAATAACTTTCCAGGGGAAGGAAAAACATTCTAGACTTAGAATGCAAGTCAGTGAAAA
Source organism: Alestes dentex (assembly GCA_037576975.1). Lineage (NCBI taxonomy): Eukaryota > Metazoa > Chordata > Actinopteri > Characiformes > Alestidae > Alestes > Alestes dentex. The sequence goes on from JBBIGA010000018.1 coordinate 6,189,900, forward strand.
AGTTTTTTACAAGTAGTTTTGAACTATTGTTATTGATCAGGTCTTAATGGGATCTGTACATAATGCCATTATGGTGTTTTCAAACTGTCTAAAAAACACAAAAATTGAGATATAAAGTGTTGTCCTGACCAAGATGGTATATGTCCTAGTTTACCGCAAAATGCACATGAACACATATGCATCCACTGGTAAAGCTGGTTCAAACCATTTATGACTGGAGGATGTTTCCAGTAAATCCTCTTTGCTGGGCTGAAGATGCCCATTAGTCTAATCCAATTCCCCATCAATTTGAGTTAGGCATGGAAACTCACACACGTACTCTAGATAAAAGGGGGATCCCTCACTAAAAGAAATACCAACACAGCACACACATGCGCTCAGAAATGCTATTCCAAGAAATGGACTGGGACTCCTGCTCCAGAATCAATCCCTCATGCCTCATACCTAACCCTAACCTCATAGCTGATGTGAGGAAAAGTGATCTCACTGTTTAACATTGTTCTCTGCAGTTTGTGGCTTATAATTAAATTCCTGTAAGTCCCTATGTCTCATTTCAAGTTGACTAAACATGACTGAATCTACCGATTAATCCATCACTTGACAAAAAAGATGGTAGGTCTTTATAGGAGAGGTTTGGGAATCTCTGGTATATGTGTTGCGTGTGTTGGTATCTGTTAGGCATGGTTGGTATCTGTTAGGCATGCAGAAATGGTTTGTTGTTTCTTTGTGAAGTGTCACAAATCGTAGCTACAGTGTGCTTGCAAGCAGCACTTAGGACAGAAATTTGTGCAAGTTATGCACAGTGCCTACAGCATTCACTAGTTGTTTTGCAGCTGGCTAAAATCTTACAGAAATCTGCCCCCTGGGATCTATAATGGAAGCAATGGTTTAATGGCAACAGCAAACACACATACACATACTCTGCAAAGTAACATCACAGGACCAATAATGGGCTATGATAGCCAGTGGAAAGAGTGAAACGTAGTGATGGGAGGGAGAGGGCAGGGCGGGATGTTTTGTCCTCTTTTCCAACTGAAGGTTGCTGCGTCCCAGTTCTGTCTTCTCCTTCTGATAAATGAGCACTGCCTTAAATTTGCAGAAGTGCAAAAGCCCAGCCAGCACTCACCTACACTAATGTGACGTAACATGCGTCCAATATTACATTCATCTTAATCTGACTCAGCTTAAAATTATACAAGATTCTGAATGGACGTTTCTCATTAAAAAGAAAATATCATCTAGGACTCTGGAAAACCGGCCACATATGTCCAAAAATATCCGGACACCCCTTCAAATCAGTGAATCCGACTATTTTAATATGCACCCCAGTCTGACACAGCTTCACTGGTGCACACAGTCTTTAAAATCTCCATACAATACTATTTTCAACAGAACAGGGTGTTCTGGAGCAATTGCACATAAGCCTAAGGTTGTCATTAGCAATGTAAGAGCGTGTAAGGCCCCCCAAAACTGGGCTGTTGATCAGTGGGACTGCATTATCTGGACTGAAATGTTGTGAAGCACAATAAAGTTATATGAAAATTAGCTCTGATCATTGACTCATCGTATAAAAAGGCATGTTACAATTGTTTGGAAAAACAATTTGATGCACTTGAATTGCATCTGAATACCTATTACTATGACTTTTTTTGCTGGATTTAACATACTGAGAAATAATACATTTATTATTATTTATTACTAGTTAAAGTAGATTTATTTTTCATGTTTTATCTTTTTCGGTATGTTTTAGGAAGCAAATAAGTAGAAATTATGAACTAAATACCATATACATATGCCATTATTAAGTTTCTTAAAGAGACGTGCGCATCGTTTCACAGTAACAAACTGTGGCATTTGACCGTGGTATTAAAACTTGTGCATTCCGACTGTATAAACAGAATTAATATGAAGTAGTTCTGGCTCATGCATCACCGATTTATATTATAAATAAAACAAACAATAATATAAACTAATATCTCAGACTTAGGGTAAGTGGATAATAAACAACTACTGAGGCATATAAGACTCAGTTACCGGGTGCAAATTACTGCATGGGTGTAGTTAGAAGGTCAAGTGTGCTTTCACTTGTGTGTTCAAGCAAAACATTTATGACATGAGTAACCGATCAACTTTAACTCTTACTGGGACTGTATATGGTTATGGCTGGGAATATGTAGAAGTGGATATTACTTTGATCAGCAGTCCTGAAGGGTGAGTCCTTTGTGTGTGTAACAGGATCTCAATCACTTTACTAGGCTGCAGGTTTTCCCTTCCTGTTAGAGTTTTAATATTTCAGAGCTCAGCTCTCATGAACATCTTTTATCTATTTATGACCTGTCAGTTCCGTTATTGACGAGGAGGCACTTACCATCACTTACCATCTCTCTCTCTGTCTCTCTCAATTACACACACACACACACACACAAACACAAACAAACACACACACTGCCACTCAGACCCTAAAAGGACTTTAGACTGTAGTTATCTAAAAGCATCTTTGCCCATAGTCTTTTCTCAAAGAAAAAATATATATACAAAAATGCATTTGATCAGAGGAAATACTGCTCTGTACTTTGATATTTATTTAAGGGTTGCTTTGAAATATGTCTACTAAGGTATCATCGAAACTGAATACTGGAATTCGTATCACATTTTCAGGAGGAAAAAAAACATTTTCACTTACACTTTCAAAGTACAAAAAAAATCTCAAAGATCAGAGGTCACCTCTCACCAAGAGTATATTTTTATATTTAAAAATCCAGCAAAAATAACATGACGATACAGTTAAGATACTTTTGGTACCCACCACACACCACCAAACAAAGAAAACATTTATTTATAATCGTTTTATTTATTAAAACATTTGCATAGTATTTCTATGTACTGAAGTATCTTTAAATGTGTTCTTGCTTTTACTCAAATATATTTTCTATGCACTTATTACACCCTTGCATGTGACTCTTTGTACAATAAGTCTCATTTGTTACTATAGATCTGTCTATTATATGAAAGGGTGATTCAGCAGCACCTGTAACCATGGAGACGCGTAAACAGACCCGAGTGCTGGTGGTTTCTAGACTCTCCTTTAGCTGCTAAACTTAGCGAGTAAAGTTGTACCGGTTAGTTATCGAGCTGTCTGCAGCAAGCCAGCGTCCTGAACACCAGCAGACCTGCACAAACAGCTTTAAACGCAGTGAGCTGCCTTTTCAGCCTCTGATCAGATGGCCAGTGTCCGGACGTACAGCCCACGCGTGCGGGTGGGAAACTGGAGGGAAGACGTGACTCTGGATGAGGTCTGTTCAAAACCTGCCGTGTTTACACATAAACATTAACGCAGTTAAGATGACGTTAAACTGTTTTATTTTACTATTTTACTAGCCTGGGGTAGTGTGTGCTCTACAGTTTTAACCACAGAGGGAAATATTCAACGTTAACATCAGTCCAGTGTTTCTGCAGGACAGCTTGAAGGACTTCCTCCGCCGGAAAGAGAGAGGAGAGCTAACGGTGCAGAAAACTTCACTTCTGAGGCAAAACATCCTGAAACCAGTAAGAAACTGTATTATATTTGTATTATTGTATTGTATTAAGTGATTAATAGTGTAAAAGCTCATTAAAGGCTAAATAAGATGTGATTCCACGTCCCCTACCCCAGTTTCAGAAGTATAAAGAGGACAATACCCATGCCTGTAATCTAAATGATTTTTAGTTTAGAAAAGCAAACATAAACTGTATTTCTGTCAGTCACTTTAACTATTTTCTACATTATTCCAAAATACTCACTGTGAGTATGAGAATTCTGTACCAGCGTTGGTGGTGGAACATTAGAGTCAGTCTGAGCCCATCAGACTGCTTCTGTTCTCCTGTATTGCTTCTGAATGATCTCTGGTACTATATGATGTCATTTGTGTCACTTATTTAAAGGGCTCATATCACAGAAAATCAATTGTTTTTACTTTTTGAAATTAAAGACTATGTACACATGCATTTAAGCAAGCACGATTTATTCCCCTATGTACTATGTATTGTATATATGGAACTGAAGACCATTTTGAATTAATTGTTCTCACAAAGCTTTTTTTTATGTGTCTAACTATTCAGCCTACTGCAGTTTAGCCCATCCATTCACAGTTATGTGTTACAGCTGAATGAGGATATTTGAGTTGGCTCTATTGCAAAGCAGGAAAAAGCATGAAAAAAGAAATCACAGGCCATTGAATGTAGTGGGACTTGTCTGATGGGATTCATGTCAATTGTAAATAGTCAATTGTAATCATCTGTCAATCGTTTATTGTTATGACACCATTGAATTTTATACACATGCATGTGAACGAGGTACGTGTCTGATCCACTATTAGAATTTAGGGTGTTGCTCTGAAGAACCATTTATGACATAAAGAACAACGTTTTAAAGATCTACATAGTTTGCTTTTAGTAGCTATCAAATTAACCAGTTCCCAATACTTGTAACCAGCCTTAACTGGTACATGTCACTTGTATTTTCATAATCAAATGAGATTTGCACAGTGTAAGCAGTGAACTGGGAGGCATATGAATAATAGACCAGGAAGTCATACATCCAGTGTTAAATTTCTCAAGCAAGAGATTAATAAAATGGTTTAAAGAAATATAATTCTGTGTGACAAACCTTTTTATTGTGCCTATAAACATTTATTGTGCCTATAAACAATATAGTCACATTCATTTGCGACTATAAACATGAGACACAAATGTCCAGACAGTATCTAAAAGAAAACTTTCACTGAAATATCCAGTGTGTACATATTCCATCTGATCTTAAATGTGATTGATTAGGCATAACGTGTTTGGTGTCCAAAATATGCCTTTTCAGGTTTGCACGAGAGCTATGAAGCTAATGTAGCTAAAAATAATAGCAGGGCACTCCTCATAATATAAGCATGTTTCTGAATTCGCTTACTTTAGAATAGTTTCACCAATATGACAGCAGACTGTGAAGAATTCTCAGAAAAGACTTGGATTAAAGTTCAGAGTAGCTCCAAATGCAGCCACAGGCTGTTGTCCAGAACAGCTCCTCATGGGTAGCCAAAAAGAGACAGCTTTTCCAGTTTTCACCCATATTCTCCAGCACTAGTGGCCAGGCCTGGGGAGTGCTGCACAGATGGGCAAAGAACAAAAGACAGCTGACATTTGTGTGTCATGGGGATTAATTATTGCTACAGTGCTAGTCTGGAGAAGCAGTGGGCATCAGGGCAGCAGCAGTAACAGACTGAATGAACCACCAAGAATATCAAGGGATCAAACGGGGAGAGTTCAGAAGAATGAGGAGGCATTTTAACATCCAAATTGACCCCTTCATTGCCACACAGACTACTTGGTCTGTTTTTTATTGCCTCGTTTCTCTCAGATAAAACCGGAGGGGAAGGAGGTGTGAGGAAACGGTGATTGACAACTAAAGGTCTCTGCCCAGCCCTGTTGTTAAAGTAGAGCATTGTTACATGAGGGAATACTCATATTTTCTTGTGTGGTAAAAGGGGAAAATGTTAAAGTAAATGAATTTTGGTACATACATGATCATTTTGAAAGATCTTTATTATTTTTGACATGTGCAGGAACCTGGAAGTGACTAAAGAGAAAGAAGAAAGTTAAAACATTTGAAACGTTATAGTGTTTGCATAATTGGTTGTAAATCCCTGACCTCACAACAGTTTGACTTAATGTTCTTCATGAAATGAGCTAGGTGCATCAGAAAATCTCAAATTTGACCACAGTTACCTTAAGAATAATAACATTTTTAAATTTTATTTGAGTCAATACATGAGTGCACACCTTGTTATATATTGTTATAACCAGCGTTGTGCACGAACGCGTTCAATGAACAGCGTTCCTATTTTTTGTGAACGCTGAACTGAACAAATCGGTTCACAAATTATGAACGGGGACGTGAGTGACGTTGACTCTCGCGAGACTGAACGCAGAAGGCAGTTTGTTTGAACATTTTAGTCAGTTTTTTGAAGAAATCAGTGTAGATTTAGACAGGGAAACCACATGTTTTGTTTACTTTCAGTTATGTTCTTTTCTGAGCACTTTAAAAGATATTGTCTGAATGTTGCATGTTAGGCAGACACGTTTTGTTTACATTTTGTGTCTGAATAAAATTTCCATATACGGTTTACCTGCACCTCGTTTTTTTCACTTTCAGCATAACATGTTGCGTTGCTTAAGTGGTAAGATCAATTCTCAACTTCAAAATGGGTTTTTAATGTAACTTATGTCTGTGATTGTTCAGTGTTATGACAGATAAAAGAAGAAGATTGAAGGAAGTTCAGATAAGAGGACGTTGTATTGAAAATGTAAAAAAAACCCCACGAACGTGATATAAAAAACCCCCCAAAAAACTAATGAACGAAAGTGAACTAGTTCATTTTTTGAGCTGTGAACTTGGTTCAAAATAATAATAAAAAAAAAAAACTATGAACGTGAACTAGTTCATTTTTATTTGAATAAACTGAACTTCTTTTTAAGTGTGAACTGGTATAACACTGGTTATAACTACTTATAATCCGTTTTACCATTTCAAAACTGATGTAGAGGGACGGCCACCTTCAGAGCTATGCTTCATGATTCAATGAGGCATTTTTACGCCCCCTAGTGGATAAACATGCAGTGTTTCATGATTTGCAGTTATTTGTAAAGCATTGCTCCACACATTATTATTAATATGACGTTATTAGGAGGATAAGTAGAACTTTGTTTTTCAGGTGTATCTTTCTGTGTCACGAGATGGATTTTTGCGCTTTGGAGACACCATAATGCTGGTCAGTTCTGGAGGAGCAAAGCATGACCCGCGTGAGCCCTGCAGCCTCAGCATCATTGCTGACCTCAGCAATATGAGGTCGGATCCACAAACAAGCTCTGACCCTTATCTTCAGGGACCCTGCCTGGTGGGCGGGGCCAGCAGTTTAAAGCCGTGTGTGAGGAATGCCCTTGTTGTTAGCAGGTGAACATTTTCACACGCACACATATACCCAGTGACATTAATGCACATATTCACACAGATACAGCAATACGCAAATACATTTACACTGATGAGCATTTCCCGTTGCTGTGGTTTGTGGTCTAGTGTCGATGGGACACCAGATGGAGAGATACTCAGATACGATCAAAGCTTTGCCCTGAGAACTACTGCAGGTTTCACTGGAGAGGTAAACTCGCAAAGAACCTCTGATGAGCTCATGAAAATGTGCTTCAAATTTGTGTGTGTGTACTCTTGTCTTAAAGGAGAATTCTTGTCTGAAAGAGGAATTTTTTTCACCTCTGGGTCCTTTTCCTGCTGATTCATGCTTGAAACAAAATATGTGCATTTTTAACCTTTTGACCAATAGAAAATAAAAGCAACTTTGAGATTCACAGCTTTTCACAACACTGAAGATCTGTGGAGTTTTGGTACATTTAAGATATGTTAGATATGTTGTTTCTAAATTGTTATTAAAGTTAAGTGTTATAAAAGCCTCAGAAAAGGACATTAGGTTTCATAGATGTGTGAACTGTGTAACTCTATTTAGCTCTACCTGGCCAGTGACCACAGAACATTCCAGAAATGTGCTAAGAAGTCCCGACTGCAGGAAGTGAGCTTAGTGCAGGGGTGTGACTACCTTTGTTGGTGGAAGGTGGTTTACTTTAACCCACAGGAACGTCTGGAGTATGAAGGCTACCCCGTGCAGGTAATCATACCACCGTGTAAACAGACACATGTACTAATTACCATTAGGGTAAACATGAGGTGTACAGATTTTAAAAAGTTGAATAAATATTAAAAAGATATATTTAGAGAATAAATATTTGTTTTGTACCAACTCAAAAATCTGGATACAAAGCATTTACCTTTTCTAATGCTTTTTGAATTTGGAAATCACCAAAAAAACAAGGAAAAACTACTAATAAAGCAATTTAAAATATTTTCATAGAAACCAGTGTGGGGGTCAGGGATTAACACGATCAAGGAGAAATCAAAATGTATCATATTAAATTTAGCTTAGTAAATAGGCCAGACAAGTGCACAGCCTATTTACTCATATTTGTAGGATAACGTAGGATATTAACTGTTGTGTACAGTAGGTTGTGTAGAATTTAAGTTCTGCAGCTAGTGTGCTCAGAGACTAAACATGCTGAGCTGGTTAAGTCACAGTAAATGTGTCATTTGTCCACAAACTTGACCTGACCGGTTAAAGCCTAACTGTCTTTTTTAGTTTTTCTAGTTGCTAGGGGAAATAAGTATGTTTTTATATGCATTTATTTTCAAAAGGGTGGGAAACATTAATCTGTAGACTTATATTACACATGTATATGTTAAAAGTACTGTTAAATGTATATGTGAAAAGTACTTATGTCACAGTAGAACACTCATTAGTATTAAAAATGTAGAAATAAAGAAATACACAAATGTTTTAGTGGTATATACATCATATTTTGAAAGCAAAGTTCTTGATGATGCCCTGTAAAGGCCCTTTGTGGTGCAGGGCCCTTAAACGACTGCTCATATTGATTATGGAAATCACCTTATTTTAATAAAAAAGATACAATTTTTTCCATGCTATTTCAATGTGGAAAGCTTATACCTTAGAAAAACTCACAATTTCTTTAACATGTATCTACATATACACACTCATATCGTTTCATTGCCTCTGTACTCGGGGCTGTGCATCCACAGGTGAACACCAAGGTACTCATCTCCCACTGTAAAACCAACCAGTGTCTGGCTGCCCTGGCCAACCATGTGCTCTGGTAAGGGTGTCTAAAACCTTTTAAACATTTTTATGTCCAATTTAATTATATGTATGGAAAGAAAAGTGATCCTGATTGTAACAGACAAAACATTCTGCTTATTCTATGATGAACTGCAAAGCGGAAATTAACTGAAGGTCCTGTCTGCTCGGACTGATAAGTGTGATGCTGTTTCTCCAACATGTGTAGGACTTGGCTTGGTAAAGAGTATGAGCTCACAGCTCACACCTTCCTGGACTCCCACAAGGCAGAACAGGACAGTAACCATTGGCTATTTGTCACTGCTGACCCAGACCAGGAGAAACAGAACCTACTGCAGCGGCAACAAGTGTCAACCATCACTCATGAGAATGGGTCAGAGCCGAAAGACATCACAGACACACCAGGAGAGGCTGAAAACTAAACCAGGCACTGAGGCAAAGGATGTATGGGGATCATTCAAAGTTATTGATAAAACCTTTCATGTACGCTTTATTTTGCATTCTTCATGGGATATGTTAGCACTGTGGATCATCTATATATCACCAAATAAATATTAAAAATATTCCTGTGCAAATATAAAATGGAAAAACAATATTTGTGCTTTTTTGCAGGCCAAATGCACTTCTTCTTCTTTCTCTTTTGGCTTTACCCTTCAGGGGTCGCCACAGCGAATCATCTGTCTCCATTTAGTCC
>JBBIGA010000018.1:6199434-6218729 GCA_037576975.1 Alestes dentex
TATTGTTATTCTTTGGCCCCCCCCCCCCCCACACACACACACACACACAAAGGGAATGGATGGATAGTTATTTTTTGCCCCCCAGATAAGCCAAATGCACATCTACACTTGATGTTCTAGTCACACCTCTGATTGAGACTGCCCTTCACTGGAAGTAAGGGGCCGCCTGAATTCTATTATTAAGAGAGTGTCCCAATACTTTTGTCCATATAGTGTATCAGGTTAATCTCTACTTTGTGTTGGTTTTATGAGCCCTTTAATTCTGCCTTCCTCCCTGTCTCCCTGAATTTCTCACCTGTGCTGAACTCGAGTCGATAGGCTTGAGTACGTGGCGATTCTCAACCAATCAGACCGCTCATTTTGCCTGAAGTGGACCAATAGCGACACGCTCACGATGACGTCACTAGATGTGACATAGAGCAGAATTCGTGACCTGATTGGTCGGTGCTGCAGTTCTCCAGAGGAAGCGCCTGCCACAGTTTACATCCGGGACGGCTTCTGGAGCACAGCCGGCGTGCAAAAACACTTAAAGTTAGGAAAACTGGTGAGTTAGATCGTCCACACTCACTGGGCACTAGTTTCTAATCGTACTGTCATTTTATGCCCCACTTAGTAGCTTTTGAAAGAGGTCCAGTCATGCCTCTAGGTGAGGATAAATGGGATGAGTGGACATTCTCTGTTGTCAGGGGTCTAGTCTGTACGAGGTGACTGGAAAACATATTAAAGACAGATATAGATATTAATCTGTTTTTCTAAAACAATCGGGGCAATACTGTGGATCTTTTTTATCTTGAGGAATCAGGCTGGAGCAGATGCTTAACTGGGGAACAGTGGGAAGAACATTACCATGTTAGTTCTTATAATAATATCTAGGTAAATGTTTAAGAGAATGAGGGTATTTGTTTTCTGACTGTCAAATGCCTTCTGTAGTGTTGAACTGATGTTGATATTACCAACTTGAGTGTGTTTGTGTGTGTAAAATGTAAATCGTCCATTTGTAATACGTGAGCACACCACAACACACAGTGGGAACAGCATGAAATTCTTTTCTGCATGTAACCCATTCACTAAGTGAAGCAGTGAGCAGCCAGCGACGTATCACCAAGGGAGCAGTGTGTGGGGACTGTACCTTGCTCAAGGGCAACTCAGTGGTGCCCACAGCAGCCCTGGGATTCAAACCCGCAACCTTCTGATCCCAGCTGGATGCCTAGTACTACCCACAAGGCCAGCAGCTGCCCCTGTGTGTGTGTGTGTGTGTGTGTGTGTGTTAGTTAGTTAGTGTGTGCGCGCGCGCGTGTGCGCGTGCAAAGCTCTGTCCTTCTTCCACTCTCATGTAATAAAATATTTATGTGCTGTAGGTGGGACCTTATGTTGCAGTTCTACAAGTTACTCAGTACTAAAGTATTTAATTATGTCGTACCTTTGTACTACTTCTCAGTTGTTTTTACCAAGGCATTGTTCCACTTGTATTTAAGTAGGTTCATTGCCTACTCTTCCTGTGTCTTCCCTCTTCTTCCCTCCTAAGACATCGCGTGTGTGAACAGCAAGGTTGGAAAGGATGGAGTTGTGGCCATTGCTGTTGTGTGTTGCCCTGTGTGTAATTCACATCTCCAGTAAACCAATGGAGAAGAAGGACCGTGTCCATCACGACTCTCCCCTAAGTGACAAAGAACATGATGATGATGACAGTTTTGACTATGACCATGAGGCCTTCCTCGGACAAGAAGAGGCAAAAACCTTTGACCAGCTAACTCCAGAGGAGAGCAAGGAGAGACTAGGGTATAAGAGCATTGACACTCAGTCCATTCTCATTGAAAAAAATATGAATAAATATATATGTGTGTGTGTGTATGTGTGTATATATATATATACGTACGTATGTATGTATGTATATACATTTCTCTATCTTTCTTATCTTCCTACAGGATAATTGTTGATAAGATAGATGAGGATCACGATAGCTATGTTACTGTTGAGGAGTTGAAGAAATGGATCAAGCATGCTCAGAAGCGATGGATTTATGAAGATGTAGACCGACAATGGCAGTCTCATGACCTCAATGGAGATTCCTATGTTTCCTGGGAGGAATACAAGAATGCTACATATGGCTACATTTTGGGTGTGTGACTGTGTGTAGACAACAGACAAAGTATTTGTCACTTATTTACATTCATTTATAAATTTGTGAGATTGGCTAAAGATAGTCATATGTGTCCATGCAGATGAATCTGATCCCGAGGATGGTTTTAACTACAGACAGATGATGTCCAGAGATGAGCGGCGCTTTAAAATGGCTGACAAAGACAGTGACCTGCGGGCAGATAAAGAAGAGTTTACAGCTTTCCTTCACCCTGAGGAATATGACTACATGAAGGACATTGTAGTGTTGGTATGTCTGAAATACAAAGACACTCATGCAGTCAGTGACTGCAAGATTATAGATTTCTGAAGTTTTGTCTGGCGTAAACTTGATGAATAAAGGTCGACTAAAATGACTGTACCTAGCAATCAGAGCCAATGGCTTATTTGTTGTGCTAGTTGAAAAGGGCTACGTAGGTAAATGTTTAACCTTTTGGCCAAACATTCCTGCACTCCCTGATAATATTTGTGCTGCTTAACTAATATTTTACATTTCTGATCCTCAGGAAACGATGGAGGACATTGATAAAAATGGTGATGGTTTCATTGACCTAGAGGAGTACATTGGTGAGTGGAACAGAGGGGAAAACCCAAGCATAACATGTCCAAGAGTCCCTCAGTCTTTTTGATACTTTTATTCATGTCCATTCCCTGTTTTTTCTCCTAAATCAGGTGACATGTACAGTCAGGATGGAGACCCAGCAGAACCAGAGTGGGTGAGGACTGAAAGAGAGCAGTTCACAGAGTTCAGAGATAAAAATAAAGATGGCCGCATGGATAAGGAGGAGACAAAAGACTGGATTCTACCCTCAGATTATGACCACGCAGAAGCTGAGGCCAAACACCTGCTCTACGAATCTGATGCAGACAAGGTGAGAGCAAGTGTTGTGCTCAGACTTCTCAACTGAACAGTCCTGAATGAAAATTATTTGTATATATTTGGTATAAATTTGATCACATAAGGATAAGCAATATGGCAATAATTATATTGTTACAGGTCAGTACTCAGAACATGGACCAACTGTTACATTACAAAGAGAACATAATTAGTCTTTTCAATCTGGATTAAGTCCAGTGCAGTGTCTTGAATAAAATTTATTGTACTCATATTTTTATAATTTTGCCATATTGTCCTCCCTAATGATCACACACAACCATTCTTGATTGGCCCTGGTGCACATGGCAAATAATTTGAGAATTTAAACTTTATAATTTGAGAATTTAAGCCTAGAAGTCCTGGCTGCCTCATAAATGTTTGTAAAGGCAGCCCTTGTTGCCACAAGGGCCATTAAACACATTAGAAACTGGCAGTATTTAAGAACACAGAAAGTAAGAATGTGGCTCTGACCATTTAGTCATCATTAGTTACATTTAGACCTACTTGTTTTTCTACTATAGGAATAGTCATAAGCACAGTATATACATATACCAGGTGTGCGGATCTAGTTTGGAGTATATCACAGTTAGGTGGCTCCCCTTAGATATTGCAGTGTTTGGAAAATGGCATATGTAGCAGGTCGAGCTGGTTTGTCTGATAGTTTGTTATTTTTGTCTAATGCTGCAACTTGTGTTTTCTAATTGCAGGACGGGCGGCTCACTAAGCAAGAGGTTGTGGATAAATATGACTTATTTGTTGGGAGCCAAGCAACAGATTTTGGAGAGGCTCTTGTAAGGCACGATGAGTTTTAATCTCCAAACATTTTTGCGTGACATGCAGATGGACTATAATTTATTTCACAATTTCCTTGTATACAATCCCAGTTGTGTAAACTGCCATTACCAGGAATTTTGTCATTTTTCTATTTTTGTAAATGAAAATGATCAAATATTGCTTGGTTAGCTTTTATGACCTGACATTTTAGTTTATTCATAGCTGGTAGATGCATAGCTTATTTTGTATTCAAATGCACTGAACATTAAGAATATTCATTTGTCATTGTGCAGAATATGAATCTTGAGTGCTGAGCTCCCTCCAGCAGCACTTGTTAACTGTAGGAAGGAATATAGTGTTTTGTACCCATGTAATCTACCTTCATGGCATGTTTAGTACTCTGATATAGGACTTGGATTGTTACTGTAGGTTACCAATTGAATTTAAAGCTGCTTTGACACTAGAGTAAGCTGTTGCAATGGTGCATATTAGTATTTATAAGAGACTCTTCAAATTGTTTTTGTCTGCAACATACTGACCATCAGTAACCACTACAACAACTTTTCAAGCACATTGTTTAATTTATTTACTCATAATTGTTAGGTTTTTTTGTTAAGTGAGTCATAATGTATTATAGAGAGGAAGTGCAGTGAAGCGAGAGGTTTCCTTCTGTTAGCATAATTGTCAATGCAAAATTTCTCTTTTCTTAAGTGCCTTTTCGTCTCCTCACCATTTCTGTATGTGTTTAAATGATCAATCTGCTTCATTATGCAAACTTTTTGTAATGAACTAAGGCTGCCTGCTTTCCACTTTTGAATATGCTGTACATATGTTTAAAGGCATCATGTAAATTGTATTCCCCACATTCAGACAGTGTACAGTGTACAGTACAGGTTCTGCAACTGCCTTTCACAATAAAATCTGTCCAAAAGAAACTAATTGTTTATTCTAGTAGTTATGCATGTCAGTGATTGACCCCATTTAGCTCTAAAGAACTGTAGCGTCCTATGTCCTCACTCTCAGATCTACATAACTGTCATATGGTAGTTATGTCATTCATAGTTATTGCTTAATAAAACTTAAAGATTTAATGAATGAATAGCCTTACGCCGCTGGCTCTGGGTACCCATGACCCTAGTAAGGACTAAGCGTTTCTTGAAAATGAATGAATGAACAATAAGAGTAAAAGATTAAATTACAACCTGTGATGAGCATTGTTTTTACCAGTTGGATACTGTCCTGTTACATGCTTTAGATTTTGTGCTCCTAGTCATTCTTTACATTTACAGGCAGATAAAGACCATGAAAAAAATACAACCATTTTTAAGGGCCTATAGCGTGGTCCTCATATACCCTTAAGAAATAGACAACACATTGAGTACAATTATAAACTTGAGTAAAACGATAAATTTATTCTTATGATTTTATTCTTAAAATGATCATTTTATTCTGGTAGTTCTTTACAGAGTGCAAGTTATTACACAGCATCTTTGCCCCTGCAGATTTTAATGTAAAGCAATCATTTTACATCTATAACACACATCTCTCTTAGAGAGACACAGAATAGTTTTGTACATGTTGGAATCAGTTTCTAGAAAGTCATTCTTCTTATCAAAATAATCTTCCATGACAGTACAAAGAAAACCCTGCATTTTTTATTAAGGACTGGTAATAAGAGTTAACCTGAGCATTCTTAACCCACTGTATGTGGTTAAATGAACTAAAACGTTAAAGTCTAGGTGAATGTTTCCGTCTAACATTTTTGTTTGGAATAGAATGTATAATCCAGTACATAATGCTGAAGATGACGTTATGTACTGCAGTAAAACTGAATTTTCCATGCAGGACTGCCCAGCTGAAATGTGTTTCAGCTATCCAGTAATATTTAACACTAAATTTCTCTGTTGACTCATTTGCTGCCCAGCCATATCCTCACTTTGCATTAGAGCAGCTCTTCATCATGTGCTTGGAAAAGTAGTTTTTGGAATGATGATTTTAGACTACTGTTTTCCATATGACCATGCCTAATATCTACACCTTCACTGCCTTTAGTGTGGTAGTTCTTGTAATAGTCATCATAGTAATATGTTGGTATTGCTGTGCTGTTCTCCTAAGTATTTTTTTTTTTTCAGCCATGACATGGTTGGATTGCTCATATCTGGTAGATGGTGGACGCCTGCATCAGAGATAACTGCATAACTATTTGCTTGCTTGATCATGTTTGGATGTTTGTGTTTGAACTGTTTGCTGGTAGATCTGAATGCTTCACTGCTTCTTTGTTTATCTCTGGATTCAGCAGTGCTGGTGGATTGCTGTCGTCTTGGCTCACATTGTCTAGGTTGGTTGAAATGTCTTCGCCATCATATGGCATGTTTAAATTAGCTGATTTTACATCTGGGTCTTTGTTTGTGTTCTTTGTCTCTTCTGCTTGGGCTGTTTGTTTAGTCCCATGACGCTGTGGTGAGTTAGGTGTCTCGCTTCTTATTTTTAGCATCTCTCTTTCTGCCATGTCTTGGGTTCCAGTGTCTTCGTTTGTAGAGTCAGTGTTTGTACCGTCTGTGTCTGTAACTATTATTTTAATTTTCCCTTCCTCCCCGTTCGTCCCCACTTGGAAATGGCCTCCCTCAGTCCCCAGATGTGCCCGACTTTTATTTGTTACCTCAGGTTCACTAGTGGCACTAGGGGGTCCTTCACTCTTAGAATATTTCACATCTGGTGTTTGTGCCTCTTTGTTGACATCTGGCTTTATCGTAATGGACCTTCTGGTTTCTGACTCTTCTGTGGAAAGGGCAGGGGGATCTATTGTAGCTGTGCTGTAAGATTCTGCATCTTTAGCAGATGCGCCTTCTCTTACATCTGTTCTTGTTTGGTTTGAACCAGGCTTATCTTTTTGTAAAATGACCATTTTTACATCTAATGGCTCTGGTAGGTCTAAATTTCTGATATGTTGGCCTGTTTCTTCTGTTGCTTTTTGATCTGTCTCTGAATCTGAAATTCCAAGTTGTCCAAATCTAAGCATTTCAGAATTAATATCTTCTATATCTAGATCTTTTCCAAGACAGATGGTTTCTGATTTAGAACTAGATTCATCTGTGTTTAGTCCAACTAGATCAATATTAATGTCCTCCAAACCTGCACTGTCACTTCTTTCTCTGTCCTCATCCACCTGGGATTCGCACTCCCTCACCACAACAAAATCCTGAAATGACACTGATTTGCTGATGGGTTTCTCCATTGGCTTCCCATTGGTTTTTACAGATGGAAGAGTATCTTCTGTTGTAGGTGTGTTTGAAGCATCTGGTGGTAAATTGACGTTCACACTGGATTGGATTTTGTCATCAGACTCCTGCTCGGCTTTGGTATAAAAGCCTTGCTTGCCATGAAGAATGGAGGTAGAGGCATCGTACCCACTGAACGCCTCATTGTGGTAGGAGACTTCTTCAGCCAGGGGCTGCGGTCTGCTGTGATTCACCTGACAGACAAATACAGCAGATTAAGAAAGGTCCAGTCTCACACTGGTTCTAGTCTAGAAAACAACTCTAGAACAAACCTAGACTGGTACAAATCTAGAAATTTTTCACTGTCGCAAAGTCATATGTATGAACATAAAAATACGGTCTTTGATGTTCAGATATGCAGATGTCTGTGATAGCATATCCATACTGTGGCTTACCGTAACTCGTAAGGAAACATTGCACTGCACCATCTCTAACAATACAAAGACGTCTATGCTATCCATGTAAAACTATCTAGAGCAAACTTCACATACAGAGTGTAATCTACAGTATAAGAACTAAAGCAATGCTTGTAACTTCATTGCATTTTCACTGACAAGCTCAATGAAGCGATACTGCAGATTTGTCTTGTCTAAGAAAATACAGTGAAGTTCTTTATCATAAATGATTCAATCAACCAATAACTTACCAACTGAAACCATCTTAGACTCTTTGCAAAATTAAGAAATAAAAAACAGAGTTATTAAATGAACTCATCCAGTATATTAGTCATTGGTGAAGCGTAATGGGTGGCACCATTGCCCTCCATGCAGCAGGCTGAGGTTTAATTTTTCTGCCTGGGCAAGCACACCACGCTACACCAATAAGAGCTCTTGGAAAAGACTCCTGACACTACATTCATCTACATTTGTCCCCTATTCAATTGTAAGTAGCTCAGGATATGAGTATGTGCCAAAGGTGAATTTTTAGACCATTTTGAAAATTAACAAATGAAGCCAGTGTAGACTCTACATGACTGTGTGTTTGTATTAGTGTTAGGATCAGGTTAAGTGCTTTCAGATAGATGTTATCCTTCCATAGTACACACTCCTTCCACTGGGTGTCTCTTTGTTCCCTGAGATCCCCATATAGGGAAGGGGTGTGTCTTTTAAAGGAAGGCTTCTGGATTACAAGCAAGGGTTGGAAGAAAAGAGAGGCCTAGTGTAAGCACATGTGATCAAGCTGAGGAGCACTCTCTCACCTAAGTAAATTGTAAATTATATGCTGTGAAGTGTCTTCAATTGCTTATATTTATTTATCTCCGCAGCTTTACTAAATGCTAGTGCTGTCCGGCTTCCTTGCCAATGTTTGGGTTTGCTAGGGTTTTTTCAAGTGGGACTAGTGGCACTCCCTCAGGTCACATCCACACATACAGTAGCCTCAAACTTACTGGATAATAGTAACACCCTAGCTAGTGAACTTTATTATTTCCTCAGGTTGTTTGATTGTATTGGTGGGTAGCTGGTGGTCTATGTGTGTGTATGTGTGTGTGTTACTATCTTACCACATTGGGGTGTTTGCCCTCAGCTACACTGGCACGGTTGACAGGGTCTTCTCTCTGTCTCTTCTTTTTATAAAAGTACAACAGTACAAACAGGGCAGTAGCCAGCAGAATTAAACAGATCCCCACCACACCTCCTGTCCTGCCCACTGTCCCACTGCTATGAGGGCGCACCTCCTCCAGTGGACCCTGTGGAACTGGGATATATCAAATTAGGATATTTATTAACATATATAATCTCTTAGTTTCTACTGAGGTATGGCTAATTTGGTTACTGCACCATTCCATCATTGCACAGTTTTGAATTTTTCTTGCGATATTTAATTCTTCTTAAGAAAGACTGGACTCTGTTACCAATTACTTTGTTACCACTTGCTGGTTTTATATAGTCTCTCACAGCATTCACTTAATCTATATTACTTGCATACAGAGTGTTAGGAAACATCTGAACTTAATTCCTGTTTTACAGGGATACAGGTACCTGGCACTCCTTTCTGTAGAACTTCTATGTCAATCACAGCCTTAACAACATCTCCAGACTCCAGGTCTATGGCCAGAACCTATGATAGAATGTCCATAATCAAATTTAGAACATTTATTCTGTTAAGTGTCCTTAAAAGAATAATGAGAGGAAGGGGAAAAAAAGCTAATGTTTCTAACAGTAACTGAAAGCAGACAGCCACCAGTTGTAATTATTTCAGTGACATCGTCCTAATTGGTGTCTAATAGCTTCCATTAGCCAAATTAGCACGATGGTCAAGCTATTATTAATGGAATAATACACCTGCAGTTGAGGGGTTAATTGGCTAGGAACTTTATTGACTTTATTTAGGCATTTATAAACATGTTCACCTCCAGAGAGTGTTTGTGGTTTGGCTGCAGTTGATTGGCTTTGGCAATGAGAAGTCCTTCCTGGGTTATGTAGTAGAGCTGAGAGTGGTTAAAGTTGGGGTTCAGAGAATACTGCAGCTTTGGGTTGAAGCCCTGTCACACACAAGCACGCAGCCAGAGTCAAATGTTTTGGTTGTGGTTCATGGAAACCACAATATTGTGTTAGGTGTGTTACGTGTAGTGTCATGTACTTCAGTGAAGTCTCGGTCTGTGGCCTCGAGTATGAGCAGTTCATTTCCATAGGTGTTGACGAGAGAGGCAGGCATGGTGCTCTCACTGACAAAGCCACGGTACGCAGAGCGGCTGAACTGAGGGGGGAATCGATTCTCTGCCACAACCCTCACCAGCGCTGTAGCAACCGAGTACTTCTTAGGATCATCTCTCTGAGCGGCCTGCATAAAGAAAAAGCACCTTCTGATTCTGTTTCATTACTGTTTCTCACTCACACACATACAAGGACAAATGATATGGCAAAATACAGTATATCGTGATACAACACTTGTCACAACATTTAGTTTGTATATGCTTGGAATAGCAGTAGTACCTCTTCCTTTTCTCATGCAATTATTTTTTCTCCTTTGTGTGGCCTTTTGTACAAATAAAAATGGAATGGAAAACCAAATATTTTATTTTTTAATATTATTTTTTTAATATTTGGTTTTCCTTTATATAGGCCCTCAAAAACATAGAATGTCTTTTTTAATTCTGTGTTTTCACAACTAATTGTTTAAGAGGCAACATTAAACAATGAATGAAATGAGAATGCCATAACCAGCTGACAATCAGTCAGCTACTTGTTATTGTGCAGTTACTATGCACTGGTCGTTGTTTACAGGCTCACTATAATTAATCTTAAACTACCTTTTTTATGATATATGCAGTTGTGCAGTGTCCTAAATGTGCTGATAATGCTCATAATCTACTCTGAAAGTGCCTCAAAACACTATCACAATACCAGCGAAATGGACACTGTCACACTGCCCACCTCTACGCACACAGATGCTCTCAAACTCACCATAATGCGCAGTCTAAGTGTAGGTGTCAGCAGTCTGTTCTCGACTCGTCTGGTAAGCCTCACCTCACCAGTTTCACTGTCAATCACGAACCTCCCATTATCAGCTCCTACACATACACATACATACATTGTAATACCACATCAGAAAAGAATGTTGTTCAAACTCTGTATGCATCATAACCCTGTGTTTAGTGTTGCACTCCACACCTGACAGGATTGTGTAAGTGAGAGGCGCTCTCAGCCCCTCATCACCATCCACTGCTTGAATTGGGCCAGGAAAGAAATCCAAGACAATGTCCTAAATGATAAAGAGTTGAATTAGTAGCCATTAGTGATACACCCATAATCGGCGAAGCAGGTTTGGGGCAGCTTATTAAAAAATTTAGCAGATGTGGACAGGACAGATCGAAAAGTGACAAATCAGGGTTCCAGCTAAGTTATAAATAACTTACAGAAACATCTTCAGGTCATTGATTAATAAATATTTTTGTCAGTCGGGCAGGGCGGATTGACTCAGATTGTAACAGGTAGGGTGGACGTGGGGCATGAAAACCTCTGGCCTATGCATCACAACATACATCTGGTCACAATAACTGTAGCAGCTTAGGTCACTGTTTTTAATTATGGCGCTAAAGTAGAGACCTACACATGCATGAACATTTTTTCCCGTGCTTTAACATGCTTGATTTAACTCATCAGATAAAGAATAAGTTCAACTTCTTGTGTTCAACCTTTCCTTAGCTGAACTTGTGTTATTGTAGGGAAATTCTAAATGATGCAGGGCAGTGACTGAGAAACACAGGCTTGGGTGTAAACACAATTATATGAAGTGCAAATAGCTGTACTACAGAGTAAGGATGGTGATTTAGTTTTCCTTCACAGCATTACCTCGTCTTGCTCAGTGATGTTGACAGTGTACAGAGGGTTGGCACAAATAAGGCTGCTCTGACTGAAGGACAGGAGCGTACATGGCTTGAACTGTGGGTACTGGTCATCTGCATCAGTCACATTTATGGTTAGCGTGGTCGTTGTATTATAATGTTCCTTTGTATTCATTTCCTACAGATCCAACAAGAAAATAAAAGATACGTTTTAGTAATTCTGTTGGAATTTATTCACCTCTTGATAGTGCTGTGTGTGTTACGGCACTGCTTGCTGTGAGCGTCCAGTTTAAAAAATGGCTACACTGATCATTACTGATCACTGAATTATTTTCAGTATTACTAAAGCCTTAGAATAAGCAGGTGATGCGTTTGCATACAGAAGAGACAAATTACCACAGCGTAGAGATGCAGCTGGAGCTGACTTTTAGTCTCATAGTCCAGGGATCGGTTCAGAATTACTTGGCCATTGTTGGGCAGGTCCACTCTGAAATAACTAGCATCAGGCTGGAGAAATCACAAATAACAAAAAAAAAATGATTCAAACTAATGACCAGGGTTGAAATTAAAGGGCAAGTAGGGGGTCCTACATTTTTTTCTTGAGTGAAATTAAACTTTGACTGCCCATGAAATGACCATCTTCTTTTTCACATTTTCAAGTTTAGATCAATCCCCCTGTATAATCTTTAACAACCTAAGAGCACTAGTTCTCTCTTTAGTTTCATAGTTTACTGAACATTCTTCAGTGTAAGTTAATGTTACAATATTTTATTCACCACAGTTTTGGACCATTTCTATTGGCCTATTCACCATGATACTGTGAATGATTAAATGATTAAAAAATATTAACTGCAAAAATGGAGAGACAAGATTTTGTCCTGTAATGTCTTTTTTGTCAACAGGTTATCTAGCTAACTCTCTGAACAACATTAGCAAGCCACACTGAAGTTAACCTGAAATGTACATTTTAAGCACAATTTTTCATACTACATCATTTAAAAAAAAATTCATTTCCAGAATATGTGATCAAAATGTTATCGGCCACCACATAGTAAGACCGTCTGCCAGGGGACCCCCAAGAACTATCCCACAGTTTGAACCCTGCTAATGAACACACTGTAAACCCCCAAAAGAAATGGTAACAGCTGGAACAGAAATCCTGTTAAAATGCATGAATTTACAATAGTAGTTCATTATGAGGTTACATTATACTGACTAAATTCACAGCAAAAGACCTACCGATGTCTCATTGATGCCATATATGAGTGTATCTCCATCTGCATCTGTGGCCTGAACCGTAAATGCTACGGAGTTCACTGCTGTCAACTTAACTCACACAAACAGATCGCAGTCAAAGTACAGGAAAATGACTTTGAAAAGAAGGAAAGAAAAAGTCTCTACAGCACAAATGAGTTCATATGATTCCATTAGTGTACATGCAGGTCTGTGTTACCTCACTGATTTCTATAGGCTGGATGGTGCTTTGTACAAACTCTGGTTTGTTGTCATTTGTGTTGAGAATCTCCACTGTAATTCTGTGCTCAGTCTGCAGACAATGTCATGACAATATACACCATACTATACAAAGATATTCATGTGTTTTTAAACATTTTAAGAGGAATTCCTTCCATATTTCAGAATGCATAAATAAATTGTTAAAACGTAAACCAAATCAATCATGAAATCAGTCTGGTTAACTTCACAGCAACTGAATAATACAGACATTTTTAAAACACTGGTGGAATTCCCCTTTAACATACACAGTGCAGTCTAATTCTGATGTGGATTTGATGCTTTAAGACAGGGGTGCCCAAAAACGTTCCTAGAGGGAGTGTCCAGCACAGTTTGTTCGCTGCCCTTCTTAAACACACACTAAAACCTGGCAGTTAACAGGTGAGTAGAACCAGGTGTGTTTTAGCAGGGCAATCACCAGCCTGTGCTGGACACTGACCGTCTAGAACTGGTATTTGGGCGCCTCTGCTTTAAGGTGTACTCGTCTGTTGTGACATAATGGTGCTGTATTGTTACAAAGAGCTGAGTGTAGTTTACCTGAATGGCTCCGTCCACATAACAGGTCACAGTTGCCATTAGAACAGAGCCGTGCATCTGAAAACAATAGTAGACGTTACATGCAGATGCGCTGGTCTCTTTTTTTGCCTTTTAACAACGCTGTTGATGATAATGTTCTCTTACCTCTCGATCTAGGATTTGAGTATTGGAAGAATTCAGCTTAATGGTTTTCCCATCCAGGAAAAACCAGTCAGCATCATCTCCAGAGAGGCTCAGGTTGACGTGACTGTCTGAAAGGTCTCCAGTGATGGTGAGGTTGGCTATGAATTCTCCGAAAGAGCTGTTCTCTCTGACAGTGGTAAACACATCCTGCCCACCCTCACACTCACTGGCTGCCAGACATACACACACACACACACACACACGCACGCACACACACACACACACACACACACACAGAGCCTTCTTCATTTTTTTTGCTTTGGCTCTGTGCATTTTTGCTACAGTAAAATCATCTGTAGTGATGAGATTTTACTGGAGCAAAGTAGGCAGAACTGACATTTAGCAAAAAAATGTAGATACTTTTTTTTTAACATGTGTTCACTCAATCTAGGAGAGAAGTTAGCATCAGAATAAATCAGAAAAGGGATATTTTTACTGCAAAGTACTTCAATATATCATGGCGCTGACTAAACAGAAAGTTGTAACAGATTTGCCTTATTAGTTGTCATTTGTTTTGTGCTTTACTGGATCTGAACTTCTCTTATACACTTTTATAATTTAGGAGTAATTCAGCCAGTTTACATCATAGACTATGTATTTATAGAATAATTAGCCTTGATGTAATGAGCCTTTAAAGGTTAAATCATTGTTGAGCATATCAGTTTAACAACTAGATTACTTGATTTTTTACTAAAAGTATAAATATAAAGTATAAATAGATTTTTTTGTACTATAAGCATAAGTGTGTGTGTGTGTGTGTGTGTGTGTGTGTGTGTGTACCTGATGCAGCAGGATGACCAAGTGACAGAAGATAATACAACAGAAGTAATTTCCAAAAACTTCTGTTGTTCTTCATGTCTAATGCTGCCTTGCACAAAAAGAGAGGAGGTTCAGCAGGACATCACATCACATCATCTGTACATTTTCCTGCTCTTCAGCAAAAGCAATAGGACAGAATGATTGGCATTGTTGTTGAAGCTTGAGTGTTTTATGTGTTTTATTGTTAAACAGAAAATAATCATGCTGGTAATGTTAGTCATGCATACGTTTCAGAGGGATGTCTGAATATGCCATATATTTCATGACATTTCACCATCACTGATGATGGAAAAGAGTGCCGTACAATTTATCACATTGTATTGGTTCTATAGTGAGAGGCCTTAAGTCACATGACCTCTGCCCGGCACTCTAAGACTCACTAATCCCTCTGAGATCCTGTCCTTCCCTTTCAAAGAGGTAAACCTCCTAACATGCATGCATCCAATCACACAACAAAACACTCTGTGTCATACATTCACATTTGTTTACAAGCATGTGTTTAAGTGGTCCTCTTCACAAGTCTCTTCCTGAATTTCTGTCTCTGTCTTGCTCTCCCACCTACATATATCGTACATACCTGTAAATAAGTCTCCATTTATGTCACAAACCAAATACGTGCACTAATAATCTTTCAGAAACTCATTTGTGTTCACTCTCTCAGCTCAGAACACACATTATTACACATTTTTTATATTACTCAAACAAATCACAAAACAACAGTATGCTTCAGCTGTTGGCACTCAGATTAGTTCTGAGGTGTGTGCCAGAGGTGCTCGTGACCCGTTTTAAGCAACAAAAGAGGATTATGGTGGGGGAAAATGTAGTCATGTGTTTAATAAAACATTCTCCACAGATTTAATGAAACATGCAAAACACACTTGCTACACCACTCACATTATGTTTGCCCCTATCTCTTTTGGTTACTGTCCAACACAAGCTAATATACACAGTAGAGGACATTAAAGGCAGAGTAGACTGCCAGATATACAGACAACAGCCAATAAACAAAAATGTATTAAAATAAAATACACTAAAAAATGAATGGCACTACTTTACCATTAGACTAGCATCATTTTGCTAATTGTTTACAATTAATTTATAGCTATTCATTAGGTCATAAACACTTTATAATCATTAATTAGTAATAATATCATACAAAAATGGGCAAAAGTGACCTGTTGCCTGCCAGATCAGCATTATACCTGATAAAAATTCATCAGATTCATCTTCAGCAGATCTAACATCTTACTGTTGCCCCATATATGACTGTTATAACTGCTTAGTAATGATTTTAACATGTTTGTACCTGATTAATTTTAAGCCATTCATACACCCTTTCTATGGATAGTAAAGCAGTATTAAATGAATGAATAAAAAATTTGATTGTTCACTAGGTAACAAAACAATGGAAAAGACCAAAGGGAGAAACAGCGAAATCAAGAGGGTGGGGTGTAGGAGCCAACAAAGCCAGGAGACACAACGAAAGATAAAAGATGAAGGTATGACTCACCTTTTGTTCCTGAACTTTGCAAAGCACTTACATTCCAGACAGTCTGTAGCTGTGCTTATGCTTTGCTGAATTCATCGTTGGTTCTATGTATGTGGGTACATCTGAGCAGATCCCCAGGTCAGAGGTGAGTTTTGTTGGTGAACTTCACTGCCGTTGTGCATGTGTGTGTGTGTGTGTGTGTGTGTGTGTGTGTGTGTGTGTGTGTGTGTGTGTGTTCTGGGGGAGTCAAAGAACAGTGTGGGGATTATGAATTAGTGTTAAGCTCAGAGGACTCTGAGCCAAGAGGAGAAAACCAATGTCTGGGACAGAAGTCTAACCAATCAAATCAGATCACCCTCCAGCCTAACCAATTACACAATGTAACACTTTCATATTAGCCAGTTAAATTCACACAGTGTTCTCAGTCAGACCAATCACATTCTTGCAGCAGACTAGTTGCATCCATAAAGGCATTTACTAAGCCAAAATCAGTATATGGCCTTCACACCTGAGCTCAAGAATAATGCAAGACTAACATGAGAATACTGGAGGCTAAATATAAAACTCTTCAGCAGCCTATGGTCCTCCTGCATTAATACATCCTAATTTACTCCTTTAAATGCATCTAAAAAGAGGCATAAAGGCCTGAGCACATACACAAACATACACAGTGATTAAGTCTGACCAGCCAATGAACGCAACCCGTAATTACAACAGACAGGAGATTAAGAGTCAGGAATAGCATCGTCTTTTCTAACAGATCAGATCAGAGTACAGGTTCTCTACTGTGACCTTTTATACCCCTCACTTTCACTGGGATCACTAACGGCAGTGCAGGTGAGCCAATCGCAGTGAGGCCTGTAGCGTGTGTGTGTGTGTGTGTGTGTGTGTTGGAGGTGGGGGGTGGGGGGGTGGCACATGGTGACTTAGCCACTAGTATGTTTATTATACTGCTTATATTACTGTTTGCTCAATTTTACACACATGACTCATAGGTAATTATGCAAACTTAATTGTAGGCCTAGTGAAGGAAAAGAAGTATTCAGACTCCTTTGGTTTTGTTACTTAGTACACTTGCAGGGCATATATCCACATCCATTTTTTACACGTAGTGTCTTTCGACTTTGCGCTAATAAATGCGAACAAAAACTGTGCACTCATAAACATAAACAAAAGTAGGTTTACAAAAGGAAAAATATTGATCCACAAATTAATACAAGTAGTACTTTGTTACAAAGGCTTTGTGTGCAATTACAATACATTTATGAGAAGAAGTAATTTTCTGTTGCAGCATTGTGCTACAGATTTGGCCATCTTCCTAGCAGCCCAGTTCTCAAGGTTACAACGGTCCCTTTAATGGACTAAGAATTTAGGAGTTTGCCTAGGCCAAGTAGCACCTTCTCTGTCTTTTTCAGAAAACAGTCTAGTTATTTTGCCTATATGTTTGGGGATGATGTCTTGCTGAAATGTCTACCATCTCACCTTTCTTGGCATAGTAAACTCTCTCTCTCAGTACATTGTCCCATTCATGTTTCCTTCAGTGTGGTGTAATGCCATAGCGCTGTTTGTAGAGAAGAAACTTCATATCATGATTTGCCCACCACCATATTTCATTGTGGGTGTGGTGATCTTGGGACTGTACACAATACCCTGCTCTTTCCAAACATGACAAGCTGAATTACTGCCAAAGAGATTTATTTATATTTTCTCTTACCAGAGAACATTGCTCCGAAACAGTTCTGATTTGTCTAAATTCTTGTGTGCAATTTCTAAACACATATCTCTGTGCCCCATTTTTATGTTGGGAATTTTACAAGGGGTGTGGGAATGGAGACGACTGCAGTAGTTTGTTGCTTATTGTATAAGATCCCTGCTTCTTTCAGATCATCCTGCAACTCTTTTCCACTAACTGCTGGCTTTTCTTTTACCTTCCTTATCATTACTCATGCACGCATGACATGTGAAATCTTGCGTGTCGCACTTGTCCTACTTAGTTGTGGTTCCATAAACTTTTGGGATGTTTTGGAATGTTAAAATGGTCTTTGCTGGGGAATTTTCCATTGAAGTGTTGTTTGGATTAATGTTGACCCTGATAACTTTAGAAAAATCCTGCACCTTCACAATGATTATCACTTATCGTGTGAAATCTTTACAACCAGCATCTTTAAGAATTACACCAGGTTTATGTGCATTTTTTGTAATATTATTATCCAGAACTTTAACATTCAGCTTTAGCTTTTAGCTTTTACACTTAAATGTTTTAAAATTTCCTTACCATTTCCAGCCTAAACATGCCTTACTTTTATGCTTTTTTTCTCCAAAGACATCATGTGTGAACGTTTGGGGAGGATATGTCCACTTAACATATATTAGAGATAGAGAGAGAAAGATATGAGATAGACCTTTATTGGTCCCACAACTGGGAAATTTGCTTGGTAACAGCAGAAAGTGGACAGTACAAAGTTAAGAGCAGCAAAATTAAGAAAAACAATAGAATAGAATAAGATAAAAATAGAATAAAGTACACACAATAATAAAAATTTTCAATGTCTAGTCTAAAGATGTACAGTATCTGCGACGTGCTGGCGACTGTCCAGGGTGTACCCCGCCTTCGCCCGTAGCAACTGGGATAGGCTCCAGTCCCCCCTCGACCCCGAGTGCGGGATTCAGGGGTAGAAAATGGATGGATGAAAAGATGTACAGTATAACATCTAGGAATATAGTGTGTATAGCTGTATTGTACAAAATATACATATATGAATGTAAACTGTAGGCAGACTAAATTGTACAATTTAGTATAAAAAAAAACACAGTATAGTATCATAGTATAGTAAAAAATAAATGTTTACAGTCTAAAAATGTACAGTATATAATCCAGGAATACAAATATGCACCACTATATTGTAAAAATATACATATATGTATGTAAACTGTAAGTAAGACTATATTGCTCATTTAGAAGTAATACTAGATGTAGGCTTGGGCAAGTTGTGTGCATGTACATAGTGAGTATATGTAAATAAGTATATTACAGAGTGTATGTATAAGTATAGTGTAAGTATAGTGTAAGTGAAAAAGAAAACACTGTAAATACACAGACAGGTACACAATGGAGCGACAGGCCTTGACAATAGCATTAGCAATGCACCAGAATTGCCTGTTCTAAGTTGCACATTCTGTCCAGCAGTAGTAGCTTCACCCAAAACATTGCACATATTGTAACTGAAAAAATTACACTTAGTAAATTGCACTTTGTAATATTGCACATAGGACAGTTTAGCGAAAGCTACCCTGTGTATTGGTGTGTATTGGATGAGTGTGTGTGTCTGTCTGCACGTGTGTGGTCATCTGCAAAGTCTTTGTTGTAGAGTCTGACAGCGGTTGGAAGGAAAGACCTGCGGA
>JBBIGA010000018.1:6218829-6234263 GCA_037576975.1 Alestes dentex
GCACAGACAGGCTGCTCGGATTTCCAGTGGTGTGTGTATTCTTCTATCGATTAAGTGGAGTGGATTCTTTCATGAAAGATTCAAGATTCAACAGCGCTGGGTGAACTAATGATTTATGTTAAATGTGGGGGGGTCCAAACGAATAATTATGAAAAGTGAGGGGGACACGTCCCTCTCTGTTTGAATGGCGACGTCGCCCATGCTTTTGGCAATATATTGTATGTAGCATTTAGTCCGACAGAGTGGATACATTAGCAAAAAATATTTTAGACAAGTAATAATAATAACAGCAACTTTATTTATATAGCAGATACCATGAATCAGAGTGCAGCTCAGAGTACATCACATGGGCCCCATTCCACTATAGAACAAAGCAAACCATACAATGAGTGTTGAAAAACAGAAATATTTCTACTGAGTGTAAACATTCTAACACACACTCCCTGGTTCATCTTCCAGTGGGTAAAAGAGCTTCAGCGCCTGGCAGACACTCATTCTGGGTTTTAGACTCATTTTTGCTGAGTTACATATGATTTTAGTAGTAAAAACAGTGACAAGCCCGTGCGCACGGCTCCACTCCCTTTTACTCTGAGATAGCCACCACCTTCTCTCCTCTCCCTCTCCCTCTGCACAGGAGCTCTCCAAAATGTGCTCCCAGAATAGTACATTATTTGTACTTTGTTTATATCACCTAAAATGAAAAGTTGCACATGTGTGACGCCATCTTTAAATCGCCACTAGCGGTATTTTTACATAAGGCTCAGGTTGATGTGGGAAGCCAGCGGAACTTTCATGAAAAGAGTTGTTTTGCTGTGTGTTCGTGCCACTGGGGTTCTAAGGGTTAAAACAAATACCGTCGTATACCGTGAAACCGGTAACACCCGAGTAACACCTGAGATTACTGCCCCTCTGCCCCTCTTCTCTGACACAGAAGGACCAGTAGTGCCCCCTGTTGCCCAGACATCTATGGACTCAGAGATGGGTGTGGTGCATGACCAGCCAGAGCGTGTAGCTGGGACAGGGCTGGGTCCTCCTGGGGCCCCACGAGGGAGAGTGGCCCCCAGTGATCCTGCTCAGCGCCTCACTAGTGTAGAGCAGACTCTGCACAGTATGAACACCATGCTGACCATGCTCAAAGCCCAGGTGAGTATGATGCTAATACACACACACAATATGTGTTTGTATTAAAGGTCTAGGTGTAGCACAAGTGTGTCCAGTTGTGATCTTGAAGGTCTACCTCTCTGCATAGTTTAGCTCCAGCCCTTATTTAACACACCTGATCCAAGTAATGAAGGCCTTCAGTTGCATCTGAATATTGGAGCCAGTGTTTGGAATTGTCCTGGATAGAACATATGTAGGACCATAATGAGAGATATTCAAGACCACACCCGGTCTAGCATTTTTGAAGGCTTGCTGAAAATTGAACTACACTGTGAGTGACTGTGTGTGTATGCATGTCTCTGTGTGTTTATCTAGAATGAGAACCTCCAGACTCGAGTGCAGTATCTGGAATCCTGCGAGTGTGTGAGGCGGACCTGTACATGGCAGGGAGGTGTGATGGAAGAGGGCTCTCAGTGGTTCATTGACAGTCACACCACGTGTTCATGCACCTCAGGGAAAGTCCATTGCGCCACATCAAATGGTGAGTGGCAGTTCAGACCATGAAGCATCTATTAAGGTCATCAGTGTGCTCATTATCTGTCATACCTTTATATTAGAATTTACAGGCCGAAGTAATTGACACAAAAGTTTGTAGTATTCATCATCTTACAACAGAAACAGTTGGTGGTGACAATACATCCACGGAAGTCCCCCCTGGTCTGGGTTTTCACAGCAAAATCTTTCTCAGTTCCTCCTTAAGGGTTTATTTTTGTTTCCTGTCATGCGTTAGCAGCTATATTTATATTTAGTAGATTGTTAGTTTCATATTTGCAATTACTGGTGATGTTCTGTGACAATCTTTTAATCTTTGAGAAGGAGGAAAGGCTGTGGGGGTGGGTAAGTAGGTAGGTTTAGATGTGCTTGGGATTAGAACATTTTAGTTGATCTGTATTCTATGAGTAGTTGCTTGTTAGACAAACTTGACTGTCGGTTTTTATACTTTTGAGTCTAGTACTTTCATAGCAGAACGCTGTGGGTTCTTTACTGAGATTCTTTACTAAGATTCATTAAAGAGGTTGAACTTTTCCAATGGTCCTCTTGCAGATCCATGTGAATCTGCCCCTTGTCAGAATGGGGGCATGTGCCAGGCCTTGCTCTCTGACCCCTGGTTCAGCTGCTCCTGTCCCCCTAGCACAGCGGGGAGACTGTGTGAGGCAAAAAGCTTTCAGGTATCACACCCTAGAGTAGTGATTACAGTAGTAAAATCAATCAGGATATTTCTGAGAATGCACTAAAGAGATGCGCCTCTGTGGGTATTGTGTATTGATGCCAATATTGTGTAAATGTCACTGATACTGATGCAAACATTTGTAACAAATAGAAATAAGGACTAGATCTGCCTGAATAACCATTTTAGAGAAATATAACATTTTTATCTGTGGGGTTCCAAATGCAGTAAAATGAATAAAGTGCATGTAGCCTAGCATCACCTAAATGTTCTGTTTAGAAATCAAATACTTGTTTGAAATATCAGTCAAATCTAAACATTTGCCCGATGACAATACATTTTTAAATCAATTAAATATGCGCTGATATGAATCCAATATCATTATGCATCGCAAATGGATTGCAATATAAGTTCCATTTGTTTTCATTTGTAGGTCTGTCTAATGCCCAAAGTTGAAGGTGTATGTCCTAGAAAAATGAGAACTGTGCGCCGTTGGTTTTATGACTCCAACTATGGCTCTTGTAAGCATTTCCTCTTTAGTGGCTGTGGAGGAAATGCAAATAACTTCCATAGTCGCCACGACTGTCAGGAGCAATGCGTCCTGGGGGCTTGCTGCTATCGGCAATATAAACTACAAAACCCTTCTATTAGCAATGAGAGGGATGCATACAGCCATGCCCGAGAGTCTCTTGGACACAACATGACTGAAACAGGTACTGGTAATCAGCCGAAGGTTGAGCAGATGTGGTGGTCAGAGCACGATCCAAATAATGTGAGGGTCCTTAAGAAGCGTGCATTAGACTACCATACTAACATTTCAGATGATGGCGACAACATGAATTTTACTGAGCTGAATGATGGCAGCAAGAGGGGAGACTTTCACAAAGCTGCCTGTGCTACTGAAGAGTTTGGCCAGCGGGGGGCTCTGTTTAAGCCGTACGTTTGTGAGTATTTATCCCTAATGCAGTGCCAGCGCATGGCCCGGAGTGGTTCCACAGGGCAGCTGGAGGTTGTGAGTTTCTCCCCAGGTCGACGCTATGGGGATATGAATTTTGCCCCAACCTGTGGCTGCTGGTTTAATGGGCGACTCTATCAGCCAGGCGAGGCCTTTCAGTTGGCCTGCGAGGCCTGTGTGTGCACTTATAGGGGTGTGGTGGAGTGTACCTGTCAGCAGCTCACCCAGCGCAAAGAGGTGAGAGACATGAGCCAGTCTGAGAGGGAAGAGTACCACAGGGCCGTCCAAAAACTCTACTATAAATCAGGTACATATCAGTGTACCTAAACCACTTTCTGTATATGCATTTGTTTCCTCTCACTCAGTGGTTCCCAGCTCCATTCCTGGAGTACCCTGCCCTCATATTTTAGGTACTGGTAATCAGCGATAGTCGGTTTATCAGGGACATTAACATTTTTCAATATTAAAATTGTTAGTCCAGGAACAGGGTTGGGAGCCAGTGATCAAATAGTGCAGTTGACCGTGTCTTGTAAACGAATGTATTTCTAAATTCATCACTAGAAATTTGTACTTGTTTAAATGCGTTCTTTGATAACCTGGAACTGGTCCATTCCAATCTATATACATGTGTTGTTCAAATGATTAATCTACCCCTTGCCAGTAATTATCCAAACACAGTTAGTTTCATCTTCTGTCTTTGTGAGTTAATGCGGACTGTCCAACTACACCATAATTGTTTGTGTTATCTCTTTCATGAAATCAGACTTGTGGGAGGGCTTTGTCAGACTTCGGGCAGAGTTCCTTCCCCAGGCCAGTGTCAATACCTACTTCCTGCCTTGGCACCGTTATTTCTTGTGGATGGTGGAGCGTGAACTTCGGACCTTTTCATCTTGCAGCGTTTCCATTCCATACCTGGAGTGGACCGTGGACACTGGCGCGCAGGACACCTCTTCTGCTTGGCAGGCTAATGTCTTTGGTGGGAATGGGGAACCTGAAAATGAATGTGTAAAATTCCACCCTTTCCAGCAAGCAGAAGAACCCTGGATGCCGTGCCTTCGGCGCCACTTTAACACCTCCATCTCCCTGCCTGATGCTGTGACTCTCCAGATTCTGCTAAACGAACCTGACTTCTTGTCCTTTTCCCAGCAGCTGCAAGTGGCTGGTGCTTTGTTCCAGCGATGGGTGGGGGGTCACATGGCCTCTCCACTTTGCATGTATGACCCAGTGTTCCTGTCCCACTGTGCCTTCCTAGACCACCTGTGGGCTGAGTGGCATAGAAGACACCCTGAGCATGCTTCTTCCTCCACTCCAGAGCAGTTCTCCACCAAGATGGAGCCATTTGGCATATCACTGGAAGATGTGATGAGGTCACAGCAGCAACTTTGCACTGTCTATGTACCTATAACCCTTGGAGCACCCTGTAACACAACTGACAAGCAATGGAGGATACGGATGAGTGGCCAGAATGTCCTGAATCAGCCATGCGGTTTGAGCTCTAGAGATGGCATCAGAAGGCAAGAGCTGGAATCTGAATGTGAGTTCAATAAACAAGGTTTTGATGCACAGGGATATGACCGCAGTGGCTTTGACCAGATGGGATGGGACCGTGATGGGTTTGGAAGAGATGGCCTTAACCGGGATCACTTTGACAGAGATGGTTACGACATTTACGGTCACAATCGGTATGGCTTTAACCGAGCCAACATGACTTCATTTGGCATGATCGGGGATGGGACACTGATATCTTCTACGACAAAAGAACTTGTGAACCACCTTTTTCCAGATGGCTTCAACAGATACGGCTTCAGTCCTTATGGCTTGGACAGGGCAGGATTTGACACGTTTGGTTTCAAGGTGGACAGCTATGATAAAGACTGGTGTAATTTCTTTTTCCATGGACCACACTACCTTCGTTTCTACTTTTATGCACAACTGCAGATGAGTGTAGCTGAGGTGCAATATCTGTCCACGATCAAGCGCATCTGCCCTCCAATCAGCTTTCTGC
Source organism: Alestes dentex (assembly GCA_037576975.1). Lineage (NCBI taxonomy): Eukaryota > Metazoa > Chordata > Actinopteri > Characiformes > Alestidae > Alestes > Alestes dentex. The sequence continues at coordinate 6,224,119 of JBBIGA010000018.1, forward strand.
CTTCTCGTTGGGCCAGTCAACAGTGGATTGGGCTGGGCACAGAGGAGAGATATCATGTGGCTGGTCAGCTGGAGCAGCAGTGGGAGGAACAAAGGCCATTTGACAAGAACTACAGCCCCCATGATTCTTTAATTAGGACGACAGGTCTTTGGCTGCCAATCACACCTGACCTCAGGTAACAGTGTCATCATGTCGGAGTGTAACGAGTAGGAAATTATGTAGAAGTGGAAAAGTCTGCCTCTGTGTTCATCTGTCCATCATACTTCTATCATTTTAATCTCTGCAGGTTTTGTTTTGCGTTGCCATGGTTTTCTGGGTGTCCTGCAGGCGTGGCTCCAGTTGAGTGCCCTGATTTGTGCCAAGATGCTCGTTGCCCAGGGAAACCGGATGCCCAGTGCCATGTCCGCACATGTGGCTCCTGTTTCACTGAGTGGACTCATGCAGACACGGGAGAGACTGTGGCATGTCAGGAGTGGTGACGTTACTACTAGACTAATGCAAGGTGGTGACCCAGCTGAACCATTTGGTGTTAAGCAGAACATGCATCCTCCAGAGAAATGCCTCTCGGACCTGAGGGAGGAGGAACAATGCCATGCTTTAATTCTCTAAAGGATAGTTAGTTTTGGCAACATTCACCTAAACCCTAAGTTGCATTACTGCAGTCAGTGTCATCAAGAACAATATCAAAACATGTGACAATGTTTTACTTGATATGTATAGTAAAAGCACTTCTTACAGTGGAGGTTTGGCTTTGCTGTGGGTGTAGTTGTGCTTTTTTATTTTAAAAATGAGTTTTATTTTTAAGATTTATTATTCAGAGTTTTATTTTCAAGGACTGTTATTCGTAGTTTTATTTACAAGGTTTGATGTTCTGAGTTTATTCTAAAGATTTGATATTTAGAGTTTCATTATACAGTAGTATAGTACAGCAAATTGTGACCATTACCACCAGCGTTGTGTTAAGTTATTGGTGTGTGTGTGTTTGTGTGTGTGTGTGTGTGTGTGTGTGTGTGTGTGTGTGTCTGTCACCATAAATTATGTAAACTAAAACAAAATCAGACAAACAGGATGAGGCCTGATTTGTGTGCATGTTAAACTGCAGTAATTTAATGGCTGCCACCCCCCTTTTCAGCCTTTTGGAAGAGTTCCAGTTTGAAACATGAAGTGCTCTCTCTCACTTCCTTCAGTTGCTTCTACTTCTAAAAACCTATTTGTAATGATGTGTCTTCTTTTAATTTGTGTGGATGCTGTCCATATTGTAGGGGAAATGAGTGAGGATTTATTTTAAATTAGGCTTTGACCCTTTTCACCTTCTGTTTTGCTTCTTCTTCTTCCTGTAATTGTTCCTGCATGTCTTTCCTGATGCATTTTTCTGCTATTAGCTGTGCGTATGTGTTTCTGTGAGTCAGTGTATATAATTGACTGGACTCTGGTTTCTACAAGCTGCCATATCCTCTTCTCTTTCTTACTTTTCTTAGATCTTTTTTATCCTTCTTTCATTCTGTAATGTCCCCAAAACAGGGGTTTGAAATGACGTAACTTAAGTATGGTTTGTTTTTAGAATGTTTGAATGATGGATTACCTGATCTGACCTGAAGGAAATGGTATTTTTCATACTAAAACCAACTTCTAGTAACTACATATATTCCATTCAGTATTACTTATATTGTAGTGTTGTTCTTAGTCATGATTCTGTAGAATGATGAAAGGCTTGAATACAATCATTCTAAAACACATTACCATGCAAATGTCATAGAGCCCCTCACATTTTGTGATTATGTGAAAAGTGAAAAGCCTGTCATCATTGATCCTTAAAGCTTTGAAATATATGTACATGTCATTCACAACTAGTCATATGTAGAAGCCTTGTAGAAGCTCTGTATTGCACTGGCTGTCAAAGATTTGGGGAAATTTCAGTTTCTTCGAAAATGTAAATTTTACTCAGGACTACTATAAAGTTAGGTTTAAAAAAATACCTGCACTTTTTAATTTTAAACACAACAGAGCTATTACTGGTCATTTGGGTGTTTTTACAAACCCTATTTCCAAAAACATTGGGACACTTTCTAAAAATGCACTTGAATCTCACTTGAATCTTCTTTTAACAGGCAAAAGGACAAAGAATATATTTTCAGTGTTTTCACTGACAGACTTAATTCTATTTGATAAAATTCAGAATTTGATGCCTGCAGTACACTTCAAAAAAGTTGGGACAGAGGCAAAGTAAGACTGAAAAGGTTATACAAGTAACTTTCTAGAGGGTTCCTTAATTAGCAGGTTAACTGGTAACAGGTGTGGGTATCAGAACTGGTGTATCCACCAAAAGCTCAGTCTTTACGAGCAAAGATGGGTCATGGCTCACCACTTTGTGCTGAAGTTCATGAGAGAATTATCCAAGAAACAATGTTTCGTAGTGCATGAAATCACTTTAGGTCTGTGTCCTACAGTAAATAACATCAAGAAAAGATTCAGGGAGTCAGGAGAAATCTCTGTGCGTAAAGGCCAAGGGTGAAAACCACTGCTGAATGTGCATGACCTTAGAGCCCTGTCGTGCTACTGTGACAAATATAGCCACATGGGCTCGGGAGTACTGTGGGAAATTATTGTCGTTGATCACAATCTGACGCTGCATCAAGAAATGCTCCCTGAAACTGTATTATGCAAAGAGGAAGCCACACATCATTTTTGTGCAGAAACACCCGTGAGTTCTTTAGGCCCGAGCTCATCTGAGATGGACCGAAAGACAATGGAAATGTGTTCTGTGGTCAGATGAGTCCATGTTTCGGACGTCGGATTCTACGTGCCAAAGATGAAAAAGGCCGTCCAGACAGTTACCAGTGAAAGGTGCAAAAAAACATAATCTGTAATGGTGTACCCCCACAACTTCAGTGCCCATGGCATGGGGAATCTGTATATATGTGAAGGCATCATTGATGCGGAGGCTTACATTGGAATTTTAGTGAGACATATGCTCCTGTTAAGACAAAGTCTTTTCCCTGGAACTTCATGTATATTTCAGCAGGACAATGCCAGGCCTCATTCTGCACAAATTACAAAAGTGTGGCTTCATTGACATAAAGTGAGTGTACTTGACTGGTCTGCCTGCAGTCCGGTTCTGTCTCCTTTTGAAAATGTCTGGCACATCATGAAGAGGGACCACGGACTGTGGAGCAGCTCAAGTCTTGTATACAGCAAGAATGGACAAAAATTTGCTTGCAGAACTGCAACAGTTAGTTTCTTCAGTTCCCAAATGATTAAGACATGTAATTAAAAGAAAAGGGGGTCTGACCCAGCGGTAAACTTTGGAGTGTGTTGGAGGCATGTTTAACATATAGATTTAAGTTTGTCAGTGAAAACACTGAACGTCTTTTCTTTGTCCTTTGCCGGTTGAATAAAGGTTGAAGTGAATTACCAAATGACTGATTTTAGCATTTATTGGATTTTTAGAGTGTGTCCCAGTGTTTTTGGAAATGGGGTTTGTATAATGCTCAGCTTCATGTTCATCAAAGGAAAAGTAGCCAAAATATTGTAAAAGGCACATAATGAGCATCTTTTGATCCGACAGTGGTTTAAACACCTGAAGGGTTTGTGCTGATGTTGAATACTGACTAATGGGAGAAAATTCATTGAGTAAATTATTGCCTTGGATCTGGTGTCATATTTATGTGCACGGTTTTGTTTTCATCAAAAAAAATCCGGGTTAATATGTCAAATCAACCTAGTTTTATTAGTAAAATGGAAAGTCCCCAAACTTTTGTCTGACAGTGTAAGTCCATCTAGGTCTTGAAGCATGACTCATTGAGAGAAAGAGATAAAACCTGCTTCATTTAATAGTTTACTCACATAGTTTTAGAAATATCAAATAGTTCAAATATTATTCCTGGGTCTGTTCTCTCTGATTTCGACTGATCTGTTCAATGGAATTAATAAACAAGCCACTTGGAATACCCGCCATCTGCCCCACTAATTTTACCCCCTTCTAACTCTATTACCTCCCAGACACTGTGTATTTACATTGATTTCTGCCTGTACTGTTCTGAATCCTGTGTGTGTACATGTGTGTGTGTGTGTGTGTGTGTGTGTGTGTGTGTGTGGTGAATGTGTATGTTTTGTCTCCCAGAGTGCAGTTATGAGGGCAGAATCTACAGCAATGATGAAAAATTCAGCCCAGAACCCTGCAGCAAGTGTGTGTGTAAGGTATTAAAATCTTTAATTAAGAATTTTGTTTAATTTTTTCCATGTAATTATTTTGGCTTAATTAAAGAATGCACATTCATTCTCTCTCTGCTATTCTCTCTCTCACTCTTTCTCTCTCTCTATCTGTCATTCTCTTTTTCTCTTTCTGTCTTTTTCTTTTATATTCTTTTATCCTGTCTTTATCACTCCCTTTCGTTCATCTTTTCTCTCTTATCTTTCTCTTTCCTTTTTCTTCTCTCTCATCCTCTCTCTCGCTCACTCTCTTTTCCTGTTACTCTTCTCCTCTTATTCCTTTTCTCTCTCTCTCTTTCTCTCTCTCCCCAACTCTTCTGTTTAGAATGGTAAAGTGGAGTGTGAGGAGGTTCGCTGTCCTGCTCTGTCCTGTTTCAAAACATTTGTTCCACAAGGCACTTGCTGTCCTGTTTGTCAACCAGGTAAACATATACAAAGACAGACAGATACAATAATACATAATACATAATACAGATGCATACTTTTATACTTGCACATTTAAACAGATTCAAAACAATGTGTAGTGTGTGTGTTGTGAGGACGCTATAGGTGGTCCAGCTTGTTGCTGACACTGCTCCTTATATTGCTCTGTAGGCTGTGAGTATGAAGGCGAGCTCTATGCTGATGGAGAAGTGTTTGTGTCCAGAACTAACCCCTGTCTCAACTGCTCGTGCTCTGTAAGTTTTTTTTTTCTCTGGTGTGCTTAACACCTCTGGGCTAAAAATGCATTTTGCTAGGTGCTATACGTGTTTATTATAGCATTCACCAAAATCGAATCATGTGGTGAATCATCTAGTGGCCTTTAAAGTGTTTAGTAAAAAAGTTAAATAAACGCAGATTTCTGCACTTCCCCAGATGTGATCTTTCAGTCCTGCAGTCTGCGCCCTTTTGCTCACTGGCTCTGTGTGTCATAACGTATTTGCCTCAAACCACATCACTGTGGTCTGATGATCGTGAATGTCAGTAGAAGGGGTTCTCTCCTAACAAAATGTAGTTTAGCAAAATGTTAATGCTGCGCAGTGTCATCACAGTAACAGCCAATAATGCGGTCTGCTGTTCATTTAGACTGCACCTTCCAGATGTACTGGCCAGTGCAACCCACTCAAATTAGCACAGCATGTTGGTTTTGGTGCTGACATTTAAACAGACTTCCAGAATGGATGGAAGCAAAACGAAGCAACTGAAAGACCCTTTTACACAACAGAAGAAACATCCTGAATAAGGAGCTTAATTTCATTGCATCAAGAAACAACAATTGCAGGAACAATTTTAATTGTGTAAACTGTGTAGGTGTTTAGATATTAGGTGTATATTGTGTAGGGACTGTTCGTCATCAAAATGATATGGGTAGCGGGCTCACACAAACTGAATAATAAATATTTGTCTGTTTTATCAGTTAGATTGACCTTAATTCTGTAATCTCCAATACAGTTGATCATGTGGTTGCTGACCCTTGTGACATAAGGAATAGAAAGTTCAAAACAGTTTGAGTATATATGTGTGTGTCTGTGTGTGTGTTGCAGAATAGTTTGGTGAGATGCAACCCCATCCATTGTCCCACCACTCTGTGTGCCAACCCTTACAAAAGGCCTGGGGAGTGCTGCCCTACTTGCTCAGGTACGTTCAAACACACTCACACACACACCCTTGCCCACGACCCGCAGCACTGTAGGTGCATTGAGAATATGTGCTTTGATGTACTCTCTGATGCAAAGACATAATAGACATAATCAGCAACAGCGATCAAAGATTCCCAGATAACACAAAAATGTGATTTATGTCTTTTGAGCACAGTTTTGGGGGTTTTTTTGGTTTTTGCTTTCATTATTTTTTTATTTCATTATTTTTTTATTTCACTTTTTATTTCATTAACCCTCCATTCATGACATATTATGATGACATCTTCATCTGCCCTCTCAAGCATGCGATGTGGGCAGCCAACCCCACAATGGCTCCTTCAGTACCGTTGATGGATGTCAGACATGCACCTGCCGGGTATGTGAGTCAGCTTACACACACTCTTAATGTGAGACTTCGGTCAGTATTTAGTGACATTCAGTGACATTCATGTCTCAAACACATTTATAGTTGAACACTGTGTGGCCTTAAAACAATGTGTGTGCACATTTTTAGATGTTTTCCAATATCAAAAAATTTAAGTGTGTTCACTGTAGAGTGGTGATCAAACATGTTTGTACAGCAGTATGTGTTATGAAAATACTTGGGCTCAAAAACAAAAATCCCAATTCTAATAATGTGATGACTTTTTCTCATCAGAATGGCGACATGTCATGTGTTGACATGCATCCTTGTCCTTCGTCATGTAGTGATGGGGTGAGGCCTCCGTTTGGCCACTGCTGCAGGGACTGCACTCGGTGTGAATTTCAGGGGGAGATTTTTCTGGAAGGACTCTCTTTCCCTGACCGGCGCAATCCTTGTAAGCGCTGTGAATGTGATGTAAGACTGCATTTTTTTTAATCTTCCAGCTGGAACATTATGTCTGGCCCACTTTTTATTAGTCCTGAATATTTCCACTTTGCATAACTAGCAGCATTCTCATACCTGAATAAACTAATCAGTTCAGGGAGGCCTGATTTAGCTCATTAAAATTTGCCCCAGTGTAAGTATACTGTCCATGATCAGCATGTGGTGCTTACCGTGTGATACTGATCGGTTCGATCAGAGTAATGACAACAAGTAGCTTGAAGACTTTTTATGTGTAATTGTTCAAATGAGTCATTTATAACACAGAACATAAAAATACTCATTTTTGCCTTTGTTAAATCAGATTATTAACATATTTATAAAAAAATTGACAACAGCATTGAGAAATTACATTATTAAATTTTTATTAGAGAAGATTACATTAAAAGGCAGAAATAGCCACTGTGTGCTTTCCTGATTTGATGCAGTCGTGTTAGAGCACTGAAACACTAAAATATGCAGGGCAGTGGTGATTATTGGACAGACACTGACCAAAATTGAGAACCACTGCTCTGAAGTCGTAAGGTACAATTTGAGCAAAGTGAATTGTTAAAGTGTATTTTAGTGAATCTTATTGTAGTGTTCAAGAACCAAAAATACAGTAACAGTGATTTTACAGCTAGACGGGGCCTCAGATTCGCCCGAGGTCACCTTTGGCAGGATAACATGTGGAATATGTTTTTCAGGGCCTAGATTGGCCAAGTGTTGTGGCGTTGAACTGGTAAAACATTTTTCACACACGTTTTCTTCTACAAAAAAGGGGGACCCATGATGGATCCCTGAGGTAATCCCTTACTAGCAGCTGTTTGAGTAAAACTAATCACATTTTTATAATGTTGTGTGTGTGTGTGTGTGTGTGTCAAAATGCATACTTGATCAGTCAGGCAGAGAGGACAGAGTGTCTAATGAGTCGTCCTAAAACTGAAGATAAAGCTCCAGTGAACCGTTTCACCCCTCCCGCATACACACTCTCGCAGATGTTATTGACTCCAGAGTCAACCTTGTTTCATTGCCAAGCTGACTGAACAAAGGCATGGAAATTACAGATTTCTTCAATAACTCTGTCTAGTCCTGTCTATGTTTTAAATTCTCACTTTGTGTATGTGTGCGCAGGAGGGGAATGTGGTGTGCAGTGCTGCACCTTGTTCCACGCTGGACTGCACTTTTCTCGAAACTGTTGGGGGAGAGTGCTGTCCCAGGTGCCGAAGTAAGTTGTGTGGGTTTATCTGCGTGTGGGCTTGCCTGTCTCTGTATTTAATGTGAGGTGATTTTACAGATGTGGTTTTCTTTGTGTTTGTGTAATGTCTGTGTCTCCTGTAGGTTGTGTTCATCAGGGTATTCGACACCAGCATAGCTCTCACTGGCAGCACCCCGATGACCCCTGCAGTGTCTGTACATGCTCAGTGAGTTTACAGCAGTGCTGTCTTCCACTGAGATTGCTGCTAGTTTTTCCTGATATATATAGAGTGCATTTAGAATGATAGTTTGGTGGTAAGACTAATAAAGCTAGAAAGCAATTTAACAACTGAATTATAACAACTGAATTACACACAGTATAACAACTGAATCACACAAGTTTTTAAGCAATCTCAGATACCCTTGCCTATAGACCTGTAAAATGATGATTGTCATGTAAATAACTGCAATTAACTATTTAGTTTTTGTTTTTTGTATGTATTTATCTGAACTGTTGATAAGCAATAGCTCCTACCTGACAACAAACATCACATAAACAGACATTACTGACCATCACCCTCTAAAGGTGTTCACGAACATCAAATAAACAACCATTACTCACCATCGCCCTCTAAAGATGTTATTAATGAACATCAAATAAACAACCATTACTCACCATCGCCCTCTAAACGTATGACTAGCAAACATCAGATAAACAGACATTACTTACCATTGCTCTTTAAAACAAAAATCAAATGGACAAACATTTTGTAGTTTGTTTAACATCTCAGTACAATATAACGCAAGCATGTGATCATTTTGGCATACATTTTGTTCAAACTCTATTTGGCTGCTCAGTTATATTTGGGATAAGATAAAAATTCCACTTTCTCTCTCTCTCTCTCTCTCTCTCTCTCTCTCTCTCTCTGCTTAGGAGGGGAATGTTTATTGTAACAGAGAGGAGTGTAACCTTCCATGTAGGAACCCTCCTACTCCTCTCCCAGGAGCCTGCTGTCCCGCCTGTGACAGTGAGTCTGTTAAGAGTTTCAACCAAAGAACAAATGAACTGGAAACTTTGCTCACACTGAATAGATTCTTACGTTTCAGCAGATGTCAACAGCTCTTGCACTTGTGATGTATTCAATTGTGTGTTTTGTAGGTTGTGGTATGAATGGAGTGAATTTCTTAAACGGAGAGCAAGTTCCTAGTGGAGATCGATGTGAGCAGTGTGTGTGTGTGGTAAGTTCAAACCCATAATGGTTGCACACAGGACACAGTAATTAACTGTTCTGTTGCACTACATTAAAATTACTGTAATTGCATCTACAAAACATGGTTGAAGCCATCAATGCATGTATGCGTGTATTAATATATTGTTACTGTCCAAATAAATGTTATATTTCCATTTTTTACTTTACATTTCTTCACAGTTTGAAGCTGCTTATGTGAAAATAAATGACTTGATCAATAGAAAATCGATGGCTTGATGTAAATTAAAAGATAAATCTTTTTTTTCTTTTCTGTATAAAGTTGCTATTTTGGAGTTTTTCTGACACTGATGATGTATTAGATTGTTTTACATAATATGTTGCATAATGTATAATATACACATATAATATAAATCGCGAATGACTGAAAACAAGCACAGGTGATTGAGAAACAGGCACTTCATTAGCACATCAGAAGATTAAATGTGTGTGTATGTGTGTGTGTGTGTGTGTGTGTGTGTGTGTGTGTGTGTGTGTGCGTGTTTGTGTGTACATGTGTGTTTCTCAGAATGGAAACATTCAGTGTGAACCTCTCCCTTGCCCTGCCACGCATTGCTCTCATCCCATCAGGAGAGCAGGAGACTGTTGCCCACGGTAACTGAAGCCCGCTTCTGTTATAACATTGAAGAGAAAGCGATTTTCGCTCTCTGACCTTTGTGTGTGTGTGTGTGTGTGTGTGTATGCAGGTGTGAACAGTGTAATTATGAGTCTGAGCTGTATTCAGATGGAGAAAAGTTTACCTCCAGACAGAACCCCTGCTTGAGCTGTCAGTGTTTAGTAAGTATGCCTTTTTTATAATGCTGGGCAATGACTAAAAATGTTAATCACTGATTAATCACATTGTTCTATGCAAAATTAAATAATGAATTCATAAGTAGTATATTGCCCACTTTTATTTTTAAAATACTGCTATATGAACAAAAGTGCAATGACATTTGGTTTGCAAACACTTTAAACAAATAAGGAGCTTTTTAACAGCAGTTTTCCCTTTAACACAGTTACACAGCT
>JBBIGA010000018.1:6246762-6258080 GCA_037576975.1 Alestes dentex
GTGTGTGTGTGTGTGTGTGTGTGTGTGTGTGTGTGTGTGTGTGTGTGTGTGTGTGTTTGTGTATATGTATTTATTTTTGTTTGATCCCTACAAATATACATACTTGCCTAAACGGAGTCCGTTTCTGGTTCTTGCCCTTTTAGGCCTTACACTAGAGGAGCAGTGAGTCAAGAACTAACTAAGTTTTGGCTTCAGGAAAAACAAAGTCCCTCCAAGAGATTCCAAGGGGACTGGAGAGCAGCAGGCTGTTCACAGCAGGTCCTCAGACACTCCATATAAGACAGACACACAATGCACAATTAAATCATGCTCAAAATTATAATTCACAAACCGTCATGCATATTCTGTCATTCAGCTTCATGCATGTCATTACCCAGCAGACTGTGCTGCAGTGTTTGGTCCTTTGTCAAGAACAGGAGAGGCAGAGCCTCTTGGAGATTCTACATACGCTCTCTCTAAAAGAGCTGCAGGACCAGAGACACACACTGCCACCTGCTTGCAGTAAGTCAGCAGTGCTTCTCTCATACAGCTTGTAAAGAGCACAGCCTCATTTGACTGGTATGTTACTGGAAAACTGGGTTAACAACCCACGTACCATTGTGTTTGTAATGTGTTTGTCTGAAATAAGAAAAAATCTAGACACCTCATGTCAAATGACATGTTGATTTTCTAAAGGTTTCTGAAAATAAATGAACACACTCTTTACATACATTTTAATTTGAATTTAACATTTAACATACTAACACCCTGTGTTAAGTATATAGTTATATCTGTACCTGCCAACAGATCCTTAGATGTTAAGCATGTTGTTTTTTTAGATGCTGCTGAGATGAGCCCTGCTTCCCTGAGACAGAGCTGTGTGTTCAGTCTGAGAGAGATAAAAGCCTCACTACTGGGAGTCTCCTGGGCTGACTGTTCCATTCACCTACTCACTCAGCTCACACTGGCGCAGGAATATGAAACCTGGACTGTGATGCGCTCTCTTCCAGTCATGGTAGTATATAATTATTCACACACACACACACACACACACACACACACACACCCACACAAACACAGAATATCTATAGAAAGGTTTACCTGTAAATTAATGTGAGTTTAACATGACCAGGATGCCAGAGGTCTCACAGCTTTGCTGCACAAATATGAGAGCGAGCTTCATTTCCCAAAGCTGCACAACCTCTATGAACTACTGCAGCCATCGACCTCCAGAGGCGTGGACACAGCTAATACTGTCACTTCAACAGTGAGTTACTTTTTACCACCAGAATACCAAACATTGATTTTATTGATGCATTTGTCATTTTAAAACTGACCTTTGTGTTAACCTATTAAGCATGACTTATCATACAATTTAGACTAAAAGACTACATTCTTATTTTCCCTTAATCTTCCATCAAAATGTAATCACTTTCATCTGCCTGAACATCATCAGGTTTTGACTGCATGCTTTGCCTTTTGTAGTAGCTGAACAGCTGATGGGTGAAAGGATAGTGAACTGTGTGTTTTGTGCTGCTGGTAGGATGGTGAGAGGACTGAGCAGAGACAGCATGATCCTACCGAGAGTGAGACGCAAGCACTGTGCAGCGGTAAATCACAAATACACAGTACCTACACAAGACTCAGTCACAAACAGTGGACTAATCACTATTACCATAAGAGTACTGCTTGACATTTCATTTAACCCTTTTCAGTGGGCCGATTTTTAGTCTTTCATTGCTGCTTACTACTTTCATAATATTTTCTACATAAATTGGCTATGTGTATACAACATCCCTATGTTTGCTGTGTGTTTTGTGTTTGAAGGCTGTGGTGTTGTCCTCATGCCGGAGGATGCTCCATATCTAGAGATTCTGGGGCCCAGAGACCAGAGAGATGAAGAGAACACAGAAAGAAGGAAGGAAGGAGATGAAACAAGAGGAGAGGCAGCTGGGGAAAGGAGAGAGTTAGGAAAAGAAGAGGAGCGAGGTGGATCAGAAGAGAAGAGAGAGGAGGAAAAGGGGGAGTTGAGTGAAGGAACAGAAGGGAGGGAGGGGGAGATTTCTTTGGAGAAACAGGGCTCACTGATCACACTGGCGTGGAGCAAACCAGCTGATGCTGTGAGCAAAGACCAGGTACACAAACACACACACACACACACACACACACACAGGTTTTTTCTTCTCTTATCTTCTCTCATCTTATACTTGCACTTGTACAAACACTTGAAGAAATCTTCACAATAAAAGGCTAAATGTATAATAGGTTGATATCCACTCAGCTACACTTTATTGTATTAGTGATCTAATTCTGTTGTTGTCATACATGAAGTTGTTATATTCACAATATACCGTGGCATGCAAAAGTTGGCATACCTCCTACTAAGTGAAAATAAATACACATCCTCTACAGAGCACACGTTTAAACACTGGTAAATGAATTTGAAATACTATAAAACAAAATGTGCAAAGGTTATGCCATGTTTTACATGTTTCCTTTTTTCAATATGTTAAATACAGCAAACGAGTAGAAATAGCAGAAATGCCATATGAAAGTTTACTGTAGGGGGTGTGTTAACTTATTGTCAAGTTTTAAAGTCAAATTCAAAAATGCAAACTTTTGAACTCGACTGGTCTTAGAAAAGCATACTGTCACATATTGTATGATTAAAACAGTAGTACATCGTCTTATTACTTACCCCTACTAGTAAATTAAAATACACTTATAGCATTGTAAATGTTTTTGAAAGTGTAAGTTACTGTCTTCTGTACTAAGGACTTTTTGCCTACAGGAAATAAGTGCAGCTCTACCAGAAGAAGTGTCAGCAGCGATATCTACAGATTTACACACTCAAATCAGTACACAGCAGGTCCATGGAGACACTATAATGACCCCTAATGAGCTGCACAGCCACACACACCTTGAGGACACCGGGTCCCGTTTAAGCCAGGTACAGGACCAAACACACACAGAACGTCCTGTGCAGAGGACAGTGGAGGAACACACGCTTGTAAAGGCTGTACAGGACGACTCCACCTCCACCATGGTTAGAATTTTTGTCTCTTTCCTTCATTTTACTCGACATGCTTGTCCGTCTACATGCTTCTCCACCATAGCTCATTTGTTGACTAGCACTAGCTACTGTACAAAAATCTAGCACTTTAGTAGTAGTATCTTGTGACATAAAGGTTCACACTACAAAAGATTTACCCCGCTGCATCCCTACCACGTTCTTCGGAAGCATGCTAAATTTTGTGACATGTTGTCTATAGGGGGCACTGCAATTAAGATTTCAAAATCTCGATATCCGCTTAGGCTAAAATTTTGAAATTTGGTATACTTTCACTTAGCTGCATTTGCTCTCCTATATCTCCAGCAGTTCCATTTGGTTTACTCTACTAAACAGCCACCATTACCCAAACAAGATTCAGCAGTCAATATATGTCTGTAAATGGCCAATCTTAACGAAATTTTGAAAGCTCATTCATACAGGAGCCAGTTACCCAGTTTGAAACAAATCAGCAATAAAATATTGCCATAAGTTAAAACATGTTTTCTTCTAACATGGTTCGGTCTATCTTCAAAATCAATTTTGTCTTTAAATCCTGATAATGTTTTAGTTTCTGCTCATGACTGAATACGGTTGCTTAGAATTCTCTGGCACAAGTTTAACTGTTGCTATTATGTCTCTGCTGTGAAATGTTGAATTTGTTTTACGAATGTCACATTTAAAGATTCGAAGGCGCTTTTTTCTTTTACAAATGTAAGACACTTATGCTTATTTTGGTTACTTTTTTCTGCTGCTCTTCCACTTTTGGCTTTTTTGTATGAAGCATATTGTATAATAAAGTATTCTTAAAGTAAATAAATAAAACATTCATAATTGCCTTTTAGTGTCTAGTTCATAATATTTAAGCGCACATTTTAAAAGTTATAGTAGGACACATGATCCTGATCTGCTGAATGAGCGGCTTTTGAATTTATACATGTGTTTGTTTTTGTTGTTGTTGTTGTTGTTGTTTTTTGTGTAAATTCTGTGGAGGGTGACGATTTTTTGACTTTTTTAACAGGAAGTTGAGGGTGATGGCAGCATCACAGATGGACACCCAGACAGCCCACACAAAACAACCTCAGAAGCGGACCCAGTGGACACACATGGTGCTGCTCAAGTACACACATCTGAATCAGTAGAAATCGAGGCAGCGTGTGAGGGGAAGGAGGATGAGCTGGTGTGTCAGGGTGAAGAAAAGTGTGAGGAGGTGTGTGTGAACGTGTGTGAGGAGCAGCAGCTGCAGCGCGAGGCCACCATGCGCAGTCTTGTCCACATCCAGAGGAGAGCAGAGAGACGCTGGCAGAGGGACAGAGACAGACAGCTCCTCAGAGTGAGAACACGCACACACAGAATATGCACGGCATGACAAAAGCTTGGAGACCCTTAGCTTTCCAAATTTTTAATACATCATAAATTATAAATATAATATGAAAATGACTGAACACTATGTGTTCATAAACCTGTAATCATAGTTCTTTAGATTTGTCCAAGCTTTCCTGACTGTTTGCAGCTGCTATTTTTTATGAACATCTGTCTATGATGTAGTATTTGTTAGTATTTGCTATTAATATTAAGGGCTATCTGAAAAATCTTAGCAGTAAAGTGCTTATGCTAGTAAAAACACTAACTTTTTAACTATATTATGATTATAAATACAAATAAACATACAGTAAAACATGATCAGTATCTTACTAGTATACAATCAGAAGAACACAGGTATGGTTGCTGATTGCTCTCTCCACTCAAGTCCATGCATTTGTTCAATTCCGTCAGCAGCATCTAATTGAATTTAATGAAGGATCGATTCGCTGGACTAGGTATTGGATTGTACCTACAGTTCTTGAGCCTTCACCTTGTTTTCCATCGCCCAAGAGGGCTCTGTGTTACAAAAGGCTGGTTTAGAAAGAGCTGCTCGTCAACATGATTGGCTGCTGTTAATCCACACACTCGGTTCTACAGGTTCAAGAGCGGCTGGCAATCATCCAGAATAGGAAGTCAGATGAGGATCTGTTGGGCCTGACACAGGAGGACACCTTCAGACACCTGACCAGCACTCTACAGCAGGTACACACACACACACACAATCATACTCATACACATACTCAGAGGCTCATTCACACAAAGAGTTGCAAATACAGTGCCCTCCAGAGTTACCGGCACCCTCACTTAATGTGAGTAAAAAATCTCCAAATCAAAGACCAAACTTTGATTTTAGTTTAGGACACAGTATGACCTACACTTAAAACACATTCACACATTACATTGTTGAACAAGGGTGGGTGTGTGTGTGCGCGCGATATATAGGAAGATGAGCAGCTTCAGAAGTCCTTGGTCCGAGAGAAGCTGCAGCAACTGCGGAGAGAACGTTCTTACATCCTGCAGTCAAGGAGAGAGAGGTAATGTATTGGACTTCCGATGAATCTCACAGCTGGTCAGATATGTCTGGATAAGAGCATGAGCCAAATGAATAACATTTTTAATTATCGTCATATCTGCAGGAACACTGCTGGATTTAAGGAACTGCTTGCACCCACAGCTCAGCACATGACCAACACAGAAGATGGACTCTAGCCCCAGCACACACACACACACAAGCTCAGCACGTCTTTCTACTCACACTAGTATTTTGTTAGTATGCTGGTGGGCAAAAATCCCTACTTTACGCACTGGGATATTTAGTCTGTCACCCCCTTTGAGTCCTTCACTGCATCTGCGTTGGTGATTTCTGTGCTGCTTGTTCTTGCAGTGAGTGCTCAGTGACTGTCTGATTTACTCTAACAATACTATTCCAGCTGAAACTATAGACTTAATGCGACAAAGTGAAAAATTTAAACAAAGTGTGGCTATAATGCCACTCAAACAAAGAACATCAGCATTTGATTGTTATTTGAAATGACAGTGCATCAGAATGACAGACAAGCATGTATTAGACACGTTGAAACGTTTTATTGAAGTTCAAGACACTTCCACAGCGGTAACATCACTGTCTCAGTCTCCATTCAACACAATACAGTCTCTTCACAAATCTGTATGTGTGCAAGTGTACATGTCTGTGCGTATTTGTGTATGTGTATGGCGAGCATAACTTAAATCCTATACACAAAGTCAGTTCTCCCCCAACTTCAAGTTTAGTTATTCAAGTGAGCATGTATATAGTATGTAAAATTCTACAATGACAATGCAACTTGTAATGAAATAAAAGATACTCTTCTTTTTCCTCTATTTTTCTCTTTTCTGTAATCAATTTAAAATGAATGGAGGTGTGCTGCCTGCAACATTGTGTTACTATAGTTTAACGTCCAGTCTTAGCAGATGTGAATGGGGCGTGTTCACTACACTGTGCAATCAATGATTTGGGGGGTTTAGAGTTTGTCCAACTGAACGGAATTGAGTTTTCCCAGGAGAAACACTGAAGGTTTTTAGGACTTTTACTGGTGGGCGCACTGCACCCCCGGCCCATGCGGACCACCTTCCTCATCTGAGCTGTCATTGTAGGCCTCACGTCGATGACCTCCAGATGTCCCCTGACTCGTATCAAACTCCTGCAGGTCAACCTCTTCGCTATCAGCAGAGATTACAGGGACCTCTGAACGAGACGGTAACAAATCTTCCAACTCCTGCAAAAGAACACACATTCACATGCTTCTTTAAACACAAAATGACATTGTGTCTCCCAAACAGTTTCCATACAAAAGAAAAAACTAGTGTAGTGTAATGTGTAGGTGTAACTAGATTTTTGTCCCAGTAATTGTGGAACAGCTCATTGCTCAATAAGTCAAAATATTCACACAATGTAAAGCGCAGGCCATGTTTTAAGTGGTGTTAAAAATAAAAACTGAAAACATATTAGGGCAACAATATGTAAAATTCATAAGAGTAAAAAAAACGTGTAATTAGCATGAGGTACTATGGGAACAATAACATTTTAAAGCTATTATACAAAAGTTGATTTACATCCTAAATAAACTGAATTTTTAAATAAATGTAATAGTTACCGTTAGTTTCTCTGTGCTGATCCAGCCATTATCAGGAAACCGCACATCAAATTTGATGTAGAGATCTCCTTTCTCGAACGGGTTTCTATACTGGGGCATTCCCTCACCACGGACAACTCGAACAGACCCTAAAACAGCACATTCATAATTTCACATACAGCTCTCTCGTTCTTTTATGATTTTAATACATTTCCACTTAGTTTAGCAGCATTAAGTCACTCCACTACTGACACACTCTGGAGAGCAGGACTGTAACAGGGCATCATGACACTGCGATATCACAATGTAAAAAAGTGACGATATGTACGTCTAACAATGCACCTTGAAGGAGCTGCCTTGTTTGAATATCATTGTTTAGTTGACTATGAATACAGTAATCATTTTTCCTCATTCAAAATATTAGAAAACTGAACTGTTAACTCAGTAATTTGAATAAAATTGTAGCTGAATGTATTTTGCATCCCTACTGAAGAATAATCTAATGTGTCATGTGTATAGGCTTACACTCATCTGCTCTGAAAAACAGTCATACAATTAACATTTATACAATAAGTATAGATTTTACAGTGGGGTACAAACACCTGAAACACCACAAATTTTTTTCCTAGTAAACTAGTAAACATTTTTCTGAGGTGCTTTTGTACACTACTGTATATTTTACACACAGAAAACATCTACAAACACACCTGGTTCTATGACTTTGCCAGCAGGGTATTTAATGAGGAGATGTCTGCCATCAAGGTGTGTGAGAGTGAGCTGGAATCCACAAAGTGCCTCCACAAGGCCGATCGTCTGGCTCATGTGCAGATCATTACCATCACGGCGGAACTCCTACACAAACAAAACACTCCACAGTCATCATATTGTCTTTTAAAGCTTTACACACTTCGGCCACAATGTGCACAGATATCATGCACTCTCGGTTACTCAACTGAGCGTGTGTCAAGGTATTACCTCATGTTCTTTCTCCTGCAGCACCAATATAATGTCTCCAGGCTCAGTGTTGGGGGACTGGTCTGCTTCTCCACTGAATGTGATCTTCTGGCCATGTTTCATTCCCTTATCCACATGAACCTCCAAAACCTTTAGCTCTTTGCACACCTTGCGGCCCTCGCATTGTTTGCAGCGGTCCCTCTCACTGATCACCTCTCCTGCACACAGATTATAAAAATTCTTAAACACTCCAAGCAACAACAATAATTAGAAAATGGTACAGAAACAAAGTCAGCAGTTATAAATCTATGGAGCTTTGTCATACCATTATATTGGGCCCAACTTCCTGGGAGCAAGCATCTTTACAGAATCTGGTTTCCTTAAGGTTTTTATTTTGTTGGTGTAGCAGTCATTGGTGCCACAATGACATGCCAGTGATAACACTGAATATGACTTGAGCAAGATTTAAATATGTGCTTTTAGAGCACCGGTCAAAAGAATGCGGTCATTGGCAGGTTTTGACAAATAAAAAAAAAACAAAAAAAACAAAAAAAAACCTTCCTATGTCCTATCACACTCACCTTCTCCACTGCAGTCACTACACACCGTCTGCATTTGTTGGACCATGCCAGGAGCCAGCTGTCTAATCATGATCCTCATGCCCCTCCCTCTGCATGTGGCACACTTCTGCACTGCCCCCGTCTTACCACCTTGACTGAGCGGGAGACAAGATTCAGGCATTCAATTTGTGTTCAAAATGGACACAAAAGCAGAAGCTCAAATTGCAGTACAACAGATGTACTAGTAATCAGCTCAGGTAGTACATGTAGTCCATTGTCCATATGGCACTGGCTCTAGATCCCTGGCCCTGGAGAATCCTCTAGTTAGGCATTTACCTAAACACGCACCTCAGGAACAATGGTAGATCATACTAATTAGCTGAGGAGTTGAAATTGTGTTGGAAGTTCAAAAAATAAAAATGTGTAGGGCAGCATATTCTACAGCTAGGAACACGGACATAGTAAGGATTTCGAATCCAGCCAGTTTTGTGCTAATATGACAAAAATGAAAATATCACTCACCCATTGCAGGCACCACAGAGAACATTCTTGCTGAGCTGTAGTTTGGTAGTTTTGCCATTGTAAAGATCTTCTAAAGACACCCTGCCAAAAATAAATGAACAACTTAATTCCTGCTTTAACACTCTCAGTGGTCTCCTGACATCTTTAAGCTCCATGTCAACACCATCACACTGCCAGCAGGCCAGCAATGAAATATCTAAACTCGATTCCTTATAGACCTTTCTTAAGCCATATTTTAAAGTCCATATCTTACATTCTGTATGTTTACTTTTTCTCTTAGCTCACTTATCACATTAGTATGTGTATATGTACCCACAACACATCGTAACTACATGATTTTGACCTGACTAACATAATTACATGACCATTTTTCCCCTTAGAATTAAACTGGTTGTCTTTGATACTGTGGACCCGGACCAAAAGCAAGATCGTGTACCACACCCACCCCCAGACCACCGAAACTTGTAGTAATATTTAAGCGAACTGCCGAAACCATAATGTTTAGAGGAAGAATAATTAAATCATAATTAAACCAAGGTAAGACACCCTTCAGATCAGCATCAATTGGCCTTTAGTGCCCTCTGTTGACGAAAATCCGTCATAGCGACAGAGAACTAATCCATGAGTTCTAACTAAAACATGAGGCTAAACTGCTACAGGCTGAATAGGTGGATAAATGGGTGTTGGTTTTTGTGACATCAAAAATACAAACAGACTGTTTTTCCAGCCTAATTTCCATTTTATGGACTGCATAAACTGTGGAGTAAAAGGTACGTTTTGAGTGACACAAGCCTTGAGTAATTCAGAAGCACATCATGACATTTTCAGATTTGAAAATATAAACATTATAGGAATGAACTTTTTTCCCCCCTCGGTCTTAACATTTATACAACAAGGTAAAGCCGAGACAAATTTTATATTCTAAAATCAAGTAACTCACTTCAGTGGATGCACCATATCTTCTCCCCTCCGCCGACCGCCATTTCGGCTTCTGCTGCTCTGACCTCCCATGAAGCCAAACAGACCTCCACCAAAGATGTGTGAGAAGATGTCCTCCATTCCAGCTCCACCACCACCACCTTCACGTAAGCCCTGCTCTCCATAGCGATCGTACAAGTCCTTCTTCTCTGGATTAGTTAGCACCTCATATGCAAAACTGATTTCCTTAAACTGGCACACAAACAAATTGCAATTAATCTTCATTCTTCTATAATTAACCAATAAAATTTTCACTTGTCATAAGAGGAGTGTCTTACCTTGTCTCCAGCATTGGGATTCTTATCAGGGTGGTATTCTTTTGCCAATTTGCGATAAGCCTGTAATCACATTGAATGGTTACTGCATTTCAGGCTAATTCTGCAAACCAAACTACAGCTGATTGATCGATCACAGAGAAACACAAATATTGTACTGTATTTTTCTTTTTCTGCACTGATGAAAGTCCACAAGAGAAAGAGAGAGCAGTAACCCTTATTGCATTTTTTTCCTGAAAAATATGACAATTTTTAACTAATGATGAAAAAACAATAGATAACATTTCTCTATAATTCATGTATGTCAGACTGTCAGTGAATTAACCTTGTGACAGCAACAATAACACATCAGTAGTGAGCCTTGACCTGATTAACAGATTGATGAAAAAATAAAATGTGGAATCAACACCACTAAGCCACATTCCCCCAGAGATGATGTAGATTAAAATCATACTGACAAAAGCAAGCATTTTCTTTAACTTACTAGCAATGTCTCCAGCCTAAGTAGCCAGGGTACTTTTGTTTTTGTTTTGTTTATTTTTTTTGTAGTAAATTTCTGTTGTAGATTAACTTTGAGTAAAGACATTTTCAGGACAGGCCAAAACAGGCCAAACTGACCAACAGGCCACACTGTTTTTCCACTAGAAATGTATTAGGTGAACAACAGGTTACAGTAGTACTAGTAGTTTAAGTCTAATGCCACATCAACAACAATGGTTATGTCATGGCCAAAAGGTATATTAAACAATAGAAATCATTTGAAAACAAAAGACTTAAACAAATAAATCATCTATTTAATAATATTTACCTCAATGTTTGCTAAAAATTCCAAAACTTTATGCGTGGTACCTCATTAAAAACATCTTCCAGACTAGGCAGGAACAACAAAGTGAAATGTGTTTCACTGACCTGGGTCCTGTTCCATAAAACAGGATTAAGGGAAAGTCTGGTTTACGGTCCCTTATTTTCCCCTTGAAATAAGACAGACTTTCCCTTAATCCTGTTTCATGGAACAGGACCCAGG
>JBBIGA010000018.1:6277983-6296512 GCA_037576975.1 Alestes dentex
TGTCAGGAGTCCAGAAACTCATTGACCTTTTATACACACCCACTAATTACAAGCAAACAGATCACAGGTGAAGATGGCTTCCCTTTAATAGCCATTCAAACCCTTTTGTGTCAAGTTGTGTGCATGTTATCAGGCCAAATCACCAGGGTATGTAAACCCGAAGGGGTTTTGGTCTGGGGGGTTGGGTCTAGGGAGGTTGGGTCTAGGGAGGTTGGATAGGGTGGTTAGATAGGCCGCCTGGGCTCCTAAATAAATAAATAAAAAGTTCAGATAACAAGAAAAAAAAGAGTTGTAGGATGTAGGAGTATTGCTATTTTCATAGCACAATTATTGTGACAAACAAAATATTTTGGTTTACATTAATATTTTTATTATTATTCTTATTATTATTATTATTATTATTACTTTGTTTTTATTCATATTGTTACAATTCATCAAACTCTTAAAGGTTTAATCTCTCAGTGATGGGACACAATCAGAGTCAGAGTTCATGACTGTCTATAGTATGATTGGAATTTAATCAGTACAGGCACATTCACAAAACCAAAACTAAGTTGGTATATGCAAGATAAAATTCAAGATATTTTCCTTATGAAAACTGGACATCTAAATTCAATGTTAAACATTCCAAGTCCTCTTCACAATTGTCAGGATAACATGTTTCAACTTGTAAAGTGTTTTGGCCTTAAAATATGCCAAAGCAACAATAAACAACAACAAAGAACAAAAAAATGTGTAAAACGCTTAACCAATAATCTAGACTGTACATGTGTACATGGAAAGGGATGACATGGAGACAACAGTGCTCCTAGAGGAGTGAAACCACATGCCAGCAGGGAGGGGCGTCCAAATAGGAAGAGGCATGTGTTGAGGGTGGGCTTCTCCGCGAGTGTGTGTGTGTGTGCGCATATGTGTGTGTGTAAATATTTTCTCAGTGCTGGTGGAACCTGTCTGTCTGCTTTGTTAGTGAGCGAGAGAGACGACACAGCCTGAGGTGGAGAGGAAAAGCAGCCAGAAACAACGACAGAGCACACTAGACAAGGATATATATGAGACACAGGGAGCTTTTACTCTGCGTTGTGTTTAGGCTGGACACTGCAGCTGGACTTGATGTGGACTAAAACGCAGTGTGTGAGTGAGGGACTGGCTTCTGTGTGTGGTGTATAAATCTTTCAGAGCATGAAAGCACGTATTTGGGTGATTGTGTGAGAGGCTGCTTTCGTAGTTTGGGTGAGAGAGATTGAGCTTGATCTTTGAGAGAGAGAGAGAGAGAGAGAGAGAGAGAGAGGTCCTCTCATGGATGGGCTTCTGTGGCTATGGGGGGATGTCAGAGTTATAATGGCTCCGGGGACGAGGCCACAAACACTCTGGCTACAAACTACGGAGACATCAGCATAATCAAACTGTAAGTATAACCTATCTCACCTCTCTCTCTCTCTCTCTCTCTCTCTCTCTCTCTCCCTCTCTCTGTCTCTCTCTCTCTTGCTGTCTCTCTGTCTCTCTCTCTCACACACACACAGACACATGCACACTAAGTAGCAACAGACAGGCATCAAAATGTGGCAGAAAGAATGCACATGGCAGACAGATGGCTATTGAAAAGATAAGGGCCAACATGCCTTTAGAGAGAGACAGAGAGAGAGAGTGAGAGAGAGAGTGAGAGATAGGAAAAGTGAAATAGAGCATGTGTCGAGTGTGTTAAGGGAACATGTTTGGCATGATCTCTTCAAGCACCACTCTGTCCAACGCAGTGTGTATATTTCTATCTTTCAGGGGAAAGGTGAGCCATTCCCTGCATGGACTCATATAAGCAGCACCTATTTATGGGTAAACATGAATTAGTATGTGTACATACTGTGTGTGACAGGACAAGAAAGAGAAGGGAAAACAGAAGAGAGTGAGGGAGGTGGAAAAACTTAGGCACATCATTAAAAAAAAGCATTAAAATGATTACAAATGCAGCGGCCTGACTGGAGGTCTTAAATGTTTAGCAGATGAAGGAATTGGTAACAACAACAGTAACAAAAGGTGGTGCTGCATTCAGCCATTCTACAACACAGCAAAGCGTTTACTCCAAACTGCTTCAAACTGCTTCAAACTGCTTCAACGTGGTGCTGTGGTGCACTAACCTCTGTTCTGCTCACGTACTCGCCGAACAAATCTCTGTAAAAGCATCAGCTAAGATCTACAATGCAAGGGGGGGGGGGGTTCCACATTCAGCCCCACACTCAATTCCTCATGATTGGCCTCTCCATCCATTCAAAGTGTGTCTTTTTCCAATGAGTCTTTTTCCCTGAGTTTGATCTACATTAGAAGCCTCAGAAATTGAGTTCTTGCTCAACTGGACATGGTATTGTTCGTTAGTTAGATTGATGCATAACTGCAGGTACAGTGCAAAGTCTCAGGCCATGAAAAAAGCTAAGAAAATCATGATTAAAGTTTTGTATCTAGTATGAATGAGCAGTGAGCACTCATAAAAACACTCATTTTTGATTAAATACCAAATGGTTCAAAAGTCCGCTCAAATAACTAAAAGATGGATTCCATTAGATTGAGCTTCTAACCACCATTTAGATCAACAGGAGTTTCAACTATACTATGAATACAGCTATACTATGGAAGCAACAGCTATTGGGGTTCCAATGAAAAAATAAAGAATGTAATCCCCTTATCCCATTTTCTGAAAGAAATGTTTCTGTAAAACCCTCTAGCGTGGTGTTAGCCCTAGCCCACGCATCCATAATGCATAATTGCTTACATTGGTCCACATTCAAGTGGGGTAGTGAACCATACTGTTGGAACAGGTTTGGAGGCTTTTGATGGTATTTTTAAACATGTTCACGTGAATGTTGCCATTCAAATTCTCTGGTAATTCTTTATGGTCAACTCAGGAGTCACAGAAAGTCATGGTTTGCTGTGGAATTTGAGGCACACAAACTATTGGATTTGTAGAGGTTCCTGTTTGAGTTTTTGAGATATCTAATGCGTCCCTGACATCTAAATCACCCTATACAAGCAAACAATAATCTAATAAAAAGTGTTTAAATCTATTAGTGTGTGAGATTAAGCATCTTGAAAATGCTCATACAGTTACAATCCAAGCTAGTGCTGGTGGTGAAATTGAACAAATCCATGCATGACTGTGGTACAGGAAAGGGAGGACAGGATGAGGCAAATGTATTATTCTAATTATCTAACTAGATATCTGTGTGTTTAAAACAAAAAATCTTACTTGTTTTTGTTATTTATTTTTGTTATTTCTATATTAAAGTCTTTTTCTATGTCTAAAGTTTTACAAGCAAAAAGACATTATTAATAAAAACGCTTTATTAGAAGAATACTGACATAGGGGTTTTACTACGCATACATTAGCACTGAAAAACATGTTTGAAAAGCAATGCTTCCATGTTTATGAACAGCTTATGCCAGTAATCATTTTTACTGACATAAGGTGTCTTAAACCAAAGTAATTGTATTTTGTTTGATTTATAATATTGTTATATTCCTAAGTCATGGAACAAGGCCTAGTTGAGAGCTCTATGTCATCTTGAACTGATATAAACTGTCATGAACATGTTATACCATGCTTATACCTGTGTTATAAAGTCTTTCTGTAGCCAACCTTTAAATTAAAGGGGCTTTCTGTGCAGAGGCAGCTTCCGAAAATGCATCAGTATACCAGTGATATCACAGTGATCGTTGTTGTACAATGCTTATGTTAAATTAAGTTTTCAAAGATTTCTTGACTGCTGTTTTGCAAAGGACTATGTGAGCCATAAGGTTGGAACATGGGAAATGTGACCAAGCTGGCGTACCAGCCCTAGTGTTTAAACCTGAGACAAATACAGAATGCCTCTCACTCTCTCTCTATTTATCTGTCTATCTCTCTCCAACACACACTCCCTCTCTCTCCTGCTACTCCCCCTAAGTGACCATCTCTTATTTGTAGAGTACCAGAGTTACCTGTCACCAGGCCTAGTGTTAAACCTAAGACAAATATGGAACATCTCTCTCTCTCTTCTCTCTCTCTCTCTCTCTCTCTCTCTATCTATCTATCAAACATACATAGTAGTTATAATTGAGAAATTCCTTTCAGATTTACTACAGTATTGTCAGGCCATGTCCACACATACACGGGTATTTCTGAAAACGGAGGTTTTTCGTCCACACGTAAACAGCGTTTTGGGTCAGAGGTTTTTGAAAACTCCGGACAAAATGGTGATTTTTGAAAACTCCTTTTCTGCGTTTACGTGTGGACAAGAAAAATGAAGATTTTGCGATTGCGTGAGGATGGAGATATTTTTGTAAACTTTCTCGTGTGGACGCGATTAAAAAAAAAAAAGAAAATAGAAAATCTCTGTTTTCAGAAATACCTGTGTACGTTTGGACATGACCTTGGTGCTACTAAAACTATACTACTGTACAGATTTTTAAAACATAGGCCTAGGCTTATTACTCATTTGTTTTTCTTTGGTAGGAATGCATGATAGTATCACAGACAATTGCTTTAAAAAATATTAAGATCACACACGTGTTTCAATTTGACGAAACACATTCAAAAATATGTTTAGTTTACTCTGGAAGAGCAAACTGCTTAGGTGACACTGGGCTACTTATTTCATATGTAATTCATATGTTATTTTACCCCACATAAATAATCATTTCGCTGTAAAGCAATTCAGATATATTTATTCCCAATTACTACATTTATTAAAGTTTATGCATATCAGTATTGGTATTGGCAGATATCATTGGATGCCCAAGCATCAGGCTTATTGTTTAGTAATTAGTATGAAAGTAATATGTAAGGTATGTAGTTTAAAAAGTGAGGAATTGGTTAACTGACTGGTTTACTCACATACTGTTTCTCTATAGACAGGCAGTCTAAAAGTCAGTCTGAATCGCTACTCTGAATCATATGTAGAAAAGGGGATCTAAAAGTCTGAATTATATAGTTATAATGTAATGTGGAACTGATGTGAGTAGGAGTAGTGCATGCAGTACACAGGAGCATTTTCAGAGCTGATCCAGCTCAACTAAGCCATACAGCTACAAATTATCAATACAGTATTTACATGCAAAGCAACAATATTTTTGGCTGCCTTTCCCAGGAAAAAGGAAACAGCATGCAGGACAAACACCCCTGTCTTTGTACCCTCACTCTCAGACACAAACACACACACACACACACACACACACACAGGATAGACACACTTCATGACGTATTTGTTTCATCATTCAGGACAAGGCCATCCACATAGACTCTCACGCACATAGTTCTTTTTCATAAACAGTCCTTTCAGGGTTTGAAGAGGAGGTCAGCACCGATGTTATCAAGACTTTCACGTCGTGCGTAAACATGCACATTAAGGTGATGCCCTCTGTGCATCTGCAGAGTGTGGCGCTGCCTGTTTGCATGCAGTAAAATGAACCTTGTTTGCATAGGAGAGCTGCTATCTTTCCAGGATGAATTCCAGGCCTAGATGTGCACACAGTGCTTACAGGAGTAGATCCCTGTGCACACAGTGTAAATGAATCAACATCACTTTGTGTACGTCTATATGTACATATGCGTACATATGCGGTGCAGGGCTGTGGATAACACCCCTGCACAAACAGAGCGTCTGCCAAAAGCACTGAGTGTAAATATGTGTAGCTGTCAGGCTTTGAAGTTGGTCTTTAAGAAGTCCACCTTGACCAGCAATAACTACAAACACTTACAATACTGAGAGATCAGTCTTCCTATGGGATTCTCATTCCTCTTTGTAAAATAGCTTTAATTTAAAGCATAAACTGTCCATTGTATGTCTGTTCACAACATCTCAGTGGGATTCAAGGCAGGACTTTGAACTGACCGCTTCAGAAGTTTAATTTTCTCTCTTTTGGGACATTCAGAATGTGGACTTGCTATTTGGACCTTTGTCTTGCTGCATAACAAAGTGCATCAGATCATAGATGACTAGACATTCTTTTGCTGGTGAGTTCTGGTAGAATTTATCAATTATAGTAAGTCTTTCAAGCCCCGAAGCAGCAAAGCATTCCCACATCATCACACTAACACCAGCACTAGAAACTGTTGGTATGACGTTCTTATTGTGAAATGCTGTATTAGCCCCATGCCTGAGGTGACTGGACCTTGTCATTGAAAAAAAATTCAATTTCAACTCATCAGTCCATTGGAAATTAATCCAAAAGGCGTGGGGGTCTTCAATGTTCTTTTGGCAGATGTGAGAAAAGTCTTTATTTTCCACTTATATTGATAGCTCCAGTTTTCATTCTGGAACTTGCCCATTGATACAATTTTTGCACATTTTGAACAGAATAAAAATAGAATAATGAACAGTTATCCTTTCTTAAGCAAGCGAGACCTGACAATAATCAAGCCTGGGGGTGTCCCATCTAGCTGATCCAAACGATTTCCATTTGGTTAACTGGTGGGTAAAGTAAAGTAGCATCTGCTTTTTCTTACAGGGCCAATAGTGTTAATGTTGTTTATCTTCAACAAATTAAACGATTACTTAAAAACTGCGTTCTGTGGTTACTCAGGTTGTTTTTGCCTTGTATTATATAATTTTGTTTAAAAATATAAAACAATTTAGTGTGATAAATATGCAAAATTAAAAGAAATCAGGAGTTGGCAAATACATTTTCACTGCACTGCACACCCAGTAAACTCATTTTATTCATTTGTGTTGAAATGATGAGTGTGTTGTTACAGCAGATGCAGACCATATGTTAATTACTGGATTGGTGCATGTGAGTAGAGAAGATTAAATGTTGTAATACTTCTGGCTAGTCGGAAGCAAAGTTATCACTGCAGTCTTCCATACACCCCAAGCCTCCAAAAGTTCTGACCTTTACGTTGTGTGACTGTCGTGATGAATTATTAAATATATATTCTCCAGAAATAATAGGAATACCATTACTTTACATTAACTTACATTAGAAGTAATGGTTATTTTCTTTCTCCATAAAGTTATCACTCTGCAAATTTTGTTTTTTCTATATACAAGTCTTGATGATACAAGTCTTTAAGGCACAGACAGTTAGAAAAGGGTTAAAGAATGGTCATTATAAATAGAGTTGAGAATGTTGGAAATGGTTATTATGAATCCAATCCGCAGGAAAAACACCAGGAATAAGTAGGAAATGGGCCCTTTTAAAATAAAAAAACTGATAAGTTAACTTTGTCTTATCAATATTTCCAGCTGCCTGCCATCACACGCTAATGTGCACTGGCCTTCAGACCTCTGTACACACACACACATATACTCTTTTACACATACACACACAAACAAACACACATACTCTCTTACTCACACAAACACACAAACAAAGAAACACACATGCTCTCACTCACACAAACACACATACTCTCTTACTCACACAAACACACTCTCTCTTACTCACACAAACACACACTCTCTTACAAACACATACAAACACATACTCTCTTATACACACACAAACACACTCTTTTACACACAAAAACACATACTCTCTTACACACACAAACACATACAAACACACATACTTGCTTATACACACACACACACACAAACACACATACACAAACACATATACTCTCATACACACACAAACACACATACTCTCTTGCACACACACAAACATTCACACTTATGAATAACACACAAGAAAACAAAAATTCAGAATGACTAATGAATTTTTTGCATGTCTCTATGTGTGTGAATGTGTGTGTGTGGGTGTATATATATGTAAACCAGGAAAAACAATAATGTACAGAGCACTCCATCGCTGGAGGAGAAGCCATACCTGCAGGAACATTTCTTGAGGGGCCGCATTTCTGACATTGACCTGTTTACACTCACTGCTCTTCCTCACAACCTGGACCAGCAAGAGTGGATGGCATTTAACAGTGAGCACAAACACGCACACACACCCACACCCACACCCACACACACCTAGTGTCAACATCTAAGCGTCTCAACTAGTAGACTAGAGAAGAACAGATGGATGGTAAATCTAAAATATATATTATGTCTTTTTCAACAATGTTTTTATTTAATTTTCTTTTTTTGTTTACAGAAAGTTGGATCTCTTTTAACATTTTTAAATAATTAAACTGCTGGTTGCCGTCATTTCTTGACAGAGTCTAAAATTAACTTTACTTACACTGACAGTTAAACGCATTTTCCTTTCTCTGGGATTCTGACAGAAATTATATAAAATGTATAAAAATCACTGAAGTAGAGAGTTTTAGGAAAAAATTAAGTTTGATGTGATGCTTCTGTGTTTAGTATGGCAGCTAATAGGTCCCCATTTAAAGACATGCAAGAAAATACGAGAAAAGTAAAACAGTCAATTTCAACAATATCTTAAAATATAAATCTTCCATAACAATACTTAAATGTAACAAAGTACAGTTACTTTCCAGACTTGAAGCTGAAGCAGTTGGACTGCTTTTAAATCCTTCTTGCCTTCACTAGTGACTGAAATGAACATTTGCATTCAATTTACATTTTAATTTGCTCTGTGATGGTCTGGCAACCTGTCCAGGGTGTTTCTCTGTCTTTTACGCTATGAGCCCTGGCATAGGCTCCAGTAACCCCCAACCCTTGTTAAGGATGCAGGGCTCAAAAAATGAATGAATTAACTGATTGATATTGTAATTTAGGTAGACTTTTAAATGTTCATACCTTGGAAAACAGATTTTTAAAAATAAAAAATATTGTTGTTTATGTTTGTAGTATGTAGACATTGTTTCAAAGCATACCATTCACACAGTGCATGCAGTCGTTCTATGAAAATTAAGCTGCAAAAACAGCCCATAAATAAATTGACTTCATAAATTCACCTTAGATTCAGATGTTTAAAGGTACAAATACCTGCCTTTTCAGCCTACAGCACTTTTCTGCTAATCCAGAAAATATAAAGGGTGATTATATTTGACTCAAAGCAAATCAGAAAAGACTTATTTACATATATTAGTCTTAGAGGTACAGGAACAAGAGCAGCATGTTTAATTCTAAATTTAGAACAAGTATATTTATGGACATACACCACATGCCTGTACTTTAACTTAAGGGGAATGGCAGAATATGAATATTATGAACTGTAAAAACAAAGGTGTGAAACATTTTTAAAATGTCACCACTGGGTTTGCTTAGTGTCACCATGTCACAGGGACTAGGGAGAGGACTTTTGTTTCTTCTGCAGTGGGAAATGAGTGTGTTTAACTCTCTCTTTCTTTCTCTTTCTGTCTCTCTCTCTCTCTATAGCCGTCTCTTTCTTCCAGAATATCACTCTTCTCTCGAGCGCTCTCTCAGAATGCTGCACCTCAACAACCTGCCCAACCGCCAGTGGCCCAGGAAACAAGTGAACACACACACAGACACAGACATTGACACAGACACAGACACACACACACACACACACACACACACACACACACACACACACACACGCACGCACGTCAAGAAGCGGCGTCATTCAGTAATGGCCAGAAATGTAGGCACACTTGCAGTTTTAAAATGCACTAATTCTCCCAGAAAAATGGTTGAAATTAAAATTCTTTGTTGTTCATGTGATTGTTTCTATTGTTTGCATTAAAAGAACACAACAAACTGGATATTATCACTGACACCCTTAGGTTTTAACCCTCCTAAAAAGAGCAAAGTTGAGTCAGCCTTCTGTGTGTGCCATACTGAGTAAGGAGAGACTAAAGAAGAGAGAACTTTGTACAGAGGAACTATATAAACCCATGAGCAATACCAAGGCTTCAGTTCCCTCTTAATGTTCCTGTGTCCACTGTGTTCAATGTCCACAACAAGTATGCAGCCTATGGCACTGCAGCTAACCTGTCTGTACGTAGATAGAAGAGAAAAGTTGATGAGAGATTGCAGTGAAGGACTGTTTAAATGGTTCAGGATAATCCTCGATAATATCCAACCAATTCATGCTAAGCTGCAGAAACAAGGTACATTACTGTGAGCTTGTGTTATCCATCATCTGAATGAAAGTGGACTCTGTAAACTCTGTAAACTCCCTCTGTTTACAGAAAATGTAATGAGAAAAGAACAAAGTCCAAATGGCCAAACATGCAGAAGGTTCATAGATTTTTTGATGTTGCCTTGCTGCTTCTGGCATGGGGTGCCTTAGCATTGCAAAATTCAGACACTACCAAAGAATTTTGGAGAGGAACATGGTGCCCTGAGACAGTAAGCTGGGTCCCTACCTGAGGTCAAAGCATTCAGCAAAAAGCACCCAGTCAAAGCAATGGACTGACCATCAGTCCAGATCTGAATTCCATTAAACACCTGGAGCAGACTGCAAAATTCTAGTATACAGGTACAAGAAACTCATTCATGGCTTTGGGAAGTGCTTGATTTCAGTTATTCTTTCTAAAGGGTGTGTTACCAGATTTGCCTGTACCATTTTTTTATTTGAATGGATGTACTAAGTTATAAATAAATAAAGGACTGTAATATTATTAGGAAAATAAAATATTGTGGAAAGTTACTTTAGACAAATGTTTTTAGAGTGAGTCAAAGTATTTTACAGCAATTTGTGAATTACTGTAATGACAGACAAGGAGAGGACCTAACTATGGTCAGAAGTTTAGTAAAATCCAGTCTCACAAGTACAAACAGTTCAAGGTTGGCATTTGGCAAACAGGTATGGTACGGATAATCCAGTTTCACAACTCAAATACAAGGCAGGATCAGGCTGGGACAAACATCAATATGGAAGCAGGGCCAAAAACAAAATCCAATCAAAACAGAGCAAAAGTCAAAAACCAAAGTCAGGAGGTTCAGAGGCATGGCAAGAGGCAGTTTGAGTACAGTTTGAGTACAGTTTGAGTACAGTTTGAGTACAGTAAAGTACAGTTTGAAGTCAAAATCACAAAAGGCAAGAAGAATAGAACAAAAAAAACTTGGTACACCAGAAATCTAGCTATTTCACAAGCTAGTCCATTTTTGTTCATGACTTAGGAATCTACAGCTCATAAAGCGGTGAGGAGGGATGTCACAGTAATGAGTAAGAAAAACAGTTTAGGTGCCAAGACTTCTGGCCACAAGCCACTTTATTAAGCACACCCACCTTGTGTCTACTCTCATTGTCCATTTTATCCGCTCCACTTACAGTCCACTTTAGTCCACCATACAGGGGCACTTTGTAGTTTTATCCACTCTGTGCAGCACATTCACACACCCACACACACACACACCGAATGCTGAGTCTTTATGTATGTGTTGTGCAGGGTGTATGAGTGGACGGATGAGCATGGGAAGAAGCTGAAGTGTTCAGCTCCTCTCTACACAGACTATGCCATGTCCTACATCCAGGAACTCCTCACGGATGAGAATGTGTTTCCCACCAGGGCAGGTAAAAACTCGCCATACCCAGCACATGTACATTGCATTCAAGAAGTAATGTCGCACATTAACTATTTAACCACAGGTACATTTTAATTGTTATTTCATAAAATTATCATAAACTGATATTTGTTACAGAGAAAATCTGGAGAAGTATTATGTTCAGAATGCTTTAAGACCAGAGAGATGGAAACATCAAAGTCTGGGCTGTTTTTCTTACAGTAGTGTCTGTAAGATTGTGTTCAGTGATGGGATCTTGCGTTCAGAAGTCTAAGAAACTTTGTATAAAAGGAAATAAATACTTTCGGAAGGACTTGCAAACTTTAGGCCATAGCCCCACCTTGGTTTGTTAGGTTTAAGAGTTAAAATGATCCAGCTACAAAACAGTTGTAATTTGTAAATGTATAATTGTATAATCTCTAGTAAAGGAAATAATACTGAAGTTCTCACTTGTTGTTGATCTTTATGAGTGTGTTATGGAAAGTCAACTGGGTAAAATTAACTGGCCCACTATTTTGCACTTCTTTGGATGGTGGCCATGTTATTTTGTCAACATCAATATGAATTCAAGACCCTAAAAAGGTTTTACTCTCTCATATGGGTCTATCCTGAGTACAGGAATACAGTTCATGTCTACAATACAGTTTCTTCGGAAATCAAGAATATTAATAGGGAGTTTGTCCCTAACGGCCTCTACTCTTCTGCGAGGGCTTTACACTTAATTAGGGGTCACAAACTTCATCAGTAGAGGGCTGGTGTATTAGCATGACATTAGGTACTGGATAGAACTCCATCACTCCAGAGAACACCTGTGCTGGGGGCTTTACACCCCATGGTGACCAGCTATGCTAATGTAATTAATATTCTTGTGTGTGTGTGTGTGTGTGTGTGTGTGTCCGTGTGTGTATGCCCATGTGTGTATGTATGTGTATAGATGCACCGTTCCCACCTGGATTCATATTCCTGGTTCAGAAGGTGTATCTTCTGCTCTTCCGAAACCTGGCTCACCTGTACAGAGCTCACTACCGAGACGCCATTGCTATGGAGATACACCCACACCTTAACACTCTCTTTACACACTTCATCACTTTCAGTCACACCTTCAGACTGCTGGAGCCCTCAGAGACTGCACCACTTGACGACCTGATCGCAGCTCTCACGCAGTAACACAGACTCCACCCCCCCACCCCCAGGAGCAAACTCCACCCCATCTTGAACAGAGTGCTTGCATTGTGCAGTTCTGGTGGTGTTGCCACCTGCTGGATGGAATGCATACCCACAATAGTGTATTTGGAGGAATGTCAAAGTATAATGTTTGATATGATGACTGGGACTTGAAGGATGGTGGATTTCTAGTAGCACACTGAATCATTGGTTATCACTTTTAAACTCTTTCCCACTGGAATTACCACTACAGTTTAACAAATTTGATATATCTTTAATAGCATGGTTAGAGGACTAAACAAGGATCTACGGATTTGAGAAGATGGTTTCATCTAAACTCCACAGGATGGTGCATTTCATAAAGCATATTTGAAACCTTTCCGGTTGAAGTTTAATTGGGTTCGAATCCTCTGCCTCTGGCACTTAACAGACCTTTTTAATGTGTGATTCATGCCTAATCTGTCTTACCTGCCTTGCCAGATGTTGATAGGATTGTACAGAGCGTGTGCTCCCAGATACACCTCTTGGTACTCTCAGCATGGTACTCTCGGTGCACTGAGATCAAAGAGTCAAGCTCTTCTATTCAGAAACTGTTGTGTTGCTCTCGCCGTAACACAGCAGGTATAGAAAGCAATGGAGCCTACCGAAGGTGATTTAGAGCATTTAAAATGCAGTATGTCAGAAAAGAGAGCCAGCCAGGAGCAAGAGAACATTTCAGATCACGTATTTGACAGCAGAACAGCTGACCTGGGACCAGGCTGAATTTGTAATTTATTTTTAAAGAAAACGTTATAAAAAGATGCCTGATTTACTGCGTACACAGCCATTTAAATATATGGAATGTTTGGATGTCTATCCACTGCTTCTGGAATACACTTTGGATAACATTATTATAACTTCATTCTCAAAGGTGTACAGCATTTTCAGTTACATTATAGCTTTGCTCAATCTAAAATTTACCAGGAAAAACACAAATGATAGACATTTACACCACTGTCTGTGTCTTTGTGCTAAATGTAGGTGCCTGTCATTACACCGGCGGGTCAGTAAACCTGTGAGACATCAAGCAAACTCTTAAACAATGGGACCGGTCAAACACATGCTTTTCTTTTTCCTAGCAACCCTACAAAGGTCAGTGAGAGGCGAAGACAGTGTCTGCTCTGTGCGTGTCTATAGTCACAACGACGGCGACATGACAGCTCTGCTCTCTACTTGACCTAGCCTGGAGAGAGTTCGAGCAGCGCATGTCAATTTGATTTTGTTCAGGCAGTGGCAGGTTTGACCCATGAAAAAAAGATCAATGGATCTCTGAAGCTTGAGTTTCGTAGTGTGTCACGACTAAATGAGTAAGAAGAGCAGCGCCATTAGAGAGCACGATGCGTCTCTTCATATATGTGGATAGAAGAAGAAGCTGAACACGGACAGGTGTGTAGAACAGTAGTACAGAAGGGTACAGAGCTGTAGGAGAGAGGGCTGAGAGAGGATAGGGAAGACAGGTGGACCATGCAGATGAGGAATGGGAGAAGAAGATGAGGGTGTGGCAGGGCCACTATGCTAGTGAAAGGCTGCAGAGCAGTTTTAGAAGCTATCAGAACATCAAGGGCAGGTGTAGTATGGCTTTGGGTTGCAGGCTTCCCTTAGATTGCTTAACATAGATGGTGTGTACTCTGCAGAGGGCCTTTATTGGAAATCCTGACATTATAATTCCACCTCGCTGGTGTACAGCCTACAGTGGTCAGAAGCGAAACATTGAGGATGGGGTACAAGGACGGGGCAGATACAGACTGAAATGTACAGTAGACCGAACGAAGAGGCCTTTAATGTAAATACAAGGTTTCTAATAAGGTTGAGAATGAGTCAAACAATGGTGCCTGGTGTCCTTTACAGTAGGGAAGAACGTGTTAGCAGAGGGAAGATGGAGACATGAAGAATGAGATGAAGTGGACAGTGCACGCAGGGTGAAGAGATGAGAGGTGAAAAGACAGGTCAGAGGTCTGTGCTAAAGAAGGTAGAGAGGAAACAGGTGCATTGGAGTTAAATGGTTTCACTGCCAGCAGAGGAAGAAAACGGAAGGGGGTGACTGAGGGGACAGGTGGGCTGTTTAGCTTGAGGGATGAAAAAAGGGAAGGAGAGAGAGAGTGAGTGAGCGAGAAACAGAGTGAGAGAGATAGAATGGGTGCACTGCGGATTTTGTTCTTCCTCAAGGTCACAGAATGGATGGACGTTGGCTCATGTTCTCTTTTTCGCTGCCAATAGGAAGTTCCGGTCCACTTTACCTGCAGAGACACTTCTGCTGGAGCAAGTATCCTCCACTTCATCCCTTCTCTTAAAGTCCAGCAGCAAAGAACAGCATGTGAGGTTTGAGACACAGGATTTCAGGATTCTTTGAACATTCTTGCTTGCCTTTACACCAGTTTTGAGTGGAACCATTGTAATCAAGGATGCATCATTAACAGTGCAGGGCACAAAGCACAATGGAAGTAAACAGCAGTAGCAAGATGACCAAATCACCACCAAACCCTTTTCCTTGGTGGACCATTAGATTTTTTTATTTGTTTGGTTTTTTTTTCCTGAAGCCATTCCCTTTTGGTGGAAAGGGGGGCTCAGTGTTTCCTCCTCATGCTGTTCTGGGTTTTTTCTGTTTGAGTCTTGGTTCCTCTATGGGTTTCTTAGTCATACTCTGAGGGCGTTTTTCCTTTCGAGTCTTGGTTCCTCTATGGGTTTCTTCATGCTTTAGGGTTTATATCTCTCCATTGTCTCACGTGGTAATGCTTGTTTGAACGCTGTCTTTGCATTTCTGTAGAACGTCTTAGGAAAAATACCTTTATTAAAAGCTCGCCTAAAAGTTTAAAGTTGAATTAAACCCCACAACTATAAGTCTTTATCATCATAGTGTTCTTTACCAAAGAACTGTACATGAGAAACAAGACCTTACATGAAGTTGAGAAATGTTTTTGAGAAGTATGTCAAAATGATTCCCAAAAATAATGCTGATGCAATTATTCAACTTATGAAAAATTAGGAGTTCTTGAGATCAAGTCATTCTACATACTTAATGAAATGATATAATCAATTTAAGATCAATATAATCAAAATAAGATACTGGACAGCATTAATGGGAGCTTTCTGTTTGAGATTCTTCTCAGTATTTTTCATATTTGTCTAGTGTGTGTGATGAGACTCATTTTATAGCAGTTGGATGAGATTCACAAGTAAAACCTTGAAATCTAATTTGATTTTCAATCACCAAGGTGAACATCCTCATAAAAAAGAAACTCCCCATAGAACCCTCAATAATTGTCATTAGCTCCGAAATAGGCCTGGCATATACAGTAATTGGTCTCTGTGGTGATAGTCATTGTAATTTGCATACACTGCAACTTGTCAGGGGAACAAGAAAGAAAAGTCCTTTTTAAAATTCCAAAAAATTTGGAATAATGCTGTAAGGACCTGAGCTGGGGCCACATTTATAAAAGGTCAGTGTACCCTTTACCTTTTCCTGTCCTTCCTGTCCAGAAGACACACTCTTTCATTCATTCCCACACTCATTCACTCACTTGGTGACTTATACACCCCCTTTTTTGTTCATTGATTCAGTGTATCACTCACTCTTCTGTTCAATCACTCATTCTTTAACATACATATTCCTTTGTTTCATGACTACTCTTTCACTTTTTCACTTGCTCACTTTCATACAGTGGCTTATTCATTCATTCATTCATTCCTTCCTTCTTTCATTCATTTACTCCATCACTCCCTTGACTTATCCACTGATTTACTCTGTTCTTCCCTCTTACCTGTTCCCTAGAGCCGATTCCTTTTCACTTTTCTACTTATCTGTTTGTCAGTTTCCATCCATTCTGCTCTCTCTTCTTTTCTCTCCTTTTCTCCTTTTGTCTGTCTCTTGCTCTTTCTTTCTTCACATTCCCTTCTGGCTTGGTCATGTTAAAAACCAGTGCCTGAAGTAAATCTTTATTTCAAAGGCTGTCTGTCAGCTTTCCCAGAGAAAGCACAGTTCTTGAGCGTTGCTATGTTCTCTGTTTCTTTCTTTCTCTCTCTCTCTCACACTCACACACACACACACACACACACACACACACACACACACACACACACACACACACACACACAATAGAGAGCAGAGAGCAGCAGTATAACCCATATGTGTGCCTCTCCATGGCTGTGAAGTGAGCTAGCCCGAAGCTATGGATGCTAATGAAGCCCTGATAGAGTCTGCTTCTCCGTCATCGCAGTTACGGAGAACGAATTACCAAAGAGACAGTTACAGCAATAGAGACATGGCTACCAGCTACAGAGGCCTCCTCCCTCATGCTGATGTTCCAACAGTCAAAGTGTCTCCGCTGGTTTGCAGCACAGCTCTGGTGTAATGAGGCCCTTCAGGGGACATTTGGACACATTTGGCACATTAGAAAAGTTGTCTAACACTCAGACAATGCACAAGCCCACAGTCTGATGACGAAGATGCACAATCTGTACGGGCTTCATTAGCATCCAGAGCTTTAGGCTAGTTCACATCACTACTTCAGAGCCTGGACTGGAGGCATTCTTCTGTTTTAAGGAAGGAAGCTAGAAATATAAGTGTGGACCCCACGTGGGGTTCGGACAAGTTTGGTTGTTATTTCCCAAATATGTGTCAAGCTGAGGTGGGGTTTCAGATTTCACCATTAAGCCTCCAGACATGAACAGGTATTTGCATTTCCCTCAGCTTTAACTTGTTCTTCCTCTCTGTTTTCTTCATCTTAAATAATATGCTGGATTGAGTCGCACACTCTGTGAGGGAATTTAGCCCTGAGGTTTTGCATGATAGCACTTCACTTTCTAAACGGTTTAAAAGTTATTTACAAATGGTTATTTAATTCATGGTTAATGGTCAACAGTCATAAATACCTTAATTAACAGTCATATATACCTATAATTAACAAACAGGCATAGCACAAATAAAAAAAAAGGCTATTGTTAACTATATAGTGATATTTATATCTATTTTGTTTGTCCAGACTATTTATTTTATTGTAACAATATAAAATATGTAACATGTTACATGAAAAAAAATAGCATTAGTACTCAATAGGTGAAGGTTGTAAGAAATTAGTGTAGCATCTGACATGGCTCAGAATAAACATCTGACAAGACATGAGGATTGTTAAGCCGTGATGGCGTTATCATAAATTATCACGAATTACGTTCAGAGTAAGCTTCACAGACAGGCGTACTGTGGGATTCCATCTCCATCAAATAAAATAATCGTTTACACAGCTAGCTGAGGATGCATAGGGCTGGTTGTGGGAGTTTGCATTTTGAGTTTGCATTTTGCATCAAGAGCCAAGATGAAACTTTTACTCTGACTGAAAATAAGCCACTGGGAAGATAAGATCAAGGCAAACCCTAGTTAGAACTATTTCAGAGCGATCGAGCATCATATCATCATCAGTATGGAAATACTCAGAGAGGAAAGAACTACCGGAGGAGCAATCTGCAATGTCCAGGTCTTTCAAGGAAGATCATGGCAACATAAAAAAAATCATTAGAGCTGTGAAGTAAAATCCCAAAATAACTGCCAAAACAATTGGAGGCAATCTGCTGAGTGTAAGGGCGAATGTATCACTTTCCTCCATTATCCTGACTAGGGTTTGGAAAGAGATACAAAAATGATACATCAGAGTTTTATTCATGGGTAACACAATGATAAACCTTTATCAAAAGCACGGAAAGATTAAATGTGGAGAAAGAGAGAGACTGCCAGACTGGAGGACTGCCGTAATAGTCGTTATTGATAGTTTATTTTTATGTGATAACGGTAGAATTCTGAAATGCACATTTGTTATCCTCCCTTCCAAAGAATGTCCCCAGCCTCCTTGTTAAACAAGGAAAACCCACTCAATGTCCTGATGGAAATTCAAACAAGCATGCCTTTCACTTGTTGAAGACCAAACTGAAGTCAAGACCCCCCCCCCTCCCCCCCCAAACCCTTAAACTTTGCAGCTTAG
>JBBIGA010000018.1:6301879-6321682 GCA_037576975.1 Alestes dentex
TCTCTCTCTCTCTCTCTCTCTCTCTCTCTCTCTCTCTCTCACACACACACACACACACACACACACACACACACTCAGCTCAGTGCTGTGTGCCAGTCAGTCAGGTGTAGCTCTCACGTGCCCCTGCAAAAAAAAAAAAAAAAGATCAGCAGAAAGACTGCAGTAAAGCTCTTCAACACCTCAACTAAGTTCATTATTTAAAGTCATTCCTAGATTAAATATTGCTTGCAAGTCTAGTAGTGCTGGGCAGCATTGGTGAACTTCAATGTTGCAATATTTTCTATATATTCACTAGTGTTGTTTCCGTTATCCTAGCATTTTTGCAATTTTATATATGCAATAATAACTTAAATTATGTGTATTTAAATATTACAAACTAATCTCCAAAAGGTATTTTACAATTTGATTTAAAATTTCAAGAAGTATGTAAACAATAATTGAATAAAATAATAATAATAATACACCAAAATTGATTAAAAGGACAATATACTGTAATTGCTTTATTCAAAAATGCTGTGAAATCCACTGGTAACAATTTCAAATATGAAAGGAATAACAATGGTCAGTTAATAAAAACATATTTTTGTTTTCATAATAACAGTGGTAACAGTAATAATAATGTTATTGATATTTCTTGTGTGCATAAATTCTGCTCCCAAGAACGAATCCCATAAAATTAATGACTGTTCAAGTGTGTTTTGGAATTAAATGCTTCTAATATTCAGGTCATGCCTTAAAATTCAGTGTGTTCATTTTACTAATTAATTTACAAGGCTAGACAGCTTTCATTTAACAATCTTCAATTGTTAGATTACAGACACAGCACTACTGTAAAGCACTGCTGTGTAACTTACTTCATTAACTGAGAAAAATCTGTATTCATTGCTAGTTCTTTAAAGATGCTTGTGTATGTGTGTTCCACTCCAGAAAGATCCTGATTAGAAACATTCTGTTTAGGATTAGTGGGACCTAAGTATTGCCCTATATCCTCCAGGCCCTCACACAATAGGCAGTGCACATACAAATGATGACTCTTCTGTTTCTATTTTACCATATAATACCAATCAGCGACATCATGTTTCCATATGATAGGCCTGCACCTAAAACAAATATTACCTGAAGGATAATTGTTCAATCAAACACAAACATCAAGATTAGCATAAAAACTATTACATCAGCTTCTGTTTAACCCCTTAAACTTCAGGAGCCTAAGTATGTAGGTCCACATACTTCTACACAACCCGCTTATTTATTTCACAGTAGTTACTGGATAATAATGTTGGAGTTAAAGCGTTCAGAATCCTGTATTATTACTTATGCTACTCCAAAAGATGATATATACAATATTTAATGCATATTTGCACAGTTTACACTCACCCCACATGTAGCTGATCAACCAAGTCATGTTTGGAGTCTATATTTAGCACTGGAGCTATAAGGCTAATGTTGGTCACCCAAATCATCTCTGCAAATGTAACCTCAGAACCCATTCACACAACATCTTTATCTTGTCAGTGTGGTTTAGGATACAGTATGCCCTACTATGAACAAAACCTTTACACAAAGCCTAATGATGCAAGCAGCCTTTTTAGAAACAGCATCTGTTTATACAAACCATCTCTAGAGTAGGAGTGATGATCTAGTTTTGTGACAATGATTATTAAATATAAAGCAATCAAAGGTCAGTCCTTATGAGTCCTTTGTGAATAGCAGCCTTGATGTTGCCTGAAATGTTCTGTTCATTTTTGTAGCTCACAGTAAGTCATACTATGTCCTAAACTACATTTACATCAAGTCTTCACTATCTTAATGAAGACCTGGAATAGTTTGGTTTTGGGGATGTATTTTGTGGAAAGTTTTATGAGTATTGACTCTGAATGTCTCATTGCTCCAGAGCTGAACTATAGAAGCACAGTGTGACTTTTTGGAGAACTGTCCCTTCAGCAGCATGTAATCTCCTTCAGCAGTAAGAAGGCTGGCTGTGAGGCTAATTTCTTTACAAGCTCGATGCTGACTGTAATCGCTTAGAAAAACATAACTAGAGGTCACTCTGCCCCTTTAACACCCCTCTTAAATCTGCTGTAAAGTCACTTGCACTCCTGTGCTAATAACCTGGTAAGTAAATTAAGGTCAAAATGGATTTATAAGACTAGAGTTAAACTCATATGCTAATCTCTGTAAAGGCTCTCTCTAACAAAGCTGGCAGAGGTCTGGTTCTAACACGGTGTATCACATAACTCACAGGCGCTCTTTCTCATATAAGCCCATCCACTGCTCAGAAGGAGGGAGAGAGATTGTGTTGCAATTCTGTACTGCTGCAGCTCTGCCAGCAGCTCCTTCGGCTTAACAGTTGACTAAACAGTTTAATTAGTAGAAAGAGGATGTATCACACGATATAAAACTAACATATAATGATTAAAAAGGGGAGTCTGCATCTTACGCAACTTCAGTCACTGCGGAACTTACGTTTACCCCATCTTAGATGGAACCTCTCCATCTACAATAGAAAGAGGAAACACAGCCAGGTATTTAGAGACAGAAGAGGCTTTTCAGTCAAATAAAGGAAAAGAAAATGAAAGAAAGAGCAGAATGAGAGCGCTGCTACAAGAGTTCAGGAAAGATTTTTAACTCACTGCCTTTCCCAGATGCGCACACACATCTCTAATTATAAAACCTAATCCTTGTCTGAGACCAGACATAGCGTTTCTCCTTTACACACACTCACAAACACACACACACACAGGAAGAAAATTTAAAAGTTACATTACTGCATGCCAGACAACTTGAGGAGTGGCCAAAGAAGCCCTCTTTCTGACTCTGAATATGTAAATAGACATGGTTCAGTCCTGAACCTGAATGTGCATAGTAAGTCTACCCATTATGTAATTTGTCAGTCATTATCATGATCCTTGCAATTTTCATATCACAGACAGCTATGGAACCTCAAACCAATCACAATGTTTTTATTCTTTACCAATCCCAGTTCTATGTTGTGGTCAAGACCTTTTGCTTCACCAGTAAATTCTTAACAGTACACGCTCACAACTGCAATATGTAGCAATGGTGTAGAAATAGGTATAAAGGTATGAAATGGTGTAATTAACTGTTTTTAAAATAAAATACTTCCAGATATTATAGAAAATATATTTTTGTAGGCTAACAGTGGCTTATTATTCTTGGATGTATTTACTAAAAATCATATTTACATTTAAAAAAATGTGTGTGTTTTCAAATTTCATCTGCACGTCTGATCTATAATGATCATTTCTTCTCTCCTCTCTCTTTCTCTCTAACTCTCAAAATCCCCTGCCTTCCCAGGCTGAATTTTCCAAGAAAGCTCTGGGAAGTAGAGCCGGGAGGTGATGTGGCCTTGGAAACAGTTGCCAGGTCCTTGGTTGCTGTGAATGAAGCAGTGCGTGAGCGCCGTTTGGTCTGGAGAAGTCTCCTGTACAAAGAGCCCCCGCCGAGGCATGCCTGCACACTGCTCAGCCACAACACCAGCGGTCCTGCCGCACGCAGACGGGGCCGCCGGCATGCCCTCATTGGGACACGGGGTCATGGGCACAGTCAGCTGATGCGCGTGGGCTGTGTTTTGGGGACGTGCCAAGTGCAGAACCTGAGCCATCGTCTCTATCAGCTCATTGGTCAGAGTGGAAGAGAAGAGTCTTCTCCCATCAATCCCAGAAGTCCCCACAGTTATGGATAAGACTGTCTTTGGAGGGATACTTCACCCAACACCTGAAAACCAACCACATGTGACACACAGGGTCTACTTAGCAATAAGCCCATCCAGAACACAACCGGTTCAGTGTTAGTATAGCTGCAAGCTGAAGGCCCCTCTCAAGGCTGGGCTCCAAACTGTGGAAGAATTTGTTCTCATTCTCTTGAATACTTAAATGTCTTTCACTAGTGACCACTTTTCAGTATCTCCTCTTTAATCCTGAACTGTCTATTTAGAAGGAGATCACTCGCTTACTTCAAATCTCTTTAATCATCCTTGGCCAAGCTGGCCAAAGTCAAATTGAGTGCACACACACACACACACACACACACACACACACATCCATAACCTGAGAATACAGCCAGCATCAAACATGCTGTCAAAAGCCTCTAAACTGAAACTGAATTATGTGCCTGACCAACTCACACAAGATTCTTGAGTAAAAACAGTCGCTCTCCTTT
Source organism: Alestes dentex (assembly GCA_037576975.1). Classification (NCBI taxonomy): domain Eukaryota; kingdom Metazoa; phylum Chordata; class Actinopteri; order Characiformes; family Alestidae; genus Alestes; species Alestes dentex. Next base: position 6,306,062 of record JBBIGA010000018.1, read on the forward strand.
ACATACACACACCCAAATACAGACAGCCTCAGTCAGTGGAGCCACGCAAGAATGCCCACTGCCCTCACGTGCTCACTAATCAAGTAGGTCAGATTTACTCTTCAGACATGTGAAAGCACTTTAAAAGATTTTTTTTTCTCTCATTAACCACTATATGACTTGAATTGAAGATATGTTATTTAATTCTAAGTTAAAGAAAAGTGTTGTAATGTAAATATTCTAGAAGCTTGCATTATATCTATATATGTATATGTAGTTGTCTATTTCTCTACCATGTTTGTACATTACTAGCTGTCCTATTCAATAAACATGTAGCATTGCTTATTTGAATGCCACACTGGAAAGGTTTTGACTGCTCAGTGACTATTTGTGGTATCTTCCAAACACACACAGTTTTACAGCCTACCACATAAACAATCCTAGTATGGGAGAACATAACCCTGACGTCAAATGAGTCTCTTCCCTACAATCGTGAGAAGTGCATGCGAGTGTGTAAATGTCAACATGAACAGATCAGGATCACCATGACAAGCAGAAGTGTGATTTTATGACCAGCACAGCCTTTGCCCTCTGTCGTCTCATACTGGCAGGTCACTTTTGTGTGATACAGGAAATGCCTACATACAGTACTAACCTCAAAAAAACAAACAAAATCATCTTACACAGTACCGTGCAAATGTGTCCATCTTTTTTATTTCCAGTCAAAACCACCACTAAATGCTAGTTTTTTATTTTTCATTTGCATCACACTGTCTTATCTCCACCAGTATACTGATCACTGCCTGATCATCTGGAATCATCTGCAACTGTTTCTTCCCTGGTTCAGGCTTTAAGTTAGATGTGCCTTGTTCTGCTTGAATGATTAATCTGTAGGTCACTGTGTGGCAGCAATGAAAAAAAAAACATTCCTGGTAAACTGGTAAGATACTGGAACGGGACAGAAAATGGGAGCATTGGAAAGTCTTTCCCTGAGCCTGGAAAACAATTTCCCAAGAAACTGTACAGTAAAAAAAGAAAGTCTGGCCCTTTGGAAGCAAAATATTAAAAAATAAGGTGTGCCTCAAGATATTTGCACAGTACTGTATATATTGCCTTCGTTGCAGCGGAAATTATTTTCAGAAGACTCACTGTAATGAGTTTAGGTCAAGGCAGACAGGATACAAGTGCAAGATCCCCGAAAATGTTTAATACAAAACAAGAAAACCACAATTATATACAAGGGGCCCAGGGTTACACAAAAGCACGAGAAAATATTAACATGCATGAGAAAGATGGTAGACAGTAGATAGTAAAGGAATACAAACAAGATTTAAAAAAACTGGAGCAACAGATTTTAAACACTAGGGTTACCTGAGATTTAGAAAGACTCCACAAATATAGACTGAAACACAGGGGACATATACTGACTAGACAATAGAAACCACCAGGACAGTGGAGGAGACAGGACAAAGTGAACAAGAGGGCTGGGTTAAGAAAGGCCAGAACCAAAACTATAAAAAAAAAACTGTAGACAGACACATGGCCAGGGTAAACGAAATAAAAGCACATGAAACAAACTGAAGTAATCTGCACATTTTGGGAACCGGTGTTGCTGTTTGCAGTAACATAACTTGTAGCATTCACAAATTTGTCATGTTTCTAATAGTCTCTTTATTGAATGACACGTGAACACTTATGTATAACAAACTTGTGTATATTTGTATAAAGCATGTAATATAACAGACTTTAATCTGTGTCAAACATAATGAGATGAGCTACAAATGCATTTATAAATGCATATTAAAATGTCCACAAAAGAACACCAGTACTTTGGTCCAAACCAGCCATGTAAGTGACCAACCATGGCTTAACCTGCTTAGAATGTGGTGCCAGAAATGTGTGGATAAGAAATTGCACCCTTCACTGTAACAGACATTGCTGTCTGTTAAGACCAGCTACAAAGTAATAACATGGCTACTAAGTGAGATACACAGGGTATGTAAAGCACATGTATGATATATGTGTAAACGCAGTTTATGCATGCGCATTCTCTTAACATTGCATAAGGCCCGTCAGAACTTTGCAAGCAGTTAGGCTGCCCTCTGGAGTCTGCATACTTACTCTACACCAAAATAATAGCGGGGCCTCAAAAAAGGGAACACAAAATATGTGCACTGGTGCCTTTTCAAAATGATAAAGTATGCGTAAAATATTTGTTTTTTACCGTAAGAAATGTCCCTAAAACAGCCTCACAAAATGACACAGCCTCACAAAAACATGTAAAAAAACAAGACAAACAAAACAATAAAATAAAATGCAAAGCGGGGATCCTCACCTTCTTTTCAAAGTTCATGCCTATGGTCAGATCACTCAGTATGCTGGTTTACAATTGCAACACTCAGTTAAACAAGTTAAAAAAATAAAAATGGAAAGAAGCAGTGGACTGAGTTTGTGAGTGTGAAAAGTAGCCCATGTGTCTAACTAAAGATAACAAAGAAAGAAAGAGTGAAAGAAGAAAGAATGACTTTCAATGTCAGGTGAGTCACAACACAGCAATTTAGTAAACTGATCTTACAGCACAACTGCCACTGTAAAAACCCTTCTATGTATTGTACAGTTCACATCCTCTGTCCAGTTGCTATTATGTGCACAATTATTATTTATTGCTGTCTACCTGCATTTATCACACCTAACGACTGCTAGAATATAGTATCTGTCATAATACTGTATTCATTCAACGTCAACTGCACTGTATGTGGTCCTGTCCTGTTGTTTCGTTGCTTGTGTTTGTCTCTCCTGCTCTGTTTGCACTCTGTGCAGTCCAGTCCTGAATGCACTTATGCAGTCTTGTGGCGTTTTTGTTTCTGTTCTTGAGTTACATCATGGTGCTGGACGAACACTGTTTCATCTCATTGTGTGTAATGGTTGTAATGACAATAAGCCTAGTTGACATGACTTTAATTCAGAGGTGTTAGAGGAGGAAAAAGTCCCACCAGGAGGTGAATCTGACACCTCTGCTCTAGTGGGCGAGATGAATGCTAGGTTTCTTTATGATGAAATGTGTTTTGAGCTCTGATCCCTTATTGCTTACTCAGTACCTCTGACATACTGACACATTTACACTGCAGTCTCACCCCCACACCAGCAGCCAATAAAAAGGATGGGTGTTACACAGACTCATAGATAAAAACTTCCCTCACACTCCCCAACCACCCCCACGCCCACACACAGGTTAAATCTTAAGTAGAAATGACTTAAGGTGTGGTGCGTTCAGGTATTTTGCGACTCTTTAATACACCAACAATTCTGTACTCAGTCCTAGGGAACACTAGAATTCAGTTGTAGAACTCAATTTAAACTTGTTTTCCATATAATTACAAAGTGATCTAATTGAACTAGATTTAAATAGAGTAAGATAATAGTTCTGTCATTCAGGGCCTGTGACCTATGTGTCCCATACTGTCTATCACATTGTTACTTGAATCTACCCTTTAATTTAATGCACTTACACTTTTGGAACACTTGAGTCCACAAGTGAACTTCTGCATGGTATATCTGAATATCTGCTGCATGTTGCCTTTCATTTACATTCCATCTGCCTGAGCCAGGAGCTGCATGGCTAAGCTGAATGACAGACAAGGCAAGACCTCAGCTCACTGTTCATCACTTAAAATCCAAAGCGGCTTTAACCAGGACAAACACATGCATACACCCGTGTGTGGACAAACACAAAGCCCAGTAAAGCATTCCTCAGTCAATGAGTAAGTCTGAGTTAAAAAGTCTCCCATAAGACCTTAGTCACCCTAACAATGCAGAGAGTACAGTCTCAACTGGAAAGGGGTTAAAAACTTACCCCCCCACACACACAGTGAACAGCAATGGTCATTTGGAGGCCAACAGAATAAACACACACACACTCACAAAAGCACGTACACACACGCACAAATTCCAGTAAAAGTATATTCTTTGTAAAAGAGTGGAAGTTAAAGTGTCACTACTCTTTTCCCAAATAGAGGAGTCTTCCTGTGTGGCGTGTCTGAGTGGGCTCATAAATAGGGCAGTCGAGGTGCAAGATGCAGAAACACACCTTCTCCTGTCGACACACTCAGGGGCCTCAGAGATCTCAGCTTCAACATGAGGGTGATTAACCTGGTGAGTAGCTATCCACACGTTACGTTTTTGGTTCTCATCAATACTCATCATTTGTTATTCTTTATTAGGATGGAAATATAGAATAATATAAAGTGACATTTCCACATTTTCTGTAGAGAAAGTACAACTACGGTGTTGAGTGAAATAGTAAAAATATGATTAGTATGTAAAAAAAAATTCTTATCAAGATCAATACTTTGCGTCTTGTTTATGCAAAAGCTGTACCTGAATTCCCATATTTTGAGTTAGTAATGCAAATCGCTGCCTCTTTCCTCTGTGCTGTGTCAGGGTCCAGATCCATCTCTAGCATACCGTCCTGAATACATGCCCCAAGATGGCAAAGACAAATCTGAATTCAGAAACTTTGAGGTAAAATATCACCAAGCATGAATACTGTCTGACACATCATGTCAGTATTTTTCACAGCATAATAATTTTTTTACTTGTCTGTTTATATTTGTGTGTGAGAGACAGAATGGAGATCTTTTTGACCGTGTGTTTAAAACATACAAATTGATGCACACAAATCAGACCCTGGACTTTGTCAAACAGAAAGTAAGTCTGCAGTCTTTCCTAATCAGTCACTCTTACACACACACACTCACACACACACACACACACACACACACACACACACACACACACACACACACACACACACACACACACAGTTCAGCATAGAATCAATTAGATACTTCTTCAATGTGTCACAAAAACATTATATTTAATAGTTCAGTGGAGTTTTAGTGGGACAATATGGGTAAAAATTAGTAACTAATGTGAAATTACCTCTTGGAACCACAAAAGACATCAGAGAGAAATGTCAAAAACTAGCTTGTCTGAGACTTGACCGAGGTTTCTGATGCTGTTGCCACTTCTCCTTCTGACTCCTCCCTCACCCCCTTAATCCCTCCCTGACCCCGCCCTCATATTTCTGATTCCTCCCTCCTAATGAATATGCAGTGATAATGGGCCAGTGCTGACTTTGTCTAATGCTCCCTTCTTATATTAAACTGTAATTATTTCAATAATATTAATAATAAAAACATCAGGAAATATTTGAGGAAATTTTTTGAAGCCTAGTTCATTCCGATCCATGTAAAATTCCACTTATTTGCCAGAAGGAACTAGTACAATGACTCCAAAAAGTATTTGGACACTTAAACACCTTTTAACCACTAGTTAACTTGAATTTTGCTTTAGGGACACTACACTAAATATATTTGATTCAGAGAAAATACGTCAAGATACACTCTTTGTGTGAACGCAAGTGGGAGGAAAATTCTAATCAGACTGGACTAAGGGCTCTGTAAAACACAGAGATGGTAAAGTCTGGGGCAGTTTTTTTCTTTACCGTGGTTTCAGGGGGCTTGTGATCTCTGGTGGGATCCTGTACAAAGTCATTTTGAATATAAACTTGCAGAAATCTGCAAAGAAACTGCTCAAATGATTGTGATCTGAGGCACACTGCCTTTTTAAGAAAAATAAGGAATTGCCAGTTTATAATAACTGCCACAAGTTATTTTCTAACACAATGAACATTTTTACGTATGACACAAATGTCAAAATACATTTTAGGGCCCAATGTCCTTCTGAAACAGGATGTCTGATTACAGGGGAAAAAAATAAATACATTATATAATCATTATTTACATCCGTTCTTAATCTCTGACCTCTGTTCCAGCACGCAGAATGGGCGGGATGCACTCACTCTCGGATGACGGTGATGGATAGCATTGACTGTCTGGACCAGCTAATCGATGAATCTGACCCTGATGTTGACTTCCCAAACTCTTTCCATGCCTTCCAAACTGCTGAGGGTATACGCAGGGAACACCCAGATAAGGGTGAGCAGTCAGCATGTCATTCAACCCTCACAGCCCTGCATGACCTTCAGAAAATCAACTGTTATTTACAAATGCACAAATCAATATGAATGCAAGGATCATGTACTTTTAAAGTTTTACTATCAAAACCTTACATAAGCAGCGGTTTCTCTTTCTTCAGACTGGTTTCAGCTGGTTGGTTTGATCCATGACATTGGCAAAATCATGGCCCTCTGGGGTGAGCCACAGGTAATGGAAAGGTTTATTCAATTGATCTAAACACAAGAACATCGGTTAAACTGGCACAACAACCCACAAATGCCTTCATGATACTTTGTTTGTGCATGTTTAAGTGGGCAGTGGTTGGAGACACATACCCTGTAGGCTGCCGGTTCCAGAACTCAATTGTTTTCCGCGACTCCACATTTGTGGAAAATCCAGATGACAAGAACAGCCAGCTGAAGTTCGTCACCATTACTTTTAAATAAACACACTACAATATTCAGTAGGCCTCCAGTTCAGTCAAATGCATCCCACAGCCATGATTCACATTTTCATACTTCAAAATGAAGATTATGCATTGAGAATGGGCATTTCTACATTTGTGTGTGTGCATTCTCAGACATGTCTAAAACACCCTTTCTGGACTGTAACAAAACTCATTTAACTTGAGTGGAAAATTGACATTTTGAAATACAAATCTTTCCTCTTCTCAAGCTATTCTTTTTTTTCTACAGCACAGAGTGTGGGATTTATGAAAATAACTGCGGCCTTGAAAATGTTCTGATGTCCTGGGGACATGATGGTGAGTATAGTGATTACAGTGGACAACTGTGTCCAAGTGTGCTTGGACTCAAACAGGACCTTAGTGAACTTAATGACCCTTGGAGAACTGGTTACCACATTTCATAAGATAAGAAAAACCCTTATTAGTCCCATGGGTGAGAAGTTTGCATAAATATCTATACACATTAGTTATGCTTGACTTAGGCAATTTCGGGTGAGCTTATTAAAATAATTTTGTAGGTGGAATTTATTTATTTAAATAAACGCAGCATTCAAACTGACAAACATTTTGGGTTAGGTTGAGTTTGGGTCAATGATCAAGGACTATTTTTGCGGGTGGGACAGGGTGGGTTAGGGTGGGTTGGCTCTCATAACAGGTCGGTGGGTGAGGGTCATAAAAAAACCCTGCTATGTGCATCAATAATACACTGAAGCAAAAAACACATTGAAATGGTAAAATGCAAAGGTGGAAGCTCATTATCACAGACAATAGCTTGCAAGCTAATACAACGTTGTTCTGCTGCAGAGTACCTGTACCAAGTAATGAAATTTAACAAGTGTCCCATTCCTGAGGAGGTCAGTGTTTTTCTTTACTAAGATATTAATTTTTACTAAAATAATAATAATCACTCCTCAGCATAGTTCACTTCACCCATACTTTGTACTCTGCTCTCTTAGGGTTTATATATGATCCGATTCCATTCGTTCTACCCCTGGCATACTCATGGAAACTATATGCAGTTGTGCAATGAGAAAGATCTGAAGATGTTGTCCTGGGTCAAAGAGTTCAAGTATGCACTAAGTATTCCCCTTCTCACACACATATACGTTATATACAGAAACATAAGTAAATACTGAATATCTCAGTCATCTATTACTTAGTTACTTGGTACAAAGTTTGGTTTGATTTGTTTAATTAGTTTAACTATAAACAAAAATGAAAATTTTCAAGATACAATGCTTTGGAAAGTATTTGCCTTCCTCTGTTTTTGCAAATTTGTCACACTTAATGGTTTCAAGTCCTCATAGGAAATGTAATATAGAACATGAAGGAACACAAACCAATTTTTAAATGATCATTTAATTTTTTTAAGTAAAACAACAGCCAACTTACTGTTGTAAAAAGTAATCTAGTAAATTACAACCACGTCCTGTAACTGGAAATCAGCCTTTCACATCACTATGGAGGGTTTTTGAGCATCAACTGCCCTTTTAAGGTTGTGTTACTGCATCTCCATGGAGTTTCCAGTTAGGACTTTGACTACTTCACACCATAAACTTAACTTATGTTCGAGCCATTCAAAATGTGGACCTGTTCTTTTGCTTTAGATTGTTGTTGTGCTGCATAACCCAGTTGCACTTGAACTCCAAATCATGGACTTCTATCCAGACATTTTCCCACAGGACTTTCTGGAAGAATTCATGATCTTGTCCTTTATAGCAAGTCATCCAGGCCCAGAAACAGGGCTGCTACCACCAAATATGACTGTCGGTATGATATTCTTACTGTGCCTTGTTATGTTAGCTTTATACCAAACATAAGAGGACCCCTGTTCTCCAAAATGTTTCATTTTTGACTCATCAGTCTACATATTATACCCAAATGCTTGGGGTCATTTATGTGTTTGACAAATGATAGGCAAGTATTAAGGTTTTGCCTTGTTACTCATCTATGAATACAATTTTGCCAATCTTTTTATAATGGTGGAATAATAAGAGGAAAGTGAGACTTGCAGTTCCTGATATTTGTCTGGGTTATTTTGTGACCTCCCAGCTGAGTCATCATTGCGCCCTTGAGGGAGTTTTTGTAGGGTGACCACTACTGGAAAGATGTATCATTGTTCCAAGTTTTCACCTTTTGGATACAATGGTTTTAGTGAGGTTCACTGAAGGCTCAGGACTCAGCACTTGTGCTCCAACTAATGGAAGTTCTTTTGACAGCTGCATAGTGTGCAGCTTGTTAAGACCTTTTAGTAGGGAATTAGGCAATAACTAGACAATATCTAGGCAATTACTGTTCCCACATAGCCAGTTATTGATGAATTATTTTATTTTCCTCTAATAAATGAAAATATTTAAAAACAATATCTACTAAGATTGCTGTTATCTTCTATAAAAATATTTTAAGGATCTAAAACAATTGTGACAAATATGCAAAAACGGATCAGGTAAATCCTCTCACAGCACTATGCAACTATGAGCAACTATGACTGTTTTTGTCATAGTTTAGTCAATTTCACCCCATGTCATGCATTCTTTGACAACAGATTTGCCAACTTTGTGTGGTTTTATGGTTTGGGGGAAGTATGTGATTAACTACACCAATTAATGCATAAGGCTTTAACAGTTCTAGCACAAATTCCAAGAAACAACCTTCAGCCACTGAATATGTCTTCACTATTACTTTAGGCTTGTAATGGTATTAAAACTGAAATATAGATCACGGTGGAACTGTATATCGAAGGGCTAATGTACATGTTTTTCCTCAACAGCAAGTTTGATTTGTACACTAAAAGCACTGATCTGCCAGATGTGGAGACGCTGAAGCCTTACTATCAGTCCCTCATTGACAAGTACTGCCCAGGAGTACTGTCCTGGTGAACACAACACACTCTGTCTGACTTTTAGTTTTAGCTTTGTGCAGATACAGATCAGGTGGTGTAGTCATTTCAATGTAAACACAATGGTGCTTGCTTAAGGAGTCTCAAGGAAAAAATTGTATACAACTTAAAATGAAAAGCTGTGTTAATCTGAACTGATATATTAAGAATACTGTATTCCTGTTATGCTATTTTGAAGATTTATGTAAGTTTGCTTTAAGTTTAACAATGAATAGTGCCTTATATTATTTGCATCAAATTTAGGATAAAAGGTATTGTATCATTTAGTTCTTAAACATCCGAATGCAACATCACAGATGTGGATTGTATGAATACAGGATCAAAGAGATTGTTTATTATAAAGGACATAAACGTGTCATTTCATATTTGTTTTTGACAAACCATTACAACATTACTACATACACAAATAAAAAAAAGAAGTGCACAAAAGTTGGGGGTGGGGGTGACATTTGGGCTCTAGGGGACACAGCAAGACATCATAACCACATATTGCCTTTGGACAGGTTCTGGCGAACTCTCTTCTAAAAAAAAAAACTCCCAATTCCAACTTAACTGACGTATCACAATAATGCCAGAAAGTCAGAAAAATCTGTGACTGAATCAAAGAACATCCTGGGCAGCCAATCACATACAACAATAGCAGGTTCTATTTACCTAGCCTGATGGATGTATGATGTTCGTAGCCAACCAGTAGGTCTCAGGATCTTGGAGAATCGTAGAAAAACTGATACAATACTTAATGTTAGTGACTGTAAGGCAGGAGGTAATCAGGCATATCTGGTAAGCAGGTCCAGCGAAATCTGGGTGAAAGAAAACATTCATCCAAACCATTCATAGTTTCTGCCACAATTCATTAAAACCCTCGCTGTTAGTAATTAAATAATACTGTTGCATACATAAGGACTCACAGGAGTGAACGTACGCATGTGTAAGCATGCGCTATCAAAATTCTGTGATGGGAGGCCTAATCAGAGAAGCCTCACTCTCTGTGCTCTACATGATCCATGGCCAACAGTTGTTTTTTTGCATTGTCAATGAAGGACACAAACATGCACAAAAAGTTAACAGTTTAGGTTTTAGCAATTTAAATATCTTTGGAAAAACTGTAGTTTAACATTCCCTGTTTATTTTTTAAAAGATACTGTAGTGTATCAGAGTGCACAGTAAAGTAGGGACTTAAATATTTTAAATTGTGATTCTAAACACAACTAAAAGGCTGTATGTAATCCTTTTGGGATAACATATAGATTTGGTTTCACTCACTCATTCTAGACTTCTCAGGCAGAATAGAAAGTGTTTATAAATATAAACTGAAATGTTTTACCTGTTCTGCTGCCCAATGCAAAATACACAGTTGGTCCATTCATGGACAAAAATGATGCAATTTGCGAATGAAACACATAAATGTTAATAAATGGGGGACGTGGCGGTACAGCAGTCGTGAGCAGATCAGATTCTCCTCCAGCTGATATGTTTGATTAGTTTGATGGTTGGAGTTCATTTCCTTTTCCTAAGATTATCTGGTTCTCCTGGAGGTTGCTCTCCATCATGATCTTCCTTACTGTCTTCTTTCACAACCATTTCATCTTCCTCCTCCTCCTCTTTATTTTCTTTTTCCTCTTTTTTGCTGTCTTCCTCATTTTCCTCACTCTCTGCATCTTTTTTAATTTCCTCCCCTCTCTTCTCCTTTTCTTGTTCTTTCTTCACTTCCTTTTTCTCCTCCTCTCCTTTTCTAGCTGTCTGTGGTGGAATATGTTTGGTTGAGAGCAGCTGAGAGCGAGTGTGCGAGCAGAAAGAGTTGATCAGACAGACAGTGGCTGCTGAGCTAAAGAGTGTCCATATTAAAAGTGGAGCAGGTACATCCCGCACATGTTCACCAACAAACTTCAGCGTTCGTGGCAGCCAGCCCTCTGAACTCCGCCGCACTGGAGGCTTATCCTGAAAGACACACATACACATCACACTGCACCGAAAACTCTACAACAGACCAATATTTAGAGGAATAATTATATGTTCGACATATAAATCAATACACAAACAAGGTATAAGTAATGTGTCTGTGACTTAAAAAAGTGGCACAACATTGGCGAAGGTGGTCGGTGTTACTTTGCTATCACGTCTAAATATTGTAATAATTATAAATCCATAAACATTTTCTCCTTTTTACAAACTACACTAGTATACATGGGTGACAACGACTTGAAATAACATTAAACTTTTGTTACTTGTCCTATATTTAATTACAGCAACACTCCAGTGCAGAAAAAATGAATAAAAAAAACCAAAACAACTGTACTTCAGTTACTTTTTTGTAAACTTTAAATATTGTCATATACACACACATACATACAGACTTCTTACTGTTCCTTACCGTTCCGGTTCATACTGCTTACCTTCAGGCCGTGCTGAGCAAGCATGTGCTCCAGAAAAGAATTACCCAGATGGACAACAGGGTAAAACTCCTCTACATAGATCCTCCTCCACCACCTCTGCGGAAATGAGCTACACAAGCACACAACTTGATAAAAATGCTGATATCTAACAATGACTGGGAAAATATTTTTGGAATATTTTCCCAGTCATTGGAAACAGTATTACATACTACATTAGTGGCTTAAATATGTACTAGGTGGACGTGTTAAGTTCACTCACCCATCCTCTTTGGGTTCTGTGAACCAGTACTTGTAGCGATGGGCACGGATGTATGCTGGAGGCTGCTGACTAAATGGGTACTGAGACTCCGGCTGAATGAGCCTTATCACTGCATGAAGCACACAAAACAATGTAATCATTTATAAACAATAAAATACAGATGTCCACATTGCCCCCTTCTTTTTATTTGACACCGCTCACCATCGCGCTTGCCCTGCAGGAGTCGGTGGACAAGGCTGCTGAACCAGGGGCTCTGGGTTTGGGGCCCCAGGGCTGCAAACCACATCTGCCAGTCCAACCTAGGCTGGTGCGGAGTCACCACAGGGGGCGCCGCACTCACATTCCCTGGTTTATACATAAAATCTATTTCCTACAGAACAAAAAAGAGCTGGTTTAGGACAGTCACTAGTTGTGTTCAAACGAAAGAAAAGCCTTCCCTTACAGCTTTGCTTGGTCCTACTTAATCTGTTACACTAAATTATGAGGTAAGTTATCACAGTAACAAAAACATATCATAATATATTTCCTACATGCATTTAGTCACATTTGATTCACACCATACATTTTCTAAATCTGTTCTTGAAAATCCGTACCCAACAGCAGATAGCTAAGCCTGGCCAACTTGTGCCATTACGCTTAAAAATTGTTTTAATTTATTTACTTATATAACAGCTTAGTATGTAATACTCTAATTAAAGACTTACCATGACACTTAATATCTATTTGAACATGCCATTCAATATTTGGCTAGTAGTACCGTTATCATATCATATCATCCATAACTACAAAGCAAAGTGCAAAAGAAACCTTTGGAGACAATAGTGATTTTTTTGTCTCTTACTGGCAACACCGTCTCTTACTTTTTTTTTTCTTCTTACTTAATTAATTAATTATTTATTCATTTACATAATTTGGAAATGCCAGCTACAATAAAACTGGGTTTACAAATTTTTCAGAGAAAACTAAGGTATAAATCAGTGAGCTAACTGTTTTGAATATACATGTGCAGTCATTAAAACATTCCATTTTCTTTGAGAATAAAAGCTAGAGCCCAACTACTGACCGTCCAAGTGCTGCCATCATGACTGCCTTCAATGACAACCTCTGGCCTGCCCCCAACACCTGTCATCCTCCGGAAAAGCCCGTAGGAGTTGACTAGCTGGAAACGATCGGTCAGCTCGAAAGCTTTCCTCACACCAGGCCAGATATTACTGTTAGCCTCATACTCAATGAACGTGTAAGGAACCTGCAAATATACCAACACAAGGTAACATTAAAAAGAGAAATAAAAAACACAGTGAACAGTAACAATCAAGTATGAGTGTGGTACTTTCAGAAGGTTATAACGGCTACTTACCAAACTAATGGCAAACATGGAAGCTGCTGCCGCAGCAAATACTGCCCACTGCATTGTGCTCCATAGCCGTCGGAACACACCCTTTACACACGCGGTTCTGAAACACATGAACAGTACTTTACATACACAAGCTTTTAACAAAGATGTGCTTTACAAAAAAAAAAAAAAAAAAAATTATTTAACTTTATTTAACTGTCACTCAGTCACTGCTAACGGTGGAGCCTGACCTTAGCTGCTCTGTCTACAAGTTTTCGGAACGCTGTGTTACAGTGCCATCTGTAGGACATCACTGTTTTGTGCAACCTAACATAGCTTTGGAAGATAAACACGTCCCACTGCACTGAAGACGGCAAAATACGTGAGGGCTGACCTGAACATGGCAGTGACAATCTCCCAGGTGAGAGAGAGAACCCCTATCCAAATACTGGGCACTGTGACCAACTTCAGAAACTGGTTAAAGTCATAATGGGTAAATGCTAGAAAGGAAACACATGCAAAAATGGATTTAAAACTGTGCATGATGAACCATATACAACATATTGCATAATTTATGCTATGTACATTATGTGCAAAAATTCCACCTGTTCTGGAAGAGACACTTTTCTTGTCCCATTCTACTTTTAGGTCAAAGTAGAGAATGGTCCAGTAGCCAAGTAGTCCATACACAGCCAGTTCCACCAGCAAAGCCACCCATGACAAGACCGTCTGCAGGGATGCTGTAAACAGCAAGTAACTTTACAAAACAGTTACCAATTTATGAAGGCAACTTATTCATCAGCTTGAACATATTTATAAAGAAACCTCTGATCATGCACAATATATGAGGCCTGTACAGCAATCACTTCTCAAATATTCTAAGACATTTTTTCTAGGCTTGTACAAACAATTTACTTGCTTACACTTGCTCCTCAGTGTAGAAAAGGTTTACTGTCAGTAAGTGTACGAGACAGAAGGAAACAGTAGAAAAGCAGAGACAGATCATACTTCGCTCTTTCTGTGTTGAGTGTCTGCAGAGTACGAAGTTCACATGCTGGTCATCCAGTAGAGAAAAGCACAGTGTGATGGTTAGCAGATTAAAAAAGTTGTAATTTCCTGACAGGATAATCAGCACCTGTAGTAAGACCTGTCCAAACACAAACAAAGGCATATATAATTGCACAATTTCAAATGCAAATACCAATCACAGTCCCTGACAACACAGACAAGACTGGAGGGATGAGAGGGAAAACAAGACCCACCTGTATGTAGAAGGAAGTGAGCCTATGTCTGCGGATGGGGCTGAAGAAGAGAAAAGGAACGGCAATCTCTATGACAAACGTGCCCACCACACTAAGTTTCTGGAACCAGACTGGCAACTGGTGAGCAAACCAGGCCAGAGGTGTGGGAATGCACTGAGTTTCATAGTGATATGTCAAAGCTGTAGGAGCAGAAAACAAATCCATAATGTCAGACACACACAATGGAAAGCCTAATGCTTTGCATGACTTTAAATTTCAGGGATGAGTGATACAGATTTCCAAAGGTCAAAGCAAACTTTGTCATCTCAGCTTTATACATGTATACAGTGAGATGAGACAGCCTGGCTCCATATTTTACAGAGACACAAAGAACACACACAAAAACAAAACTATATATAAGAATTAAAATGTGTCCATCTTATGTATTCAGAGAATATAATACATACTTTATATACTTAATCTCATGCTCTCATGTTTGTGCTATTCACAAATGCTTAAACAACTATTGTGTCTGATACACTCATGGTGACTTCTTTTGTACCATTAAACATTTAAAGCTGCTAATTCAAAGCAATAGTAACTTTGTTGCCCATGATAGTTGAGATTATGACAATAATATTGTCAAACTGCTTCAGACAGTTAGACTGCATGTTAGTCCTCTTTACGCAGTTTCTCACCTGTGAGGCCCCACCAGGTGGGACAGCGACTCGTCAGCTTGACCACCCCGGAGGCGAACATCAGTCGAAAGAGCAGCCAGCGCACCAGCAAGAAGGTTATGTCGTCATGGAAACTTACCCTCCATCCCCAGGGCATGTTCATGGGTGCAACGAGGATGGTCAAAAAACCCAACTCCAGCAGCAGATTATCCCTGAGGCACAAAGAGAGAAAGAGAAAGAGAAAGAGAAAGAGAGAGAGAGGGGGAGAGAGAGAGGGGGGGGGAAGAGAGAGAGAGAGAGAGAGAGAGAGAGAGAGAGAGAGAGAGAGAGAGAGAGAGAGAGAGAGAGAGAGAG
>JBBIGA010000018.1:6321786-6333566 GCA_037576975.1 Alestes dentex
AGAGAGAGAGAGAGAGAGAGAGAGAGAGAGGGAGAGAGAGAGAGAGAGAGAGAGAGAGAGAGAGAGAGAGAGAGAGAATGACGTGCTGAGCATTTCACATCATGGTGTGTGTTACAGTAATAGTTTTGACGCAGATGTGCGTGACAATGTGACTGACCATAGTTTTACTGTTGTTTTGTTAGCCTAGTGGGGTTTTTTTTTAAATAGCGACAATAACAAACCGTGAGAAAAGTTTAAACAATTGCAAGATTTACACACATGGACACAGCGAGCAAAGACTTAATTTGAACCTGTACTCACCACTGGAAGTACAAGAAGACCTGTCCCACCTGTAGAAACAGCAGTGTCAAAAGAGTCAGATCTGTGCAGTTAAAATTACTGTTTCTGCTGTGCACCCTAAATTCATTTAGTCTAATGGTTTCCAAATCCACTCCTGTAGAGCACCTGCACTGCACAGGTTTGTGTGCTGGCTCTAACACATCTGAATCAGCCCGTGAAAGACTGATCACATAATTCAAGGAACAACAAAACAGTGGCAATAAAAGTGGAGCTGGATGAGAGTGAGCATAAAGTGTCCATTTGTCATACACACCACAGCGCACAGTGTGAACAGCATGAAATTGTATTCTGTATTTAACCCATTCACCAACATGAAGCAGCAGGTAGCCAGGAATGCAGTGTGTGGATATGGTACCTTGCTCAAAGGTACCTCAGTGGTGCCACTGGCAGTCCTGGGATTCAAACTCAAGACCTTCCGATCACAGGGGCAGATCCCTAACCACCAGGCCACCAGCTAAGTGTAGAGTGTGATGTACCTGATAGAGTGACAGGTAGAGCACCCACAGCATCAGGTAGACTCTGCAGTCTCTGAGCGCGGGTATGGCTGTGGCTGCCAGGCTCAGGAGAGCCCCAGCCAGACTGAGCAACTCCATGCACTGCTGAGTGTCCAGACCAAGCTTGGGACCAAACCACAGAAGAGTAGGGGATTCTCTCAGCTGCTCCCACAAACTTTTACCAGAGACCCTCAGCATCCACCGAGCAGGCAGCACACCTTCGTTGCCATAGAGACCTGTGGAAAAGGGAGACACTCTTAGAAATCTGTGCTTTCAAATGACAGCAAAACCACAAACCAAACATGCTAAAACCTTCTGGACACTTATGTAGACAAACTTGCACACGCCCTTCCTTCTAGAACCTAATTTAAACCCTGGTTTAGAGCAACATTCAGAACAATCAGTTACTAATGCTTCGAAATTAACAAAACAAACTTGCTTTCCTTCACAAATACTTGCTAATGCAAGCTTACAGGCTGGAGATAAATGTTAAAACACGTCTATTAACATCTCTGCAACAGCTTTCTTCACCTGTTTTCAGATTCCTGGCAAGCTAGGATATTACAGCAGTCATCATTACGTGATGATAACTGGCAGCTTGTAAGCATCTAGATCAACTCCAAGAAACCTGAAAGTTGCTGCAGTAAGTTCAAATCTCACCTGGAATCTGCATGTAAACTGAAGCAAAGGCAAACATATAGATGGCAGACACAGACCACAAAAACATGTGTCTGGCTAATCTTGTTTCGCCCATTTTTAAAAATATATGTCACTTATAGTTCCCACTCTAAATGTGTGTTTTGGTAGAGGGTGTTCAGTCCAGAAGCAGCAGCAGTGTGTGAAAACACTCTAGCCACGTCGCCTTCCGAGCTTTATGGAAGAGACAACTGAACACTCTATCGCGCATGCGCGGCTCTGAGTTGCCACAGTGAGGCAGGACGACCCCTATGGGTGTGATTTATTCATTTGAATTGATTTATATTGATGTAAGCAGTCATTCAGGGTGTTGCATTCATTCATATTAGATTTTATTGAAGTGGTGGTTGTAGGAACCATACGAAATATAGTCATTTACTTAGTCATTTAATTTAGTCAGAATCAGAATCAGAAAACTGGATTGATCCCAGATTGCTTATGACTGCAAAGAGGCACAGAGACACGGAGACAAGAACAATATAAAATATAAAGTCTAAATAAAAGTCCAATAAAAATAAAAAATCTGTAGAAATAAAACCCTCAATATGAAAACACATGATGCTATATACAGAAATGTTGGGTATTAACACTATAGGTAAAACACTATAGGTAAAAAGCTGCTAAAAACTTCACTATTCTCCTCCACCTTCTTTTAAACATTTGCACTTAGCAATTTCACATTTTTAAACTGATTTTATATTAATCATTTTATTTCTTCTATTATTTTACCTTATTTTATATTTTATTTCTTAATCTATTTTTGTAAAGTACATTGAATGACTTTTTGTGTATGATAATGTGCTATATAAATAAATGATTTGACTTGAATTTACTATTATCCAGATCTAATTGGTTACCTACACATATGGATTTTTTTGTATATACAATGTTAATCACTCTAAAATAGTGGTAAATGACCAAACAGAAGTTTTCTTTTATTTTATTTTGAACGCACAACCCTGCATGTGTCTCTCAATTATGAATGGATTTTTTTTAATCTCAAAAACTATTATGAAACAATATTTTATAAACATTTAGCACAATACATTAAACAGTGTAATTATATGTTATGATGTAACAATTATCAGTGCAATTAAGTCAGGGTGTCAGGATGACACACCTCTTAATTCAGGGTTTGGGCTTGGTACTTTACTTTCAGTGAAAGTAAAGATCATCAGACATTTTGGAAGACGCTATGCTTCCAACTTTGTGGACACAGTTTGGGAAAGACCTTTTTCTATTCCACCATGACTGTCCCTCAGTGCACAAAGCAAGGTCCATGACATGGTTGGATGAGTTCGGTGTGGAAAAACTTGACTGGCCCACACAGAGACCTGACCTCAACCCCATCCAACACCTTTGGGATGAACTGGAGCGGAGATTGCGACCCTAGGATCCTTTTCATCAGTGCCTGACCTCATGTTCTACAGAATGAATGGGCACAAATTCCCACAGAAACACTTTGAAATCTTGAGGAAAGCCTTCCAAGAAAATTGGAAGCCGTTATAGCTGCAAAGGTGGTGTCCACTCCATATTACAGTCATATTAAGTATTCGAGTTATTCAAGTCCCGGTTGATTGAATGATCATGCGTCCCAATACATTTGTCCATATAGTGTATGACAGCCTCACCAAAACTGTATCAACTTAAGGACCTAAGAATCCAATTTTGTTTAAACGGACAACAGGTGATTTGTTTTCGAACAGAAAGGCTAAGCTTGATCAGCAAGCCAAGAAGCTAAACGTCAACAGGCCAAACATTTGCTCCATTAATAATCTAACTAGCCATAGACTTCAAATAAAAAAACGTAGTACTATTCTCTGCAATGTAAAAAAAAATACAAATTAAAGAATGTATAATTGCGGACAGCCTAGTGATTAGGGAGTCGCCCCGGCGATCAGAAGGCTGTGGAATTGAGTCTCAGAACTGCCAGTGGTAGCACTGAGCAAGGTTCCTTCCCCACACTGCTCCCCTTGTCGGTGGAAGCCCACTGCTTCTCTTGCGGAATGGGTTACATGCAGCGAAAGAATTTCACATTGTTCACACTGTGCTGTGCTTTATATCGTGCACTATTTAAATTAAAAAGTGCCTTCAGCAAGCAAATCATGCATAGAACTGTGCACACGTGGCCAAATCCTAAATTACTCTTAGACATTATATGCATTATTTGGGTGCCAGAGCCTGGATGTAAGGAAGGAAAGACAGAAATCCTAATGATGCGTTTCTGAATTGCTCGTGACTGAATGGAGCGACTAAACACACAGGGTTGATCAGTACATTTAAATACAGTGTACCTTTACTAGCCACCACCACCATTTACAGTGCCCTACAGATGAAACGATTCCTCTAGGATTGGTCAGGCATTATTTGTTATAGTTACTCTTAATGATTATTCTGATTAGCGAAAGGATGAATCCGCACACCAGGACCAGTCTTTAACATAGATATTTTAATTACTGTGCACCATTTGATTTGTCCTCAGGCAAACAGACAGACAGACATACACTGTAGACCATCAGTCTATAAATGAGCAGAGGATTCAGCAAGCTGCCAGCCTTGATAAATCAACTCTTTTCCCTCTATCTGTACATTCAAGTCTTCCCTGGTCACTTTGCTTTTGGCATTCCTCTGCCCCTCTATCCAAGTATGGAAAGGACTAGCTGGCATTGCACATGCAAGAGTAAGGAACCAGGATCAGGGTTGATCCCAAACTGCTTTTATACAGAAAACACAGCCAATCTGGCACATGGTCTAAAACAAAGAAAAACAAAAAACATGTCCAGCATTTTTACATGACTGAAATGTGATCAGTAGTACATTAGGGGAGATGTCTAAAATGACACTAAGCGTGGCAGGACTGTTACTTTCAGCGCACTGAACAGGACGTAGGCATTTTATTCCTTTGGTGGAAAAATAAAAAATGGCCACTGAGAGATGCTGACACTCTTAGACATTCTTTGCAGATGCACACACTCTAGAAATGCCTTTTATCGCTTAGCTGCCTCAGCCTTCTCTTCATGAATGGAATGTCTACAAACATGGCCAACAAATGGAAGCATGGCGGTTTTCCTTGCAAAAAGGCTTGTGAAATAAAGCATTCTGCAAATCAGTCAATTTTACTTCACCTGGAAAACTGTACATGTGAGTTTGTCTGCATGTTAAGTTCACTTTGCTTTATTCATCTTTGGAAGTCTGCTTGGTACTGCAGAGGCAGATTCTAATTCTTCTAGACTTGGAGTGTGTGTGTGTTTAAATATATTGAGAGTGTGTGTCTGTGTGTGTATCTTCATGTTCCCTCTCCACTGCTGGAGGTTTGTGCGCTTGCTGGTTGTGGCTGTGGAGGAGTCGCCTCAAGCTCCGACTCTCGAACAAAGATGACAGCATCTCCACTCACATTTATAAGGCACTGAGCCTGGCAAACAAAACATATAAGACAAGAAAGTAAGTAAGTATGAATGTCTGAGAGATTTTAGGTGTATAGATGGACTCACACCAACCTGGTTCTTGTTAGGATTCTCCATAAACACACACTCCTTCATGCTGTAGGAGACAACAGCATTTCCTCCCAGAGCAGCTACATGGGCTCGTACCATAGCAAAGACCTCAGCTATAAACGAATGCAGGAACCCACTAACGCCACCCTCCTAACACACACACACAATAACACAGACATTATTACTTTTAAAAGTTTCAGAAACATCATGTGATACACATTCAGTTAACTGAACATTTCAGGAAAAACAGCAGTATATTTACACAATTCTAGTTAGTAAAAGCAGATAATCAGCAAAGACATGTTCAGTGTCAAAGGTTTGCATCCTTAGTTCATTTGCTTCTGTGAGGGTAATGTAACTAAGTAATTAAAGCTAATGCCTAAATCAACCAAGCTATTGCATAATAAAACTGAACGAAGATATTGACATACTTCTGAATTCTGAAGATGCTTGCTTCTATTGTCTTTAGCTATGTAATGTATGTTCACCCATTTTTGTTGATAATATGTCGCACAGTATCAGAAACCACATAAGCATATCAATCTGAGCTTCCTTAACAACAGAAATCATATAAAGTATGATTATTTAGGCATGGAGTTAATTTGCTAATTGTAAATGCAATAGACTTTATCTGGTAAATGTATGAACTCAGTTCAATTTAAAGACTTTTGTGATGAACTATTCCTTTACAATAGCCATTTGTGGGTTACCTCTCGTAGTGAAGTGGTTTCTCTGATGAAGAACATGTTGATGATGCCGAGGTATTTGATTATTTTGGTTCCAGGAATAAAAGAGAGTGGAGTCATTTTGACCACAGTAACAGACCCACCAGCATAGGAGCGATTTGACCTGAGAGAACGAGACCGACCCTCTGGCAATGGACTGGCTTTCTCCAGAGAGGACACTAAAAGATGGAGAAAGAGAGATAGGGAGGGTAGAGAGGGGAGGAGAGACATGGCTCTCAGAGGGCACCCTATTTGATAAGGACACAAGTTCGACAAGATAAACATAGGACAGAGGCAGCAGGGGAGAGAGGGGGTGTGTGCTTCTGTGTGTGCTTGTGAGTATTTGCGTGCGGCAGAAAGAGCTTCACGTGATTATACAGCTCAACAATATGAAAATGCTACTGAAAATACGGGCTACCATGCATCACATGCAAACACACTGACAAGTGTGTAATACAGATAAAGCGAGTGAGTGAGAAAGTGTTCATGTAAAATCTGCTGCGATAAATCAGATGACAATGTAAAGCGAGGTGTCCTTTTCCACCGAGGATAAGATTTTCCATACAACTAGGGCTGGGCGATACAGCAAAAAATGAAATAGTTATTTTCCATGTCATTCGATAACCATTACCAAATCATCATACGCATTTCGGAACATTCAATTTATTTGCAGTAATCCGATTACTGAGATGTACAAAGCAATTCAGAGAGGTTTAATATGCACTGTACAAAAACTGACTGACCTAGAGATGTATTTACAATGGTGAAATAGGGGCAAGTTTCATTTATCACTCAAACACAGATGTTAAAATAGTGGTTTCTTTGGGAATTATTTTGCCTTACAATTCCCTGCATGAACCTCTAAATATAAAGTTTCAGCCCAAAGCCTTCTCATAACAATCATAAAACTCTGGTTCATATCACCATCATTGAATAAAATTTTGACTTATCCATTTAATTATGCTAAAAAACAAAAAAGTTGGAATGCTCCTTTAAAAAAAAGGAGTTGGAATAGCTTCACTTCTTTTTCCTCTCTAACTTGCATGTAAAAGGCATTCAAAAAGGTTAATTTTGATCATCATTGTTGTATCATTTGATCACCCAGGCCTATCACTCAGCGTACATGACACACAGCCCTGACATAAAGCCTTCATATCGCATCATAACCAATACACTGCAGAAAGGCTATTAGGATGCATGCAACTGTAGGAGACATCAGAACTAAACATCACAGGTCACTCAGTTATTAGTTATGTCATGCTTATGATGCACTTATGCAGGCTTCATGACAGAGAGCATCCTGAGAGGTGCTGCCATTCAAGCCAATTCAGTTCATTCAGAAACCCCATCGCTCCATCAAATGACACAATATAATAATATTATCTGCACTAGGGGGCAGACCTCAGCTTTCACACTCTGTCAATCAGTTTGGAGTGATCCGTTTTTGCCAGCATAAGTGTGTGAGAATGTGTATCTGTGTATGAAAGCGCTCCTACTTGTTTTAATTGATCCGCGTCTTATGGTATGAGCTTTCAGTCTAAGTTGCTCTATCCAGGAGCTGCATCTGTCTGTAAAGGAACTGTAATCAACTGAGGGGGCTGGGCACACACATAAACACACACACAGACACAAACACACACACCGACACACACAGAAACATAAAAAGACACCAAGAAACACACAAACACAGACATGCACATGCCACCACATCAAAACACACAGACAGAGACAGACAAATAGGGATACACAAAAGAGGAAACAGAACATAGGAGAAAAAAAAAAGAAAAACAGAAAAGAGGGGTAAAATGGATGATGCTGGAGTGCGCTGCAACACCGCAATCTGTCAGACACAAAAGGAGCAAAAACAGAACCCTGCCACCGTGAAAACAGCCAGTAAACAAAACAAGGACTCACCTCGTGCACTCGGCAGAGGGCCTGAAACCTCAGACAAACCTAAGATATACACAAATTATTTTCCGTTACTTTGACACTGCAGCAAGTCCATAGGAACACACTAGTTTTCAAAGCTTACTACTGCAAACTTTTGGAGGGCCTAGAAGGGTCACCAGGGTCAAGGGACAATGGTGAGAGGTGAGGGTTTACCTTTGACAGAGCTGAGAGGGTTGGAGGAGGACTCGGCAGTGAGCTCTAGTGGGAACTGAAGCTGCTCTTCATTTTCTGTAATTGCTGGAGAAGACATGCGGGGTAAGGGGTTCTTTTCAGCTCTGGTCAATAGATCAGATCAGGACAAAACTACTGACGTGCTATAGAAATTATCAAATAAATTCACCCAAAACCATGCATAAATAAATCAGTCATTTAAATAATAATAAATAAGCAATTAACTAATCCACAATGCAATTTTTAATTTGCCATATGACTGCTCTCATAAACCATACATAACATCTTACTGAAGGGAGAAATTGTTTTGACACTTTTTTGTAAAGAAGCACTCACAAGGTCACTGCTTAAAGCTGTACCCGAAGTGCTGTGCTCAGCCACTTGTCTGCCCTTAGATACTGCATTCTAGTGATCAACTATCTACTGTTGTTACTAAGAAGGACCTTTTTGATTGGGCATAAGTATGAATTAAAATCAGCACAATAAGCACACAAGCTGTAGCTGTGGTCCTAACTGAAAAAGGCTTAGAGAATCCACCATTACAAAGGGAGCAAACAGTTGTAAATGTTAAACTGAACTGTGTGAAACAGGCTGCAGGCATTAATTTGGATTTATCTTCTCAAGCCTTCATTAGCCTAAAGTATAGTGGTGTTCCTCTGTGTCCTGTGAGATGAACACGTGAACCATTTGTTCCTCATAATTAGCATGGTCCTACTAAGACTGTTTCACATTTGTTCTACTTACAGTTAAGTTTTGTTATTTACACCACAGAATGTTACTATGCATCCCAAAATAATGCTAACATAGCACCAACAGCAAACATCCTGTCTGCCGCGAAGTCCCTGCACACACATGCAGGTGTCTACATGCACACCTTTCATAAGTGCCTTGTCTCCACTGTGTCTGCCATTCTCCTGCGTCTGATCTTTATCAAAGCTCATAGCCACTGCTGTCACTGCCACCTGTCAATCAAACAAAACATTTGCTGGGTCTGGAAATGACAGCAATATGCAGTGTAAAACAGATATAATCCAGAAACACCACCAAAACCAGACCACGCTTGTCCAATTCCAAGCTATGAAAAATAAATTAATCTACTGAATGGTAGGAAATCCACATAGATCAGTTACCAACCTTATGGGTACAGTGGGGTACCAAATTTACATGAACCTTGTTCTCACCTGTATAAGCTCATCCTCAGGCACGGCGACAGTGAAGTTCACGTGGCAGAGACAGCAGGGCACCATGGAACGCAGTTTGAAGTACAGACTCTACACAACAAACATACTTTCAAATAAATAATTAATAATCAAAGTACTTGGTTTGTATAGTAAAGTACAGCAAGGGGAAACTGAGTGGGTAAAGAGTGAGCTCACCTTAAGCAGATTCTCACAGAGGTCATTGAAGGCCTTATTCAGGCCCTGATTGGTCTGATTTGCGCCACTGAGGCGAAAAACTCTCACAGAGGTAAACATCTATACATATGAAAAGAAAACATATTGGGAGGAAGTGAGACCAGTGTTGATGAGACAGGAGAGTTTAAATTGTATGGTCATTTGCTCAATTAAACCAGTACACTGATGCCACTATACAGTGAAAATAAATGTGTGAAGATAATTATGGAGCCCACTGTGACTATTGTCACATTTTTTTGAGAAAAATGTACACTAAAATGTACCTGTAAAGCAGAAGTCCAGTTATAAATCCCAGGCATAATTTCTGTGTTGCAGCTGTAAAACCCTGAGAGGACACAAAAAAATAAATGAGCAGAGGAGAGGAAGGAGAGGGGAGAGGAGGGCAGAGAAGGGCAGAGAAGAGGAGTATAGTACCTGGAGGTGTTGGGGCATCAGTAAGGAGGGAGTGAATGTCTTCAACAGCATCTGTGTCATCAATCTGGAAAAGCACCAAAATTCATTCTGTAAGCCTTAGTAAATAAAACCATTTATCTTCAGTGAATACAGTTATCCTAAAAGAATCCACCTAGACTCTATAAATCAATTTATCATCTCTATTTTTATGAATCTGTCACACCTCCAGAACAAAGGCATCCTTCTTTCCATTAGACAGGTCTAACTCTGACACTTCATCTGAGCTCTCAGAGTGGGAGCGAAAGAGGCGGGAACGCTGCCGAGGTTCAGGGATTGGAGAGCCAATCACCTCCTCAACCAGTTCCTGTTTAGGAAACAAAGAGGCACAGATAATCAAAGGGCAGGTTGTGGCACAACAGGCAATACAAAGTTTTAGATCATTAGAACAGTGTGAAGGCTGAAAGATTCCTTTTAGAGCCATTGTTGTGAACAGAAGTGTTGAGAATAAGAATTTGGTGATGAGTAAGTCTGTAATAAGAGGATTCCCAGTCAAGCACTGTATAAGGCAAGCTCATACTGTAGTAGTTTCATGTCCATTTTCTTTAAAGTTACCCAGTGTTTTGTTCAGGACATTTCGCTAATGATCATCCAACTCAGAAACAAATTATTCAAATTTTGAGGTGAAGAGTACGTGGAGAACTCAATAAAAGCCAACAAGAGCCAATTTGCGTATAAAATATTCACACAGATAGATGGCATGATATCACTTTTCTGTTTTTGATACTGACACAGATACCGATAATGGAACTGTTAGTATCAGTCAATACTAAAACAACACAATCTAATATCAAAACTACTACGCTGTAAAAGACCTATTTTTCAATTAAGCACTCAAGATGAGCATCTGTAACAAAACGTATAGCAGAATTATGGCCAACTCATTGTACTGAATATCCATTCACCTTAAAATTGTGATGAAGCACTTATTTTATGTTTGATTTCATGTTATTTGATTAGTAATCAGATTTTTATTTATGAATATAAAATGTCATTCTGGCTATTAAAGAACTAGTCATGTTGTGTTTTGCAACTTATAATCTTACTTTTCCGTCTTTGTAATATTCTAGAGCAATAAACCACAAGATGTGTCACATGTGTGCTATGTGTCACATCACCAAATGGGGTGAAAGCCCTGAGTGGCTTACTGCAAACAGAGAAAACTTGGCACATCTATACATAATATAATTGATGTGCTGTCGTGTGTGTGTATATAGTAAATATGCCTTATCTTGAAACTGAACTCACAAATATGCTGTCTTCAGCTTTGTTTTTACTGAATGACAAAAACAGGTTGGGTACCTTTAAAGACTAAAAAATCTTTCCTTCTCCTGCACACACACACAGACACACACACACACACAAAGCTTCTCTCAACAATTAGTAAACCACTCCAGCAGCCCTGCAGCAGGTCTTCATGATTAGTTACTGTCTCTCCCAAAGAAAAGGAACATCCATGTGCTTATTACTCAGTGCATGTGGCCACTTTAGAACGTGAGTATAAAAACAAGACTGCATGCTTTTTATTAAGATACCCAGTGGAGTGTGTTTGAGAGAATATTTGACTTTATTGAGTGAATTTTCATGCATTAAAATGTACCGTATTGATGCATCTGAAAGCTTCTGGATCCAGAGTGAATAGTTTCTTTATCAGTTCAGAGAGAAACACAGTGTTGGCCAGTTAACATCCAAAAATCATTCAGCATAACGCCCTGAGGCAGCAGCCCAAAACACAGTACTTCCCAATCTAACCTTTAAAAACATTTGCAACCTCAAACCACTGACAGTGTGTACTTGTACTTACCGGTGGGTTGATCTCATAGAGCTCTTTGTTTTTGGCAATGGTATCATTGATTTTCTTCTGCATGTTTGAGATGTGCTGTTCATATGTGATGTCACTGGGAGTCTTCCCTGCTATCTGGATCCCTCCTGGACTGGGCAAGGCTGTTAGATAAACTCCTGTAGCTGACTACAACACACACACACACACACACACACACACACACACACACACACACACACACACACACACACACACACACACAC
>JBBIGA010000018.1:6340394-6360844 GCA_037576975.1 Alestes dentex
GCAGTAGACTGAATGGGTGGAGCTAAACTGCAGTAGACTGGGTGGAGCTAAACAGCTGTAGACTGAATGGGTGGAGCTAAACAGCTGTAGACTGAATGGGTGGAGCTAAACAGCTGTAGACTGAATGGGTGGAGCCAAACTGCAGTAGACTGAATGGGTGGAGCTAAACTGCAGTAGACTGGGTGGAGCTAAACAGCTGTAGACTGAATGGGTGGAGCCAAACTGCTGTAGGCTGAATGGGTGGAGCTAAATTGCTGTAGGCTGAATGGGTGGAGCTAAACAGCTGTAGGCTGAATGGGTGGAGCTAAACTGCTGTAGGCTGAATGGGTGGGGCTAAACTGCAGTAGACTGAATGGGTGGAGCTAAACTGCAGTAGACTGAATGGGTGGAGCTAAACAGCTGTAGGCTGAATGGGTGGGGCTAAACAGCTGTAGGCTGAATGGGTGGAGCTAAACTACTGTAGACTGAATGGGTGGGGCTAAACTGCTGTAGGCTGAATGGGTGGGGCTAAACTGCTGTTGGCTGAATGGGTGGGGCTAAACGGCTGTTGGATGAGTGGGTGCGGCTAAATGGCTTTGGACTAAATGGGCAGGGCTAAACTGATGAAGACTGATTTGGCAGGGCTAAAGTGATGTAGACCGCCCATTCAGCCTACCTCAGTTTAGCCCCACCCACTCATTCTACATCACTTTAGCCCCACCCACTCAGTTCAAGGTTCAAGATTCAAGATTTAAAGAATCTCGAATCTTGAACTGAGTGGGCGGGGCTAAAGTGATGTAGACTGAGTGGACGGGGCTAAACTGAGGTAGGCTGTGTGGGCGGGCTAAACTAATGTAGATTGGGTGAGTGGGTCCAAATAGAGGTAGACTGAGTGGGTGGGGCTAAAATGAGGAAGACGGAGTGGACGGTGCTAAACTGAGGTAGGGTGTGTGGGCGGGCTAAACTAATGTAGACTGAGTGAGTGGGTCCAAACAGAGGTAGACTGAGTGGGTGAAGTAGGCCGTGTGGGCAGGGCTAAAATGAGGTAGCCTGAGTGGGCAGGACTAAATTGAGGTAGGCTGAGTGGGTGTAACAGTCTCCGACCCTAGAGTGGAACAAGAGGTTACAACAAAATCACTCACACACACACACCTTGAATATTCTGGTAAATTTAAGTGTACAACAGAAAGTGGGAACAGTTTAAGTTGCGGCGCCACTCAGCATCCTCTGGACTGGACGACTCTCTGCAGTGGTAGCGTTAGCCATGTTAGCTAGCGGTGCCGTTTCAGATGCAGTGCAGAACGCCGGTACTGTTACTGTACTTTAGCACCAACTTGCAGGTTGTGCAGGTCTCCGTGCTGTTTGTGTGTCTAGAGTGAAGGATCTTCACACATGTGATGTGCGTCTGTCTCCTCTGCTGCCATGTCTCTTGTCTTGTTGTGGTTTTGTGTTTAGATTCCACTCGCGCCAACGGTACCACCCTTCAGCGTCAGCCAATCAGAGGCAGAGACTGCATTGTGTACACAAGCGGCGCACAGAGAGAGTAAAAACCACTCAACTTTTCTGTTAATGCCCTAACACACACACACACACACACACTCTCACTCAAACACACACACACACACACACACACACACACACACACACACACACACACACACACACACACACACACACACACAGTAAAGAATGGAACTACAAATTGTACAGTTTGTATATGTATAGTTTAAGAGTGAGGAATGGAAATGTGAGGAAAGGTCCTTAAAGTTAAACCATGAACATTCCCAGGCTGATTACATGTTATGGCTTATCATTAAGTAATTGCATGGAAGTAAAGCAAACAGCACGGTTTAAACAGCATCTTTAAAGGAAAATTTCATAATAATCTCTAAATTTCTGCATAGCTAATTCAATGTTTTCATGTGAAATCTACACCATTTTAGTTCCAATTCAAAGCAACCAGTGAAAAATTTGTCTTGACTTTTTATATGTAATGTTAATAATGTAACAATAGTAGTGCACATAAAAATCCTATGTTTTTTTTTTAAATACTACGCTTATATCTCTCTACAGCAGGAAACAGCCAACATCCTCTTAATCGTTTATGTAATAGCTGGCTTGTGAACAGTTGTGATAGTTGTTATAAACTTTCTCTGGAATTACATAGTTCACATTACTCTGAATGTTTACATCTTAGTGATTTACTTATACAGAAAATATACAGCCACTTAAGTGGTGTGGCTTCATACATACTGTATACAGACTCACATGGTGTCTGTGTGTACGCTAATTTAACAAAACTGAGTGCACATGCCAATTAGCTGAATGCACCTCTGCAAACTAGATACAAAACATTCGCCCAGGCAAACAAGCTTCTACCTTGGTCTTTCAAAAAATCTTACCATGCACCTTGTCTTAGAAATAAAAAACATTACGTCGGGTGAAATGGGGATATACAGGTGTCAAGCCAGCCTGTAAAACTAGATACAGCATGTGTATCATTGCTGATCACAGTTCTATGTAGGAAAGTAATTGTTGACCGAGGGATGGCACAGCATCAGAACAGTGATATGCAGGGTGGGAAAGATGAGAAACACACTCCATGAGTATTTCACACAAGCATAGGTAAATCAGGTTAAGACATAAGACGGTGTCACACCAGAAACAGCATTTGGAAGCATGATGAGTAAAGCTTCCGGACACAAAACATACATTCCAGTGATAGGACAGCAAGTGTGGAGTTGTTTACAGTATCGGGAATATTCAATATTTTAAAAAAGTGTGTTCAGCATGCATCATTCCAGCAGTTACGGGAACTATAGGTAATATGTATTACCAGATTAAGAGATGCAGGCAGTAAAAATAAATAATAATTTAAAAAAAAAATGCACAACAGGTGTAGTTATATGGTTCCCAGGCAGACAGGGCATGCAGTAATAAGCTATGTGATGCAAGACAGGTTCCACATTTCACCCCCAGGCCAAAAGCTAAAAAAAAGGAAAGTGCTTATAGATTCTTGCATGACTTTTTGCTTATATTCACTAAGTAATCTTCCATATAGTAATCTTCCATATAACTACAAAACCAGATGCACAGAGAACTAAGATTACTCCACCAGTTACCAAATATATCTACAGATTATATTACTTCACTCACAAAGTTTAGTCAGGCTGAAAATAATTAGGTGTCCTGTGTCCACTGCACTTCATGGGATACTGCACAATAATAATGTCATCACCAAAAGCTTTCTCGATGACATTTTATCATTTTGCACAACTCTACGAGCTGTAAGGCGTGCAAAAGTGTAGGGTCACTGTGGGTTATGATGGTGTTGTGAACATGATGTTTTGTGTTTCAGGGTGTCTTACCAGGGTTATGGATTCGATCCAGAAGCTTGACTGACCGTGCACTGACCACTCCACCCACATGAAGTAGAAAGCCAGGAGGAAAACTGGTCAGGGTAAAGAAGGGGAACTCCTGAAACACATAGACACACACTTTAGGTTCCAAACTTATAAGATGTAAACACTACGGAAAACCATAGTATCAAAAACGATGGGAAGACATGCCCATACAGCATCATCATTCTGTAAATACAACAGAAATGATCAGGGGAAAAGTTTTTGGTAACTGCAGTGTGCTCTATAACAACTGGGAAAGTCAAAACGTTACTTGGCTGTACAATCAAGTTCTTCAGACAAAATGAAAAAATGCTTTGCTTCCATGTGTTTTATGGCAAATACATTTCTGTTTTTTGGGAATGAGTAAACACATGTGCAGCAGAAATAACTGTCTTCACTGTCCCAGTACATAGGGCAGACACTGGTTGTATGTTAAGAGCACTAATGAATCTTTGAGTGTAACATGCATTTGTGACTATTTCATAAATATATTGAAGATATACAATGGGGGAAATAATTATTTGATCCCCTGCTGAATTTGTAAGTTTGCTGACTTAAAAAAAAAGGAACAGTCTCTAATTTATGAGATAGTCTCATTTTTATGGAGAGAGACAGAATATCAACCAAAAATCAAGAAAAAACATGTTACATAAAAGTTAGAAATTGATTTGCATTTCACTGAGTGAAATAAGTGTTTGACACCCAAGCAAAACATGACTTAGTGCTGGGTGGAGAAACCCTGGCTGGGCAGCACAGCAGTAAGACATTTCTTGTAGTCCGTCCCCAGGTTTGCACACATCTCCGGAGGGGTTTTGACCCACTCCTCTTTACACAAACTATGTAAATTCTTTAGGTTTCTTGGCTGCTGCTTGGCAACTAGAAGCTTTGGCTCCTCCACAGATTTGCTATAGGATTGAGCTCTGGAGACTGGCTAGGCCACTCCAGGACCTTAATGTGTTTCTTCTTTAGCCACTCCTTTGCTATCTTGGCAGTATGTTTTGGGTCATTGTCATGCTGGAAGACCCGCAACCCATCTTTAGTGTTCTGGCTGAGGGAAGGAGGTTCTCTCCCAAGATTTTACGGTACATGGCCCCATCAATTAGCCCCACAATGCAGTGAAATCATCCTATACCCTTAGAAGAAAAACATCCCTAAGCATGTTTCCACCTCCATGCTCGACTGTGGAGATGGTGTTCTTCGGGTCATACTCAGCATTTCTCTTCCTCCTAACACGGCGGGTCAAGCTGATACCAAAGAGCTTGATTTTGATCTCATCTGACCATAGCACCTTCTCCCAAGCCTCTCTGAATCATTTAGATGTTCACTCGCAAACCCTCTTGAGCTGGGGGACCTTGCGGGCACTGCAAGATTTCAGTCCAATATGATGTAGTGTGTTACCAATGGTGTTCTTAGTGACTGTGGTCCGAACTGCCTTCAGATCAATAACAAGCTCCTCCCGTGTAGCTCTGGGCTGATCCCTCACCTTTCTCATGACCATCCACCCCATGAGGCAAGGTACTGCATGGAGCTCCAGACTGAGGGCAACTGATGGTCATTTTATATTTTTTCCATTTCAGAATAATCACACCAACAGTTGTCACCTTCTCACCAAGCTTCTTGCTGATGGTCTTGCAACCCATTCCAGCCTCGTGCAGGTCTACAATCTTGTCCCTGATGGCCTTTGACAGCTCTTTGGTCTTGCCCAGAGTGGTGGAGAGGTTGGAATGGAAGAAACTGATTCTGTGGACAGGTGTGCTTTATACACACAATTTAAGATCAGGAGTATTTGTAACTGATAGACTGATTGTGATCTGTGTGCAACATGGGCACACAGCCAGTCTGTGGGTTGTAGGGGATCAAATACATATTTCTCTCAATGACATGACTTATTTAACATGACTTATTTAATTCATAACTTTTATGTAACACGTTTTTCTTGATTTTTGATTGATATTCTGTCTCTCTCCATAAAAATGAAACCACCTCATAAATCAGACACTGTTAATTTTTTTTGTAAGTCAGCAAATTTACAAATTCAGCAGGGGATCAAATAATTATTTCCCCCACTGTGTATACATGTGTGATGCATATGTAGTCTTCAGTAAGTGCTCTTAACTGTTGCCAGCTTCTCTTTCTCAGTCATATCAGAATCAGGAAAGAATACACTTACGGATCCTGTTCATTTGCACACAACAATTCACATTTAAACTCATGCTAGACAAGTAACCCTTTTAACGCACAAAAACATAAATGTCTGAACTCTTTTGTAATGAAGCAAAGGTTCCCAACCCCAGTCTTAGAGGCTCCATTGCTCTGACATTTTTCTAAGCTCCAGTTCTCCAAGTTGCTAGGACACCTGACTCAACTCATCAACTTCTTAACAAGCTTCTCCTGGTTTAAAATGGGGGTGTAAAACAGAAAAACCACAGAGTGCAGAGCAGGGAGGATCCAGGACTGAGGTTAGGAACCACTGCATTAGAGCATATCTTGAAAGAAAACACTCCTTTATTACAGAGGACAAGCTTCAGTTGAACTATTCATGCTGAATGGCCTTGCTACTGGGTCCACAGGGATTGGCAAGACATGTAGCTTTATGACATTTTGAACAGTCATGCGGGTCATTGTGTGATATTGAAAAAGAAGTGGACACTTAAATGAAAGGGAGGAGACTCTCCTCTGAAGCCGGTTTAGAGTGCTCAAAGAGGCACTACAAAAGAGGGAGTTTTAAGAATACTGAAATGGAAAAAGAGGTTTAGGTTTTTGGTACCCCCAAACATGCACTATCTACACGTACCCCCATCCTAACAAATGTCTCAGAGGACGATGACACCCCCTGAAATCCGATGGAAAAAAATGAGACAATACAAACAAGCAGTGGTCAGAATCAGTAAACATATCTCTGTAGTGTTTGCACTAATGCATCAGTAAGTGCATATGTGTGTCCGTACCCTCTGCTCCAAAGCTGACTGGGTCTGCTGCCTTAAAAGTGCTTTAAGAGGCCCTACCTCCTTCCCAGCACTGCCCCCACTGCCCATGCCTGTGAAAGAAGAACAGAGATATCCAGGAAACAGGAAAAGCATTAAAAAGGTTAATTTGACCACTTTAGAAATCCTTCATGCACTATTATACAGTGCAGTGTACACCCAGAAACACATAAATGCACGTAGTTACATTTTAATGTTCAACCTAATGTTTAAGCTATTTTTAGCAACCTATGTGAAAATAAGCATGAAATACAATTCCAGTCACAGAAAAGCTATGTTATATTTCAATTTTTTTGTAAGAAAATCGCCCCATCTGACCACTAGGCATAAATGTTATATAGTGCAGTGACCATAGTTCCAACAGAAATGACCAAGGTTCAAAACAGTAAACAGGAATGACCATTCAGTTCTTTGCGCTCAGATTTACCGAAATATCCACAAATAAAGGAGGACATTTTTCTATAGTGGTTGTAATCTCCAACCAGTCCAGAGGCCTCAACATCCCACATTAAAACATTACCTACACTACCAGTCAAAAGTCTGGACACACCTTCCCATTCAACGATTTCCTGTAGAAAATAACAAAAACAAAGAAAAAACACTGCATGAAAAGGTGTGTCCAAACTTTTGACTGGTAGTGTATGTGATGTCAGAATTGCTTCATCAAAAGTATTAGCATGCAGATTAAGGGACTACAGTCACCTTAAGCACATTTCAGGGCCCAAACATTGCGTTTGGCAAATGAGCCCATTCAGCTGCAAAACAGAAAAAAAAGTCTTGTTCTACTCTTTAACTGTCCAAGAGGGTTCTGAATCAAACACATTCTTTAAGTACATGCAAGTGGACTTTTGTTAATTAAAACAAATGCTTTTAAACCACACAGAAAAACCTTTTCATTCTACTCAGATAAGAATGATCACCAAGCCACATACGCTGGCCAGTGTCTGCAAAGACGTTGTTAGTTCTGATTCCATTTTTGGGGTCAATTTGGGGTGGCTATACTGCGTGCAGTCAGTCGGGGATCAAGGGGTCATAGCGTCAGGAGTGGATTTGTCCTACCGGAGGCCGCCAGTAACAGGTCCTCACTGAAGGACACGCTCTTTCTCAGCATGGCTGTGTCTGACTGGCTCACATGGAGAGGGGGAGGAGTTGTACTCCTGAGGGCCTTAGTAGTGGGAATGGGTGAAGATTTAGATTGAAGGGTAGGAGAACTGGGAGACAGACAAATCCTCGCTGAGGGAAACGAGGAGAGGAGAAGGAGAAGAATAAGAGAGGAAAGGAGAGGAGAGGAATAGGAAAGGAATAGGAGAGGAGAGGAATATGAGAAAAGAGGACAGGGGAGGAGGTATATGGAGAAAAGAGGATAAGGAACGGAGAGATCACATGAGAATGAAGTAATAACGAAGCAGAAATGAATCATGAAACAAAACAAAACAGTAAGAGGGAGAAAGACAAAGACAGCAAGAGAGACAACACTAAAGAGGAAGGCTTTGGAGGCATTAAACATGAGGAATGGTTTTCAGACGGTAGAATGGAATTCATGACTGGGAGATGCAACAATATCTAGGGCTACATAAAAAAATCTCAGGTGTCTCAGGTACCTCTGGTGCCACAACAGTACAACTAATTACACATTTCATCATCAAAGTAACTCTACCACCGCAACACATACTCAGTTCAGTGGGTTTTCTTCTGTTCAAGGTTTACTTTTAATTTCACTCTCTCCCAGCATAACCAACCACACATACACAAAATAAAGAGCATGGACCAATATCAAAAGAGTTAAAAATCAATCGCCAACATGATTCAAAATAACATAAAACCAAACAAAGGAAAAATGTTGTACCTCCCGCTCTCTTTGAAACAGCCAGTGCTGCTTGGTGCCATTAACAATAAGAAACCAGATAAAGACCACAGGACTAAATGATCAGCTGCTCAGCAGTTAGGGCTGAGCAAGTGTGTAGAGAGCGTGAGGTAGATCTGGGGTGGAGTAAGGGTATGAACGGTCTTACCAGTTTTGGGAGTGAGGCTGAGCTCCGTGTCAGAGGAAGAGGACTGGCGGCTGTAAGACTTGGAAGGGGAGAAGGAGGAGAAGGTTTGGGCTCTCAAAGGGGTAGGGGGTCCAGAGGATAACGGGACACCAGGGGCCTCCTCCCCAAAACCCGCCCTGTCAGAGCAAGGAGGAACACACTCAGTCTCACACCCACCACATCCACACACAGGAAGTGCATGTATGTGTGTGTGTGTGTGCACACATGTATGTAAGTGAAGGAAAGGAAGGGAGATAGAGTGAAAAGAGAGAGAAGGAGGGAGTGCTGGGTGTTTGCTGCTCAACAGGAAGGCTGTGGGAAATAATGGAAGGAGAGAGCGGGCAGGCAAAAAGAAAACAAACCAACCAACATGATTTCAACACAAGAGAGTAAAAGAACAGGCAATATAAAAAATAAAAGTAACAACACAAAGCGATGAGATGAAAAAGCATTTGTTTCAGCTAACCAAAGCACAACGCTCAGCTAACCAAAGCACAACCCTCTGATAACAGCACCAACTAAGAGCAAACTCAAACTTTACATTATTCTCCCTGCACCCACCCACACGCCTGAACGTGCCCAAACTGAGAAATGTTACATTTCTGTTACCTAGCAAGCCGCAAGCGCAAACTCAACATGTTGCAGCCAAACCCAGTCATCTGACTGGCTACACTGTGATGAGTGGCAGCTGAATGTAGCCCACTGACTGGTCAGAAGTGTATCGTGGGGCAGAGCCTTAGCTGCAGAATAGGTTGCTTTGGCAGCTGAAGGGCAGATCTGATGATGTCACGGTCATCTGGTCCAATGAGAGAGGGGGGTGGTGAGATCTTTTGCAGGGTCGTGGCAGGATCATGGGGGACGTGGCAGGGGTTATGGGGTCGTGGGGGTACCTGCCTACACTGCCTGGCTCTGGGGCCCTCTGAGCTCCTGTGTCTGTGTTTCATACCGGCGAACAGCAGGGTTGGCACGGAAACGGAGAAGCCCTGAGAGAGACGGCTGCTTGCACTGTGAACCGGACTGCTGTGAGTGGAGCGACATCCAAGAGCAGAAGGAACAGCCTGCGGAGAGCTACACACACGCACACATACACGTGTGTTTCATACATTCATAAACACACAAAGGCACATACAAACTTACATGTACACTCACACCACACGTGTTTCATACATAGCACACATATGTGGACACTCAAGGGCACATGCAAACTTCCATGTGCACACATACATACATACATACATACACACACACACACAGAGCACATTCAAACTTGTGCACACAAACACACTTTTCAAGCACTTAGATACACAAAGCACATACATGTATATACTTACCCACACTCTGTGTGTGTGTGTGTGTGTGTGTGTGTGTGTGTGTGTGTGTGTGTGTGCGCATGTGTGTGTGTGTGTGTGTGTATATATATATATATATATTTGCTTATAACATGCACTCAGCAATTAACCAATTTATGATTTTGATTCTATCCAATTAGTGTTAACTTAATACAGTAAATAACCTGAGGCAGTTGAGTCTTACTTTTGATCAGTCATGTTATTTAAAAAGGTAACCAAATTGTTTTTTACAAAAAAAAAAAAAAAAAAAAAACCCAAACATTTCTGTTTCATTTTCGGCTAATAGAAAGTATTATGGTATTATGTTTCACGGGTTAATTTGGCCCACACACTGTGAGTTTCAGTTTCAATTAAAAAATGGCCCCAAAAGGATGGCCACTGGCCAATTTGACCAAAAGGAAATTGGAATTGGGCCTTAAAAATTCATGATCAGTGCATTCCTAACAAAGACAAACTTAATCAAGCAATCAGACACGCAGGAAGGGTTTAAATAAACATGCAAGCAAAAAGAAAAACGAGCATACTACCTCAACTGCTGGCCACAAGAACAAAATAACAGACACAAGAGCACAGAGGCTGGTGTGGATGAAAAACACTCTCAAACACTCACATATGCCACACTAAACAGTCTGTAGACAAAGGACCAGTGCAATAATGCCCAACTCGAAACGCCATAACTGAAATACTTCATCAGTTCATCACAGCTTACTAATGCAAACATGCAGGTGTGTGGAAGAGGCAGCATGCAGGAGATGCAGACAAAAAGAGCAAGGAAGGGGGCAAAGTCGGTGGAAAAGAAAGAGCAAGAGAGGGCATGCAGGGGGAGGACAGGGTTGGAGGTGTGGAGTGTTTGTGTGTATTACAGTAAAACATACTCATAGAACAAACAAACCCTCTCACACAGACAAAACAAGCTACTGCACGTTCAAAATGAGCGCAATTCCCTTTGTCTATATCAGAGGTATCCCTGCTTAACTTAGAGAGCGCTCTATGCCTTTTCAAGTTATGATGCTTGGTCAATATCAACACCATATGAGGACTCGAAATATTGGTTGAACAGGGATAGCTGTATTTCATCCAAATCATCCAAATGCATGTCTTTTAAAATAAATTAAGGGTACAGCACACTTTCTCTCACTGTCATACACAAATATACAGTGACCATAATTTGGCCAATGCAGTACGACAGGATCTGTAATCACTCACTCTTTTATATCTTTCGATGGAGAGGAGTTACAGGGGTTTGTGGTCGTTGCCGGTGTGTACGTGTTGCTGATTTTGTCGAGTGTGCAGGCAGTGCCGATGGCGCGGACAACAAGGCCCGATTCCCCTTCCAGGTCAAAACACTGCAGGTAGCCCACCACTGCATTCCCACCCATCTCCAGAACCTTTAAACCAATCTTCCTCTGGAGTTCGCCTGCAGAGAGAAGCAAAAACCAAAACAAGTGCTGGGTGGGCTTCTAATATCAGTGTTTTCCTTAATTTTTCTTCTTTGTATGGTAGACTTAAACAAACCATGTGTTGGTGCATATGTGGTACCATCAATCACATGTCAGGGTAATATCATTATACAGAACAATTTGCACCAAGTTTTTTTACATTTATTTTCAAGATGTTCAATATCGATATACATTTGATGATTAGGGCTTGATGAATGCTATTACACTAATTAAGGTGATTGCTATTAAGTTGATTTCTTTTGTCTGCAGACATCCAGGTTTTCTCAATTAAACAGCAAAGTGGAAAACCATGTGAAATTCATATATTTCAGTATACATCTTTCAGTGAAACCACCCCAAAGTACTATATTTCAGTTTGTAGAAAAACTTTACATGGCTTTAAAAACCAAGAGTTTCTCTGATCAAGCCTGCTGTGACAATGGAGAACTAAGATGAAATTACCTATGGCATACTGATTTTTAATTAGTCCAGCATGCCAAACATCCCCAAATGAAGTGCTACTCTGGTCAAAATTTCCAGCATGCAGAAAAAGCTGTCCTTTCAGGAGGATGTAGGAGCTTATTTAGCACTGATTCCTCGGCAAATTCTATGCCAAATTCTACTGCACTCTAAATTCTATTCAGTGTAACATTGCAGTCCCATCAACTCTCCCTCCTTCTCGAGGTGGGTTTGCTTACTTATAATATAGTTAATAAATAACATGGCTAAAAAAAATAATCACATGAAGAGTCACAATATTGTTCTGTCAAACAAGACTATTGTAATAAAAAATAAATAACTCACTTTATAATAAAAGTAACTTTTAAAAGACACGTGTGCTACTAAAAAGCTGACAAATGGCTAGCAACAGTAGCTAAGATCAGTCTTATTTGCACAACATCTGAGGCTGCAGTGTACAGTACACTATGTCAAACAGCCAAAGTTAGAGCTAGACGCTGCTCCACCAGCAAGACCAAGTTCGCCTGTGCAATACTCAACATACTACGAAGGTAATCAATAACTGAATTAGTGTCAGACCTGAGATCTGTATTTAGTGATTCTTCGAAAACAGATGGCGGACCTTCTTTGGACAAGAACTGAGCAAATATTACCCAAAGATCGAAAGCTAGAAAGCAAATATTAACATGTCAGTTACATCGCAATGCAAGTATCTCATCCTCGCTGGGCGGTGTGTCAGTAAACTAGGCAGGTGGGCCAAGAGGCCTATTTAACAGTAGAGGAACACTGAAAATGTTATGCAGTTGAATATCATGGGCACTTGAGCCCCCAGCCATCTCAAATGACAGCAGGAGGGAAAGGTGAAAAAAAAAATAAAAATCAAAACACTAGTACAACATTTGAGTGTGCATTCAGTGAGAACAGAAAAAAGGAGTAAAAAAGAGAAAAAAGGAGAATACTGACCGACAGACAACGAGTGTGCCACCTTTCTACGATAAAATGATTCAGCAGTGCAAGTAAAAAGCTTATAACTTTCTTCTTGCCATGGTGTGGTACAACGTGCTGTAATAACGTGTGTTAAAAACGAATTTTTCTCAGCACCAGGTTCAGTGTATGGGTGTATATACATTACAACAAAAACAATTGTCGACCACCTTGTGAAATCCACTTTTCAAGTTTTTTAACCACTGGCTTTTCTCCACTACCACTCCCAATGTCTTCAGCACAAGACTGGCCTGTAATCACGGATATTAGGGACTTTGAGTATTGAAGGCTATGGCAATACATTAACACTGTAGTGATGGGAAATTAACATGGCACCAGAATGTAGTGCTTCACTGTCTTTACTGATGACAGCAGATGTGAATAAATCAAGTTTCATTGAATTCACTGAAGGAAAGTGTAATGTGGTTGATCAAATAAATTTTAATTCAATAAAACTAAAACATTACCTTACTTAAATCTTGCATTTCACTGACTACGACAATGTGATGTTTCAGCCACGGTATGACAGTAGGCCATGGTGGCTGGAAGCAGAGGATGACACACATGTGCAGCCTCAGACATGCATAAGATTTAATACCTGACATAAGTGAAATGAGTCTTTGCCGGGCCTCGTTGGATGCTCGTGGGGTCCGAATGCGGTCAATCCACTGGTACTCTGGATCCTCATTGACCACCAGCTCCTCCACAAAGCCATGAACTATCACAGCACGATAACATCGAGGGATAGACGTGGCTAGCATGTAGAAATCGCAAGAGAAAAAGCAAGTTTTCAGAAGAATGGGATTTTTAAAAAACACCATCATAGGAAGACAATCAAGCAGAGGACAGAACACAGAAAAAGGGGAACTGAAACGTATATGAGTGAGAAATATCTTTTAGAGACTTACTACAGAAGAACTTAACTCCACAGGAAGACTGTCTAAATCGGTTCAGGTCATTAAAGAGGTCCACCTTCACCAGCACATTGATCTCCCCTCTTATACCTAAAAACACACACACAGTTACTACACAGTAATGCCTTATCACTACATGTTATAGACTGTTTACTACTAACATATTACATGTAAAAGCATATAAAGAGAGGGGAATTCAGCTGCCTTATCAAAAAGACTCAACTTTTAAAAATGAAATTGTACATGTTACAGTTTTGGCAGACAGAAAGTACAAACTTTGTTAAAAATACTGAAAACCTGTGATTCACTGTTTAATGTAGTCCACACAGTGTGAGTAAAAATCTGCCAAAAATTCATTCATTAGGCTACTTTGGCTACAAAGACATCAAGATTGGCCATAAAAATTGATGGTCTGTGAATCAACAGTTCAAACAGCTATGACAGGTGTTAGTGTTCTCCACTGATTTGACAAAAAAATGAACATCAGTAAAATCACTGACACTGCAGACACAAACCATGTATGGTGTCATAGATGGGAAACCACCCAGAGATGACAGTAGCAGCTTCACTGGAAAGTAGTGGGTCAATGTCGATGTACACCTTTCCTATTGCATCATTAGCACTGTACGTATCGTGATCCAGGACGGTTATTTGTAAAGGCTCATCCTGCAAATCCTCATCATCCACCTACAGAGAGGGAGAGAGAGAGAGAAAGAGAGAGAGACAGATAGAGAGACAGAGAGAGAGAGATAGAGAGGGAGGGTGTTGTGAGTTCTTGCATTAATTTCTTGTACAAACTAAATTAATCAAGTGACCAGCAGAATATAAAGTTAAATTTACCTCAAACTTAAACCATTCTGAATTCCACTGAGGATTCAGAGACTTGGGACAGACATCAGTTTTAAAAGTTGTGTTTCCAAACTTCACCTGTCAAAAACAACACACTCAGTGTCATTAAAACTGCCTATATGTAAAGCTATAATTATGTTACAATGGATGTAAAGCTAGAAAGTACAGAAAGCTGTAAATGTGTTGGAGTAAACGATATATAAAGCTGTAAATGCAGCTCTCTAAATCTGTAAATATGTAGAAATGTATGCAGAGCTGTTAATGTGTGACTGAATCTATATGTAAATGTGTTCCTGAAGGTATATGTAAAGCTGTGGATGTGTTATGTCTGGACTCACCTCTACAAAGGCGTCAGTGAGATCACTTGCGCGATCCATGACGGGCAGGTGTCTGCCCGCCACAATTTTGGCCTTCAGTTTCCCTGGCATTTTGTACTTAGACCAGACCTGGATTCACAAAACAAGAATGTGAAATCAACACATCTGAGCTGCAGTGCACCTCCAAACATGTATAACAGCCACAATAAGATGCAGATGTTGCAGGCAGTTAAAAGCACATGATAACGTCAGCTGCTTTTGACAGTCAGGGTGCATTTGAGATTTAAAACCTGCACAGTTTCACCATTCGTGTTACACTGCATTTACCTATTCACACAGATCTGCGTGCATAGCAATTTAAGAGTGAATTTCTTGTCTTTTTTAGGTTTTTGAAGACATTAAGCAACTGCGTGACGACTGTAACAGATTAGTGATTCCTTTTGCAGCTTCAAACACACATGATAGGTATTACTACACATACGCGGACTCTAGCGATACTGTAAGGTAGCTTCATTTACCCCTTCACACATACATGCATAGCATTACAGTGCATTTCTTGTGTTTTTTTACGTTTGAGAAGACATTAAGCAGTTGTTTAATGACAGTAACAGTTATTTCATTTGCAGCTACACATATATACAATATTACTATACTTACAAGGTCTCTACAATGTCTCTAGTGATACTGTATCCTAGTGTTGTATTTACTCAATCCGATCTTACTCTCAGCAACCAAAAGGGCCATCATTTTGCTTTTAGTGTTTTTCCAATAAGACCCTTGAAAACTCACATTCCTTTGTAAGTACCAGGAAAGAGATAAATACAAAACCAGGCACACATACACAGACACGCTTTAGACAGGCTAGGACAGCTGACAGCTAGCTTAGCAAAGGCCAGTCAGGAAGCTAAGCTGAGTCAATTAGCTTCTTCCCATGAGTAACCCTGACAGAGACTACTTTAATCGTGCATAGCAGGTCAGATAACTAGCTTAGCTACCTATTAGATGTAATAGTTTAACCAAGGCTTCATACCTGGCTAATTACAGGGCTCTTTCGGACTCTGGATACTGACGACTGTCACTAAAAGCAGTGTTTTAATGGAATTCCCTCAGAATTTGGGTTCTACTGGGTTCAGTACAACACACACACACACACACACACACACACCGCTGTACACTGCACCTTGCGCCACAACACTCATTTATTATCCAGTTAGCCAGTTAGCAGCCCAGCTAAAGCTAATCT
Organism: Alestes dentex; assembly: GCA_037576975.1. Taxonomy (NCBI): domain Eukaryota; kingdom Metazoa; phylum Chordata; class Actinopteri; order Characiformes; family Alestidae; genus Alestes; species Alestes dentex. Next base: position 6,356,343 of record JBBIGA010000018.1, read on the forward strand.
TATCTGTACAGTGGGTGATGGTGTTTTGTTGCGCTAACACGCTCTCATTAGCATTTAGCTAACCTGACTCACCAGAGCTGGGCTGTGAGACACAGCAGCGGTTTCAATCTGACGTTACAGTCGGTCCATCGGCCTAGCCTGCCTTTCGGTCCCATAACACGGTTTAGAGCAGTATTTCCTAATTCAGAGAACTGGAGAGGGGCTGCTCATTACTCCTGCTGCTTAAAGATCATGTCTGTAATCTAAAGGAGCAGTGATAAACCCCTGCTGAGTGTTAATTTAGCCTGTTCGAGATAAACACACTGCAGTGGCGTTACTACCCAACGGAGACAGGTAGGAGGGTCTAAACTGGGGTTGCCAGTTTGCATACAAGTCCCCCTTTCAGAATACGAAATCCCACATACACTATATGGACGAAAGTATGGGGACAGGCCTGTTTTTCAGCGTTTGGGCTAGGCCCCTTACGTACAGTGAAGGACAATCTTAATGCTTCAGCATTAAGCATTAAGTTCACGTTCAGGTTGATTTATGTAGCACAATATCATCCACAAAAGGTCATTCAGTGTGCTTTACAGAAACTGAATACAAAATAAAACAAAACAGACTAAAATAAAGTAAAGAAAAAAAATACGACAGAAAATCAATCAAAGACAATTGAAATTGCAATAGAAGTGCAAATGTTTAAAAGAAAGTAGAGGAAAATAGTGCAGTTTTAGCACATTTTAAAAGCTACATTTGGTGCAGATCTGATTCTGATGGGCAGCAGCAAGTTGCATAGTGACTAAAAGTCATTTCACCATGTTTAGTTTCACTCCTTTTCACCACTAGCTGAGCAGGTCCTGCAGATCTAAGAGACCTACCAGGACTATATACATCAAACATATCAGAGATGTGTTTAAGAGAAAACCATTGAGTGACTTGTACAGAGTAAGTAATGCTTTGAAATGAGTTCTGTACTGAACTGGGAGCCAGAGCAAGGACCTGAGAATTGGAGTGATGTGATCTCTTTTCTTGGTTTTGTTTAGAACTCTGGCAGCGGGTGAAGGACAAAGGAGTTTGCCAGATGCTTAACTCTAATAGGATTTACGCAATTATGTTGCACATTCACAATAACAGTCTAAATCACACCCAGTGAAGTTATATTAAATAAAACACATACACATACTTCATGCATCCCACTGAAGAAACCTGATCTAACAATAAAAGGGACAGTTTCCAAATAAGCAAAAGAGAAAATGTCTTCACACTTTTTATTTGTAATGCATGAACATCTTAATTGTAAGATTGTAACTTTAACTGCGTTTAGTCATCTAGTAATTTGGAAAAGTGCAGTAATAATTCGATGTGTACTGCACAAATGACTTGTACTGTATAAATGACTGAAATGACAGTAAACTCTCTTGACTTGATTTAATCACATATTACATTTTCATAAAAATAAATAAAAAACTGATTTGCAACACACCAGCCTCCTTTTTTGCAGACTGTTTTGTATTTTTACCCTTAATCTACCCAAGTGTTGTTGTTGCTGTTATTATTATTATTATTATTATTATCAATATTACTACTACTATCTATTACTCTACTACTCTATATCTACTGCTATCTCTATTACATGCAGTAACGTACTCCAAACTACGATTTGTGTTACTAGTAATTCATTTAATAGTAAGTTACTTATATGTAGTATTTATACCCAGCATTTGTGTAAATAGAACAGTGTATTTCATATATAGTATTTTCTGCAGAGGTTTTATTGGATGTATGTAGACTTTATTTATTTATTTGTTTATTTGTTTATTTATTTATTTATGTACTTCTCTCTGTGTCTTTGTGTCTCTTTTATTGGTTCTGATTCTGAATCTGGTCCTGGTTCTGATTCTGAATCTGGTTCTGATTCTAACTCTGTTTTTTACATCAACCACGTTCGCATCACCTGCTTCAAAAAAATCAACCTGGCAACACAGGAGGCCTGTTGAGAGATCTTCTGGAGTGCAGGCAGCAGCCAGAGGGGCTTTAGGGCACAGTGTGTGGGCCAAAGGGCTTATGTCAAGCCTGAAATGGGAATTAGCTGAAGTCAGCTGGGACTGATTATTTGATGCTGGGTTGAAAGGTTATCAAATACCCAACATCTGCAGACTCACTGGTCCAGTTATATCAGCTCATTACAAGTATATTGTTAGCACATTTACACTAACAGGCACCTCACAAGAACCACAGATGGAAAGTCAGTGACTTAAAGACTAATCCCTTTGAATTTCAACCAGGAGACACAGTCCAACAATTGCATTGGGTTTATTGCATGCACACACATATTAACACAAATACATACTGCTGCCTGATCTATTTACAGCTACCCCTCCAACTACCTCACCTACCTGATCACACACTCACACTCACACGCATACACATACACACACACCTGTCCTGTTTGACTTCCACTTATTTCTAAATCACTTACATAAGCTCATCTCCTGTTATATTAAGCTCACATCTGATATACTTGACACACTTTTCATTGTCTGTGTCCTTGTGTGGGGTGTGTGTGTGTGTGTGTGTGTGCGTGTACGCATGTGTCTGTGTGTGTGTTGTATATTTTAAATGCAGCTTTAGAGGCACAGGGATTTTTACATTGTTGCGTTCTCCTAGGTGGAAATGCGTGAATAGTGATGGAATCGCTCAGAGATGCCAGAGAGGTATCACCATCACTGTCAAAGGCTTTGGCATGTGTGTCCTAATGCCCTGTCAGTGTACAAGTGATTGACAGCCACAGTGGTACGATGTCGCATAGTCTGGGGAGCAGGCATGCCCTTCTGCTGACCATGGAAAGGTTACTAAATAAATAGCCTATACAGCTTTGGTGTGCAAACCAAGACATATAAGTTTATTCTCTATATGAACTTCAACATAAACAACATGCCTACCATACTAATAAAAGCTCTTCCACATTTCACCTACCACACCTCACAGCTAATGTTTTCTTCTGCACTTTGTCTGAGTTCTGCCCTCATGTCTTTGCTCTGTGTGTGTAAATAAGTATGTGTCACCTGTCTGTCTATCGATCGATCTATCTTTCTACCTATCCTTTTTGATTATAGCATTACAATTTATCATGCAACAATATAGAGTAAGTCTTAATTTGGCCTACATTTTTTATTTTTAATATGAGCTCATAGCTAGGGATGCAGCAATAACCATCAGTATCATATTGTGGTATTTAAATATAACAATATTTAAATTACTTAATCATTGTATTTAAATTATTTGATAACTTTATTGTACAGTCTTAGGGGTCGACTCAGGGGCTCATTTCATTTCACATGTTGTATGTGACAAATAAAGAATCTTGAATCTTAGGAGATACTGCTGTGTTGATCTTGTCATATTGTCATAAAGCCCCACAGTACAGTAGGTCCATTTTGTATATGAGATTAAAATGGCTTTGCTTGTGCTACTTGAAATACGTTTGTGAATTAGATACAGCTTTCCCTTGAGTCTGCATGTATTCACCACACACAAAGGAAGAAGGCAGTCAAAGCCTCTTTGTCTTGCCTCTACAGTGACTAGGTGTGTTTTAAATAAATGACACATGGAGCACACTCCCCCTTCCCCACATTCCAATGCAATGTCGTTATCTTTCCAAGACATACAGTCACCTAGTGATCCATGCTAGGATACTTTTTATGGATAAATGCTGGTCTTCATGACAAATGAAAACTCACAATCCAAAAATAAACCTCACAGTCACATGCTTTAGCTGGGAATGCAAAAATGACTCCACCACACCAAGAGTGTTTTTTAGTGAAATGTTTCGATCAGTGTAACCAGTGTAATCTGTTACACTGACCTTACAACCCTATTGATTCTGGTGATTTGATTTTTAGGGGTATAGTATTGTGTATAACTCTAATAATGATATAGAATATAATTATATAATCCTTGCTGCAGCGACGAAACAGCGTTTACTGATCATTCAATAAACTACTGCTTTAACTATAATTCAGATGGTTTTCTTCCAAGTATCTGTTGGTCCATTTGCCCTGAAATGTTTAGGGCATGTGAAAGGCAGCCAGCATTGTGCAAAAAAACCCCCCTAAAAACTGTAAAAATGGAATTATGAGGTTTTTATATAACAAAGATGTAAAGTTTCTTGTATTATTGTTTATTTATAACACAGTCTATTGTCCCTAACAAGGTGTGGACTTTATGACCTCAGCTTTTCTTGTAATTTATGATTGTGTCTCGCTTTAGTGAGTTCACATTAGTACTGCTGTTGGAGGCAGTACCACAGAAGGCTGTGTTTCGAGGGTTTTTAGGTAAATATACAAGGTTTTGGAAAAAAGGGACAGTTTATGGTTGACTTTGTTTTACTTTGTCCTTGTGTCTCTTTCTCTCTCTCTCTCTCTCACACACACACACACACACGTACACACACACACACACACACACACACACATACACACACACACACACACACACACACACACACACACACACACACA
>JBBIGA010000018.1:6360944-6374241 GCA_037576975.1 Alestes dentex
GTTCCTTCATCATTTTGTTTGTTTTCAATATTAATCTACAATGTAGAAAACAATAAAAACAAAGAAAAAACATTGAAAGAGAAGGTGCGTCCAAATTGTTGACTGGTAGTGTATATATTTTATACGTGTCATACACTTAAAATGCACTGTTGTATTCTAAAATATTCCAAACACTAGACAGAACAAAATAGACTCTTATAAAAAGATAGTAAAATGGCAAATTTTTCAACACAGACAAGCCAAAGAATCAATCTCAGTCACTCATTCAGCGCCACGCAGAGCGGGAGAAATAAAAATAGTGGCACATCTAATTTCTAAATCGGTAAGAAATAACTATAAACCACTGTAATAACTTGCTTTTATAAAGAAATTTACAAAACTAAATTTGACTGTTAAGAGATTTTAAGAGATTTATGTCTTAAACTCATTATCACTGCTGCTTAGGAGCAAAAATCCATCCAGGAGGCTCATGTGTCTCCAAATATTTACAGTATAACATACTAACAACACAATAAGAATCTCTCAGCATCTTTGTAAAAGACACATTTACATGTGTAAAACTATCAAAAACTGAAATATTTAAATTGTAAAGCAAACTATGACACAGGCAAACAAATGAAGTGGTTTTTGATAACAATTACTCGGATACTTCGACACCATACAGTATTGGAAGTCTAAGACACAATGTCTGGGCCAGCTCTAATGAAGATTTGACCGTTTTCTTTTCCATACTAGGTGAAAAACATGCATTAAAAATCTTTTTTTCCACCGTTGGTTTAAACCTCTGAAAAGTCTGATTGCAGACGTGTGCTTACATCACAGTAAGGGGATAAAATGTGTGAGGTGAGATTCCCAAAGTAGGGACTTTTGTTGGTCATTCTACCGGTTTTGGGCACTTGCATAAAATCTCTTAAGTGATCATTATTCTGAAGTGAGTTTTCCACCCAAAGTGTCAGCAGCAAATTTGAATAAAGAAACTGAAACCTTTGTGTTCCTCCATGTGCTGATGTGTGTAACTTACCTGGAATTATGAAGTGAACAGTAGCTGTGGGGTTCCACTGGAATCCATGTGGGTTGCACAGCAGCAGCTGCGGTTTGTCGCTTTGCTTTGGGACTCCTTTGACTCGGCTCTGGTTAGGGTACTGCAGGCCGTAAATGTAGCGAGCCAGGCGCACTCTGCGCCCTGACCGCTCCAGCAGCTCCAACTCCAACAGATACCGGCTGCCCTTACCTGCATCCTGCCGCTTTTCCACATTCACTATATGCTGGAGCGAGAACTGACTACAAACACACACACACAGACACACACACACATATATGATTACAGCAATTACAGCAGTCATTTAGAGCAGTTTGATGTGAAATGTATATAGCAGTGGTGAGAGGAACCAGACATGTGAAGCATTTAATGAAGTGTCTCTAAAAGTGACCTGACAGAAAGTTATTACACAAAATGGGTAAATGGGTAGAAATATGTTACGTGATGCCTGAGGCATTCTTTAGAGTTAGGTTTACGATAAGGTTTTGGCCTTAATGTATTTTTAAAATTCATTAATGGCAGAGAAGTACATGTAGAATATTGTAAGGCAAAATAGTCCCCCTAGATTTTTTTTTTTCACACCACTAAATTATCTACAACATTACATATAACCTCAGGCACATGTAGGTTCACATGTTTTATTTCTCCCCATAAAGATTGCCCTTCCTTTCTCTCTAGGATGACCTGAGGAGGACGGGTTCCCCTTTTGAGTCTTGGTTCCTCCCAAGGTTTCTTCCTCCAGCTGAGGGAGTTTTTCCTCGCCTCTGTCGCCTTTGGCGTACTCACTAGGGGCTCGGACCTGGACTTTGTAAAGCTGCTTTGTGACAACCTGGTTGTAAAAAGTGCTATATAAATAAAATTGAATTGAACTGAATGTTTTGGATAGTAAATGTCTATATTTGCATTGTAGACCTTGTGATCCCTGGTTCCTATCACCACCACTGTGAAGAAATCTCTACATTGAACCATTTCACAACACTAAAAACATAACATTAAAAAAATCTACTTTTCTATGTCATTTTGTAAGAAACTGAACATATTAAATACAGAGCCAGATTTTTGTTTATGGACAAATGTGATTTTAACACTTGTTTGGAAAAGAACAAGGGCTTAATCTACTCAAACGTATGTCCTCGAGGAACTGGCTTAGTGACTACTTTGCAATTACAATGATATACTGGAATCATTATAAAATCAATTTATGGACAAAATAATCGATATTGACAGCTCTAAAAAGAACACTCTTAAATCCCTATTTAGACAAAAACTAATGGTGCTAAAAAAGACTCTCTGTCCTTCACACACTTACCGTGGGTATTTCTGGTCGAGTTTCTCCATGAAGGCCTGCACTACAGCCACAGCCTCCGATTGGCTGATCAGCAGATTCCCAGATACATTACAGGTCAGATCTATCCAATCAGAGCGTGCAGCCTGAAAATCCAGCGGCTTGACCTGAAATGTCTGAGCCCAGTTCACCTCAGGGTCAAACCCAATCCTGTTGATGAAGTCATTCTCATATTCAAAGTCTCCATCAAGCTCCCATTGGTCTATATCGTCTTCCTGCTCGTATTTGTTCTGTCTCTTCGTTCCTTCATCCACAGCTTTTTCATCCTCTCCCTCCACCACTATATGCCTCCTGCTTGAGTGGTTATTTTCCTCAGCAATATTCATCTCCTTCTGGTAATTTATGGAGTCACTTACCTTATTAGGCAAAAAATTACGAGCTGAACTGTGTTTGGGAGCTTGCAGCAGGCTTGCATCAGCCTCAGTCCATGTTGGCTCTCCGTTGATGATGCCATAATGACCAACTTTGCCCTTTGGGACATCCTTTTTGGATGGTTTATCAATAGGATCACCCAACAGTGATGGTCTAGTCTGTTTATTTTCAACTGATTTGTCTCTTGACCACACAGAATTGCCATCACGTACTCTGTTATTTCTAAAGGAACCCAATCCTGCTTCTTCAACAGGCTCTTCTTTCTCCTCAACCAATACAGGAGTAAAGTCCTTTGGTTTACCTGTGGAAGGCTGTGCCTCTCTTTGGCTGTCATTACTAAGTAAGTGTTCTTGGAGGCCATCTGTCCTGGCCTCTCTTTTCTGCTCTGTTGCAAGAAACTGCTGGGCCAACTTTTCATCTTTTAGATGCTGTTCTGAAGGCCAATTTGGTGCATTTATTTCACCAGTTTTATTCCCTGACGGGTTCTCTTCCTGTGGTATTCTAGGTATCTCTCCATCATTGCCCCATCTCCTCCTTTTCCTCTTTGTGACAAAGAAGAGTTTCCTTCGCCTCTGCATTGTGTAATCATCGTAATTATTCCCAGGCAGACCTTCAGATCTTTCCTCTTTCTTTGCACCCTCATCTTCTCCCGCTTGCTCAATCCCTCCATAGTCCTCCCATTCCTTTCTCGGCCTCCATCCCATCTTGACATCACCTGAAGGAAAGTTGAGAAAGAGTGCCAGCTAATGAGAACTTGGCTCTGTAAAGAAGTTGGCTCTAATCGGCATTAACAGAAGTATGAACAGACCAGGTTTCTTTCAACTGGAATTAAGAAATCAAATTCATACAATTATCATTTTGCCCTATATGTAGTTGCTCAAGTAGAACATGTCTGAAGCTGAGATGGCACAACACCACTTTTTCATTTTCAGTATCAGACTGTCACATCCGTGCCACCTCAGCCATGCCTATGGCGGGCTGCATCACCGGAGTTCTGAACTGGGAATTCCCCATCACACCCACTGTCCCCTCGTGCCGGTTTGTTTATGTTCGGAAGCGGTGCCTGGCAATGCACCTGCAGCAAGTACCATAGTCACGAGCTGATTTACATTGCCTAGACGTCAGTGAGTTAGCTGTGTCTCGTTTCTGTTTGAGGCAAGCTTTGTCTGTGTCTCTGTTTTCTGATTGGTTTTCTATGTCTCGCTCCTTGTGTCTCCTTGGTTTAGAGGCTGGCATATCGTCCCTCTCATTCCAACCTTGTCTGTCTCTCGGATTACCTCAATGTTAAAGAGCCCGTGTACTGTGGACTGGACTCGAGCTCCATTTTGTGAGAGAACCATCTGACCCTCGCACAGAGAACCTAATAAGAGGCTCTCCACTTTAAAGCTCTCACGCAGTGGACTGTGATTTCTCTCTCTCTCTCTCTCTCTCTCTCTCTCTCTCTCTCTCTCTTTCTCTCTCTCTCCTGTGTTCATAGAAGTGACCAGCTGGGCTGTCCTGTTGGCAGGCTGGTGCCCCTCCTTGTGGCTGCCGTGCATCACGGAGCGTCTGGATCTCCTTGTGCTTCTTGTGACTCCTAAAGAGGAGTGTTCTAAATGCATTGAGTCTGTTTCAGCCAGGAGCGACGTCTTTGCTGCCTTGGTTGAGTGAGACCCTAGTACCCAGTCGGGCGAAGTTAGAGAGGCCACTTGTCTAGTTCTGTTTGTGTTATTGCAAAGCTGTGTACATTTGAGTTTCTATTAAACCTCCTTTTGTGTTTCCAAGACTCCTGCATCTGCGTCCTCCTTCCCCGTGTCGAGTATGACACAGACCAGTTACTGAAACCTTGAGAACTAACTAACACCAATATAATCTGTTTTCCCCTTATATCTACTATGCTTTCAAATAAGCATTTTACAACAGGTTTATTGTGTTGCTATCATTTTTAGCTATGTGATTACATCAGATAACATCATTCTATATGGTATCAGAATTCATATAAGCATTTGCAATACCTCTGTATACGAAGTCCTTGTCTTTGTTCCCTGGCTTGTCCAGTTTCATATACATAGAGAAGCCATATCTGAAGAGAAAAACAATCAGTTACACACAATAGACTGCCAGTCAAAGGTTTTTGCATACACTGAGATTTTCTACATTTGTTTGTTATTCACAAATACAGTCACAGCATGTTCACCATTTGAGTTCCTTTATTAGGCAGTAAATGTCATTTTTTATTCATCACTACTGACCTACAAAAAATCCATCTAATGTAATTATAACGTGGATCACCGGACAACTGTCAAAGAGCCTTTAAGAAACAGTAAAAAGGACAGTCTAGAATTTGACTGTGCATCACCACACAACCACTTAATACGATGTCAGACAGGCACTGTTACATTCTCTTTCCGTTATAAAGGAAACTTGTTTTACTTCACTCAACAACTTTCCAATGTTCAACAGGAATAAAAAGTCACAGATAAATGGATGGTAAAAACCTGTGGTGTGAAAAAACTTTTGACTGTAGATCACAGTATGTGACCATAACAGGACAAAATAGATCTTCTGGATTTGCACAATCTACAACTTGAGTGGGTGTGTTGTTTATCTGCATTGACTGTCGCACACTGCCACCTGCTGCAAGAACACTGTAACAAATATGAAATGCCCGGGGGTCTATGGGTATTTTAGGGTAGGGTATTCTACTCTGTTCCTAGCGGGAGAGTCCACCACAGTTTGTATGTCATTAAAACAATGTAAGTCTTATAAACTAAGGGTACAACATTTAAAGAGGAAGAGATCCTTTACTATGATTTTAATTAAAAATGTGATATTCTGCATACATACTTATGTGGAAAGAAAAACACATTTAATCATTTTTTCATTGTGTTAAACAAAGTTGGAAGTGTGTTTTTATGTATATATGCACAGGTTTGTTTGCCTTCCTTGAAGGCCAGTTTTGTATCTGTAGTTTTAGCTCCCACATACTAGCAATGTTTGCACAGTTTGAAGAGGCTACTTGAGGCTGGTCAAGCACGCAGTGCAAACATGGCCTTGTGCGCTCTCAGTTACCTCTCCAGGTAGTAGGGCTTCTCCTGATAGAAACATTTGTTATCATTCTCCATGTGAGTAAGGCGAGTGTAGTCATTAGGATAAACATATGACAGGTGGACCTGCAACATAAATATACTTCAATCAAACACATGGTCAAACAAAACAAGCTGACAAATATTATGAAATGCAAAGACAAGAATAGACTTAATGGAGGGATGGTGGGAGTCAGGCATGAAGAAACACCCCGTTAAACACACACTTTATGCTCCGTTAATAGTTAGACAACACACACCCTGAACGACCCTCGCTCTATGACATTAAGAAATCAACACCTTTAAAAGTACACCGGGCAAGTGCTGCAACACTACAAGAGTTTGTGTATTTCACTGAATGTGTGTTTAGTACATAAACAAGCACTTACAAACTGTAGGCCCTGATAGCGGAGCAAAGGGAAGCCTTTCATGATGTAACTGGGTTTATAGGCACATTCTGGTAAAACACCCCATAGGCGTGACCTGTCCAGCAATGGAACTATGGAGAAACATACACACACACACACAGACATAAAATAATTTAAATCCCCAGTTTTCTTCTTGGCAAAAAATAATCAATTTTTTGTCCCCATACAAGTGCAGTTTCACACTATTAGAAGTGTTGCTCCGATACCGATACTGATACGGTATTGCTATTGGTCCACTAATACTGGCACTTAAAATTCCAGGAAACAGAGTTTAAACTATCATAACTGTTTGTATGATACAAAAAGTTATATTCAACATACAGTACAGTTTGTATAAAATATAAGACATTTTATAAATCATATATAATAAAGAAATATTATACATAAAATAATCTGAGAACGGTCTCGGAGTGATTCTAGTTTCTAGCTATGCATTCTAGGTTCTATGCTTGGATATGCTTGCAATTTGTTCGCTAAGTTTTGCTAAGCAAGTTTCACCATTTTGGACAGAGGAACTGCCGAGAATCCAGTTTTGTTAAAGCTGTGCAGGTGGGCAAACAATATCAGCCTAGTGAGAAGACTGCTGATGTGTACATGGCATAGTGGATTTTGTACTAACCTTTTTTTAACTATATTTTACATTGTTCTTTTCTTATGTCTCTGTGTGTCTGTACAGTCATAGCAATGGCAATATCCTCCGGGATCAATACAGTTAAAGATTCTGATTCTGATGTACATGTGAGTCAAGACTAGGACTGGTCCTATTTTGGCAAAAGCCATTCAGTGTTTTCTGGAGCTCTAAATAGTGTATCAGTATTAAAAATAGAAAATATTGATAACCCGAAGCGTCCTACTAAGTGACATTTGCATGCATGCTATTAGCTGCCAGCTGAAGCAAGCGACATATCAGTGGTGTGGGATTATTCCATGCTTAAGCAGCAGTAAAAGTGTTTGTTGCAAAATCTATAACATAAGTGTCTGATCAGCTAGCAAGGATTGTAATACATCAAATTTTATTTTTAAACATAAACTATGCTAAAGAGACATTAGCTTTGGAAGCATTTGATTTGTCCAGAAAGTAAATGACATTAATTCAAGCTTAGAACATTTGATTTGTGATACAGGAGACTGTTTATACTTTTTCTAAAATAAAATTGGAATATAAAAGTGGAATATTATAAATATCAGCTTTTTTAGGCAACTACCGAGTATTTAAGTTAGAGTTAGTTTCGGCAGATATGTGAAGATAAGTTGTCGGTATCAAGAGGGAAAAAGTGGTATTGGTGCAACCTCAAAATGTCAAAAATATACACCACAGCTTTCTTCTGTATAACAGATATTAAAATATTTGTGACAGCAAGTTTGACATGAGGTGTGTGTTTGAGTACATGGGTCCTCACTCTGATAAAAGGTGTCACGAGGATCCTCTCTCAGCATGTCTGCCCCATGAGGCGGAGACGGGGCAGTGTCCTGGGGAAGTGCTACATGGCTGGCAACGGTCTGAGGAATGTGACTCACATAATTCATCTTTAGGGAAGACTCATCTGGCAAAGACACACACAGACACAGGCACACACATGGTGTTTGCATTTTACAAACTATTTCTTCACTTCTTCTTTATCAGGTTATTATGTGTGTGAATAATTATAAACTGCAGTGGATTCCTTTTTTAAAAAATTAACACAATGACTGCAGTGAAAGAAATGTGTTAAGGCCCTCCATTTTAAGAGATCAATGTGCTCTCATACTGCAGCTAAATATATCACTATACACGTACTCTCTCTCCTTCCAAGCCCTTGGAGCTCCACACACAAGTGCACACATGTATACACCCTCCCCCTGTCCCACACTTACACCACATACAAAACCATGTTTGTATCTTCTTATAACCCCATGAGTTCACACATGAGAAAAAAATACACATACTGCAGAAATATGAGGGCCAGAATTTACACACACACACACACACACACACACACACACACACACACATATATACTAAAGACATTCTAACCTATCATTTCGGCTATTTCAGGGTGCCAGCACAGCATGGGGTGTGGGTAGGGTTGACTATTCCAGCATTACATATTACATCTAACCACTGCTCAAAATAACACTTATGCCTGCAGACGGACAGAGAGACAAACGGACAGGCATGCAAAACTACAAGTTCCTACTAAACTTACTGGTATAAAGAGAGAGAGCCTTGGAGTCAATAATTGCAAACTTCGTCCTGGCCTGATTGAGCCGCCACTATTAAAACAAAAACAATGCAAATTCAGAACATTATAGAAAAACAAACACACACACACACACACACACACACACACACACACACACATACACACACACATACACACACACACACACAAACCATCACCACTTACCACAACCTCAACATGGTCTGTTCCATGATCATTCTGTTTGTGGATCAGTTCAAAGTAGTATCTCTTCTGCTGCTGCAGTCTGTAGTAAACCGGAGGACACTCAATCATTAGACCACCCACCAGCCCAGCATACTGAACTGATAACTGTAAAATGTTTTTTGGTTCATTTTCTGTATGGAAACATACAGAACCTGTTTTCTGTAGCATTCAAAAAGCTGTGCCTTGAGCTTTTTGTGTGGAAAATGTGTGCACATCTGTACACATCCGGGCTCATTCAACAGTGTGGTGTGTGTAAATATTCTTTCTGTTTTTTGGGCCTTTACAAACACTATATGTGAGAGAACAGCATCTTATAGCGGGTCTGCGTGTGCATGCTGATCTGGCTGACAGCCCTATGTTCAAAGTAAAACCACCAGGCAACACTCATTATTCTTTCCTTCATCTCTCTCAAAGGCTCAGTCTGATCACTATTCTCAACAGCACTCTGCCCATTAACTAACTCACTTCTGAATTCTAGATGTTTTGCGTCATATTGTAAAATACATTAAGCACTCATTTTAAACTATAGCCTAAAAATTGGTGTTAGAGTTCTTTAGTAAAGACAAAAGAAAAAAAAACATGAAAACTCAAATAATCATCTGAATGCGTAAATGACTGGTAAAATTATTGTAAATGTTTCTTTAAAGATCCTTTTTTAATATAATTCTAAATCGCACCAAAAATGGTCCAGTTATTGTTATGAGTCAAAGATCCTTTTCTGGTACAACATACAACCTCTTAAAGTCTTTATTAAGACTTGGTCTTAGTCCCAAAGGTTACTTATTATTGACGCATAATTTGAGTAAGAAATTCTAATCATCTGTTCATTCCTGCTGTGTCAACCCATCAATCCTTCTCCAAGCAACCTGGTCTTCCTAAAAAACAATTGATTCAGTCTGCTTTGATACTATCCAAAATAATGGAGTCAAAGGAATCAATATGATTTTCAAACAAATGGATATGTTTTCTTTATCAGTTTGAAATCATTTATCCTATTACTATGATAAAGATGAAGCTGGGCACAGAACAACATACCCAACAAAACCTTTCTAGGTATGTTTTCTGACATAAATATAAAAAAGTGCCCTATATTTTCTGCTGGTATGTAGATTACAGATTTGAGTTAATCCATTTCATAATGGTTTCATACATACATAAAGGCACTCATACATACAAGACTGGCTGAGATATCTGGCTTGCATATTTCTCATATTCCCCTGGTGCAGTCCATTCTCTACCCGTCTGAAAATCAAAGAGAACACACAATCCTTTACATAAATATTGTGCCTTCATTGAATAGGTATATCAAAAGCGATTCCCAACCGCTCCCCCAGTGTACACAAACCTTGCCAACAAAGGCACAGAGTTTCAGGTTGTCTGGATTCTCATCTGAACTAAGCCAGAACTCGCAGTTATCATCAGAAGCCACTGCAAAAAGAAACTCACCTGAAAAATACAGAGAACACAGTCCAGTTAAAGGAGCAGTCTAAAAACAACAGGTATTTACAAGTCAAAGTTTTACACTGACCATCAGTGTAAGGGTGGATATAGCCAAAGATCCTGAGGCCATAGTTAGTCCAGCTCGGGGACACAGCCAGTTTCTTCACTGTGCTACGTGACTGCAGAAACAGTGGGACAGCAAAACAGTGAAGGAAGTGCTGAGAAATTCTGAGTATTTGTGTAGCTGTGTCATAAGTGCACTTACATGAGGGTATAAGGGATAGTGTAGGTTTTTTCTGAGTTTTGCAACAGAGCTGCCACACCAGTCCTCGAACACATGCAGATTAGCCTGTCCTTTATACTGAAATAAAGCAAATAGGGCAATACTCTACTGAAGGACAGCATTTGTGAGGCTACATGACACCGACATAAATTTTTTCACGGCAACGGACATGAACTGCTATTGTCAGCTTCACACCACAAAGTGTTATGACAAATGTAATATGCTTTAAGAAATGTTATTGTAGGTTTATCTCAGTTGCCATTACAGGCTTATGCTGCGTTGGAGTCATGTAACCTAATGAATAGTAAAGCGGTACCCAAAACAGGTTCGGTCAGCACACCTTTACTACAGTTGTTGTTAGTAATCAAGATTCTTTCATAACAGTGTAACCTTTGACATGAAATGTGAGGTTAAGCTTTCAACTGGATTACTTCTACAAACATGTAATACAAAAAAAATTGTCTCCTGACAAAGCATGAGGTTTTGTAAGAACCCTCATTACATCTACAGGTTGCATTTGTTCTCAATAGTCCAGATACTGAAAAGAATCAAAAGAGTGCAATAACTCTGCATTGACATGGGTTCGTTTACTGGCAAGATCCAGCCCTTCTTAATTACTGTCAAGGATGACAAGGCTGACTTTCAAGGGGTATCCCATTGCAGGCTGGTTTCCTGATTGCCTGATACAGTACCTGACCCATACTGAATACCTAATTAGTAGCCTAATCTGATCTGAACACAAGTGCAATCCAGTATACCTTTCACTAATCAGAATTTGGATTACTTTCATTTAAATGCCTCACACTAAAGTTTAAAATAAAGTGTTGCTTCATTTCTAGTGCACTTCCAGAGCTGTACAGTACGGACAAAACTCCACATGTGATACTACGGCTGCATATTGAGATATATTAAAAACACAGCTATTAACATGATTAAAGCATATGCTATTTTGACTAGAATGATTTACATATGCTGGATCTTCAATTTATCAACATACGCACAGAAACTCATGAAGGAACAGCTATCCTGGGTTTTGGGGCTCACAGTACACAGTAAAGAATTTGGTTAAAGCTCTGTTTGCATTTTGTAACCTTCTAATATATACATACATACATGGTCCATAACATAATAACAATCACTACTGCAAATACAGCTCAACCCTAGATAGTTCAGGCCAGGCTTCAGAGGTTAGTAAAGATGAGTTTTCATTTTCTTACCTCTGGCCTCCAGGGCTGAGGAATGTATTTCAATGCCCAGCTGTTGTCCTCTTCATAACCTTCAGCAAGATGGTTTCTGTACATCTGCGACAATTTCTCAATTTCAGCCTCAAATTAGGGGTAATGACAGATGTCTAACATGGGGTTATATGACGTAAACATGTCTTAATCTCTTAGCAAGCTGAGGACATGAACTATATACTGCTGTGAAGTTAAGAACAGGTTCTTTCATGCATACAGTAGTTAAACCTACTTGTAGCATAATGACTACTGCCAGCATATGTTTTAAGCACAGCCTGCACGTGCCCTTACTCTTCTGAATATGACTGCCCTGACAGAGCATCTGTCCCCATATATTACTTTTCACTGAGTTCCTAATGGTAAGGCCTAATCATAGTATAATGGCAGCCAAATACAAAATGATTTGCCAACCAGTACCTGTCTAACTAATGCACACTCAGACATCTGCTAATGGCTGAAAATCACAGGGGAATGAACCATGGCCAAAGTACCCCAAAATTTCACTAAATTCTTTATTTTTCTATCCCTAAACTAGTTTTTGTCCCCAGTTTAGTGGCCAATTCTACCCATAAGCCAATCCTTCCCCATCACATGATTCTATTAGTCTGGTAGGGTGAAGGCACACGCTTCCTCCAAGACACGTGAAGGGCAATTCCATCTTTTCAAACGGCTGCAAAGTGAACCTTATTAGACAGTTCAACACACTTGAAGGAGAACACTAACTGTCAATTATTTTCTGCTAGCATCATGCTGATATAGAGGGCCGGACAATTTTTCATACCCACACAGAAAGAGTGAGGCTGTGGCATTGCCAGTGATTCCTCAATGACATCACTACACTCAGAACTAAATCATCGTTAACCCTCTAAAGGTCCTCTATACTTCAATTTCTCTCAAAACTTACATATTATCTTAACAGCAGTCACTTTATGACAGACCTTTAATAATAACAAGACTGCAGTGAAACCTAGGGGTTAGTAAAATATTGGTTCTCTATGTGAACTCTAGGTTTATAAAGATCTTCCGTGTTTTTGTGAATGTCAGTTGTGTAAGTGTGTGTTTGAGGTCTCACTTGTCTCCTCACAGATTGTCTTTTGTAAGCTGTCTGGTCATTTTGGTGATTGTCATCTAAAGAGAAAAAGACAAAAGAATGAGACATTAAATAATAAATATGAAGCGTTGTATTATCTAGTTATCTTTGATCACCTGATCCATGTTGTGTGTGTGTGGACACTAGAAAGAGAAAAAGAAAAAAAAGAAAAAGAGGGGGAAAGAGAGAGAGAGAGAGCGTGAGAGAGAGAAAGATCAGCATCAGCATTTGATTACTTCTGATAGTGTAAGCTTTCTCTAGATTGACTGAAATAGTTTACATTTGAAAATGAAACTTCTACAGAAGGCACTGCACTAACACTACCAGCTGAATGACCTGCTAGTCAATGTCTTAAAAAGCCAAACTGCCTTCATTACCCATTCAACACTAAAAGTGCATTTTGTACAAATATATCAAGTTCTTTGAAGGATGGAACGGAAGGTGAAATGTGTAGTGTGCGTAAAGTCAGACATTCAATTCACAGGCTATGGACTGCCCTTGTCAATGACACAAACATACACACACACACACACACACACACACACACACACACACACACACACACCACAAA
>JBBIGA010000018.1:6374341-6389583 GCA_037576975.1 Alestes dentex
ATATATTTCAAAAGAGTCGACCGGATCATCTCTAAAATGTGCAGCACATGTGGAGCCTCAGAAAACATCTCTTTAGTATAATATGAAATGGTTTATTTAATAAAAGCATAGGCCTGACTCCTAATAGGATGTGGCTAGTGTATTCAAACCCTCTCTACGAAGATATTTTGCATGTGCATGACTGCACAATTACTTTGCCTGCACACGGAATATGTATGTGTGCAGCGATCTGAAGCAGGAGGGAGTGACAGAGACTGAGAGACAAACTTATGGGCACAGGAGAAAGAGAAATCATGAGTCTCTAATAGGGGCCTTGTTTCTCTCTCTCTCTATGGCTATGTCTCTGTATGTGTGTGTATGTGTGTGCGTGTGTGTGTATGTGTGTGTGTGTGTGTGTGTGTGTGTGTGTGTGTGTGTGTAATTTTATCCAAAGGGCTGCTGCTGTTGCCAAGGGACCTGTTGCTCTGCTACGATGTTGCTGGGAGATATTTGTCTGCAGCAGGTGTGAGGAAAGCACACATGCAAAGCACTATAATAGCACAGTTAACATGCACAGTTTTTGCATCATTGAATACGAAGGCATTACGACCACTGCCCCAAGACGCAACATTGTTACTTTGTTGCACTCTGGTCTGTTATATTATTTTGTATTATATTATTTTTAATAGTAATAATAGTAGTAGTGTAATAGTAGTAGTGGTAGTGTGCCAAGTTAAGAAGTTAATAAGTAACGTTTATGTTATTAAGCATTGAATTGAACTTACTACTATTTGATTTAGGGAAATGAAAGAAATCAGCTCCCAGTTCCCAGATCCACTGTTGTAAAGCGAAAAGAGCAAACATGCTACAGAGTATTGTGGCTCCCTCTCTTGGGAAAGACAGCCAATGGTAACTGATACAGCATCACTGATAAACATTTAATATCTTTTGTGACTTCATGCTGCTTGGACACTATCACTGAGTTCTGATCAAATATAATCAAATGTGAAAATCCTGCCTGAATGAGTGATGCTGGATCTCCCACAGTCTTTCCACACACTGTGGGGGAGAATTCAGCTTCATGTACTTCAGGCAAGTGAATTATCTACAAACTTTTCAGGCACCTGCAGTTTGTTTAACATAAAAAATAATCCTGATTTATGTAAAACAGATTACTGTTCTGTTTCCATTAGTTGTTCAATGCAGTTCAAAGTCAAAAGTTGTTACAGTTTAAAAGCTCAAAAAAATTACAGTCCTGTTTGTTAAGGGACTACTGGACTTCCATAAAACAGCTTAAGCGAGTTTTGTCCTTACTTTTTATATAAATCACTGTGTAAAATCTCTCATGGGAAAGTGGAAAGATGGAAAAAAAAATCCGTAATTCCATGATTATAAGATGAGTTGTTGACCTTCCATTTAGCTTTTAGCACTTGGGTCTTAGCCGGGTTCAAACCTAGATTTAAAGTTACAGCTTTCAATGTACACTTTAACCTTTAATTTGAGATCATTGTTTTATGCAAATGATAAAGGCATGTAAGCCACAGAGAGTGTTGATGCTGTTCTTTCTGGCAGTGCTCTTCCGTATTACACATAAA
Source organism: Alestes dentex (assembly GCA_037576975.1). Classification (NCBI taxonomy): domain Eukaryota; kingdom Metazoa; phylum Chordata; class Actinopteri; order Characiformes; family Alestidae; genus Alestes; species Alestes dentex. Next base: position 6,375,916 of record JBBIGA010000018.1, read on the forward strand.
ATAGTATCATTATGTTTTATTATAAAATGATATACTGTGATGCTACTCTTGATACAAAACATGTGAAAGCAGCTGATGACAGTGGCCATACTTCAATTCAAGGTTCGAGATACAAGAGCTTTTTTGTCACATACATTGTTATCCAGGACAACATATAGTGAAATGATGATCTGGCCAGCTCCTAGATTGTGCAAGATAATAGCATAAAATAAGAATAAAACATAAATGAAAACATAAAAAATAAATATAAAAAGTTAGATAAGTAATAATAAATAACAAATAAAAATGTAGCATAGTGCATATATTGTACAATGAAAGTATAAAGTGACTGAGTGGTGCAACGTAGCACTATGGATAGGTAATAGATGAATAAAACATAAATGCATGGATACTGATTACTGATCATGATCATTACTATAAAGTGAAATTGTCATGTCCAATGTTTAGAAACCTAGTAGCCTGGGGGAAGAAACTATTTAACTGTGTAATGACTGGTGTGTTCCGACTGGTTATGGAAGAGATCCATAACTTCATGGAGCTGTATGCTGGAGATGATGTAGCTCTGAGCCAGTGACCATCTTTTCTGCTCTCTGTTAGGAGAGTGAGAAGTTGCAGCAACTGAAACAGCAAATTATTCTTAAGATGCATCAGCAGGGAGCTCCACAAGGTGGCGACCTTTACTTTTTTATCATGGAGAAGGGCCTCTGACATTCTGCACTACACAATAATTTTTCTTTTCCTGTTTTAGTTTTCCCACTTTCTGAAAGAACTCAAAGTGTTAAATATGACTATTATTGTTCAGATGTTCTTCTAGTCATAAGGGGTGTGCCGCAGGGCTCTATTCCTGGGCCAGTTTTATTCACAGTGTATATAAATAATGTAGGCCTGGATGGAACCTATGCTGATGACATGTTTATCTGTTCTTTTGCATCATCACTTGTTAAAGCAGTTGATTACCTACAAAGTGCTTTTAGCAATGTCCAAAAAAACTTCTGATTTGAAACGCTCCCTTAATGCAAATAAAACCAAAGTCATACTGTTTTCTGAAAATAAATCAGAAGCCCTTCCTTCTGTGACCACTCAAGATGGAACAGTTATTGAAGTAATTAAGTGTTTTAAATAAAACTTGGGTCTTTTAATTGATGATTCTCTTACTTTCAAAACACATGTTGATTCGCTGGTGAAAAAATTGCGTCTCAAAATAAGCTTTTATTTTAGAAAGTTGTGTTTCTCGTCCAGTGCTGGAAAGAGAATTGTGGCTGCCACATTTTTGCCAGTACTTTTTGGACTTTTATATATGCATGCCCCGGTACAAGCATTGAGTATGCTTGACTCAGTTTATCGTGCTTCCCTCCGTTTTATTACAAATTGTAAGCCTAGGAGTCATCGCAGTGCGCTGTATTCTCGGGTTGGATGGTCCTCATTGGAAATGCAATGGAAAATGCACTGGTATAGATTGGTCTATAAAGGTCTTCTAGGCCGGCTTCCTCTCTATTTCTGTGCATATCTTCAGCAGAAGTCAGATGGACCTTATGGTTTACGATCACAGGACATTTATATTCTGAATGTCCCCAGTGTTCGCACCAAGAGTGGGAAAATGGAGTTCCAGTATTGCGCTCTTTCTGATTGGAATAATTTGCAAGGCACTTTAAAACTTACAAATCTTGGGATCAGTTAAAATTTATTCTGAAGGACATGGAGACGAAGTTGCTTACTTGTAATTGTTTTAAATGACTATTTTATTCTGTTTGTTCAATTGCTTTGTATGCTTATAGTTGTCTTTTTTCTGTCTTGGTTGTGATATTTCCACATGGCCAGGACTCCCTTGTAAAAGAGATCTGCTATCTCAGTGGGACCTTTCTTGGTTAAACAATGGTAAAATAATAAATAAAACAGCCTACAGCTAATAACGAAACAGAATTTCAATACATCAAGGGCTACATACACCTCATTTTTAAGACAGACCTTAGACCACTGAGAACCTTAATGTAAAGATTTTCAAGTCATACAGTTAACCCCTTAATTATTAATGAGTTAACCCCTTAATTATTAATGACTTCTATGGGGAAGATGAACAAATGGTCAAATGGGGAAAGGTGGTTAGTTAGTTCAATATGTGTGAGATTGAGCTAATTAGAAAAACCATTAAATCTCATCTTTAACAAGAGCCAATGATTATGCAGCTGTTTCTAAGAAAAAGAGCAATATAAATAAAAAGATTTATGGTGGGAAAAGCAAAATGACTTAATTTTGCAGAAAGGCGGAATAAATTGTAACAAGTCAGCCACTTGGTCACATCCCCGTGTAGATACTTTTAAGACTGAAATGCACTTTTAAGACACAAATATTATAAATACATTTAACACAGGACTACATTTAAAACTATAAACTAGTTTGTTTCATTAGGGGTGATGTAGTGAGTAGGACCAATTTTTGATCATAGAAAAATATTCTATTAACTGGTTCTATTAACAGGTTAACATGTCTCTTTGATAGTTTATTCATGTGTATTTTTCCAGGATTATTTGTCAGTTATACTCTGTCTTCAAGCATCTATTCCAGCAACACAACATGAAAAGCTGCACCAGGACTTCAAAGTTATAACGACGCAAAAGAAAGACCCAAACATAAACTGAACTTTATTTTTTTTTATTTCAACATTGGTGAAACATCTGTGACAGTTGAATGGAACGATTCCATGAGTTTCTCACCCTCTTCCTCTCATGCCTTTTCAGATATCTGGTGCCAGCAAGTACTTTTATCATACAGGACTGCTGAGAGTCGTGTTATAATTATCATTTCCAGTCTGATCCATACACCTGGGTACCTCTTCTTTTCAGAAAAAAACAAAACAAAACAAAAAAACAAGTCAAGTTCAGGATCCTGACCCAAGCTGATGTTTAGCATTGACTCAAACTTAAAGTGATGTTTACTGGAACAAAATATTTTCACAGGAAAGTTTGGATATATTTTTCCTGCCTTAAAACGTAAACATGTTACACTCGGAAGAATGGGTAAAGCAGTGACTCAGCAGTTTTCCTTGGTAAAGGTCTCCTGTATGTTGGTTGTCCTATCAAGAGTTCATAAGACTTTAGATTCACCTGCACCAGACTTCCAACTGAGAGAATCAAAATCATACAGTTAAAACACCTCTATGGACAGACAACAGTGTAAGAATAGAAAAAAAAAAAAAAACTTTCATATGTACAAACCATAAAGATAATTATTCTACCAAAACAGTCCTGTTGCCCTGATGATGGTTTCTGTGCATCTTAGGTCTTCCAGCAGAACAAAATTTACAGCGCTACATATCTTTTAGTATTAGTATAGGCATCAGGCCCATATCAGAGGCTGCAGTACTGGCTATGGGCTGAGTAGGGCTGCGATCAGCATTTCTAACCTTCAATCTTTCTCATGCCACACAGAGTAGCAGCAAAGTACACAGCTGGGCCATCTAGCTGCCTCACAAACACAAACAGTTTTAATGCAGACACTGCTAGCAAGGCATGGAGGAGGAGACAAAAGCAAACGATTTTCTACATCTGGATCAGATATTCGTTTTCACACGCTTACACTCATTTCAGAGGAACATAACAGGTACAAAAAAAGAACCCTTATAAAAATCAATTATACACACAAACGCTCTTATGCTGCAGTTTGCTCCTGGGCTCCATTTTCCTCTATGTCCATTGCATTGTCAGTCTCTTTTTTTGCCTGTTCGGCTTCCTTCTGCATATGAAAAGGAGGGGAGAAAAAAAAAAAAGTACAAGACAATTACAAAGAGCCATTTAGGTTTTACCACCATTAAAATGAAAAATCACTGGAACCACATACTCAGACACTTACTTTGGCATCTCTCTCAGCAAACTTCTGGAACATGTTAGCATAGAGACGTTTGTCCTTCTCATGCTGCTCCTTGATGTGTTTCTGGCACAGCAACACCTGACTCTTTGCGGCCTTATTGGCTGGATAGAGCTGTACAACACGCTGGAAGTCATCTTTTGCTCTGTCAAATTCCTTCATCACAACAAGTGCCTCTCCTCGCCTGAACAAAGCCTTTTCATTATTTGCATCCAGTTCCAGCGCCTACAAAAAGACCACATAGGTGCGTTAAAACACATTAAAATTATTCAGAATTATTACATTTTATAAGCATAAGGATAAATAAAATACAGCGGAGATGTTCTACTACAGTTACTTGTAAAATAAAAGTGAAAATATCACAAGAATATATATTCTTATATATATTGCTGCCCCATCAAGATGTTTCCTAGCATGTAAACACACCCACTTTTGAAGTTAAGTCTAACGTTTCAATAATCCTCATGTTTTCACACTTTCATTTACTTCTATGTATTTTATTCATCCTCATTTGCAGCAACACAAACCAAGGGCTGCCAACTAATGCAATGAGGAGACTCATGCAATTGACAAAGATCTTGGCACACAAAACTTTGCATCTTCGCTTCTTCTGACGTTCCTCTGAACAGCAGTGTGTGCAACAATTGGAGCCGCCAATCACAATGCAATCACGTTCCGGTGGAGAAGCTAATCCACCCCCACTCACTCCTGGGAACAAACCTCATTCCAAGCTGAACTCAAAAGTTGGCAGCCCTGCAAACCCAGCTAGAATTATTTACCAGATACAGAATATGGACAAATAATATGAGCACACCTAACCATCACACCTATCAGTCTGTCTCCCATTCACTGGCATCCATTACACTCAAATTTATTGATTATACTTCTAGACAGCGAAGCAGGATTCATCACTCCAGAGAACACATTTCCACTACTCCAAAATCCAATGGTGGCATGCTTTACACCACTCCAGCCAATGCTTGACACAGTGCATAGTCATCTTAGACATGTGTGCAGGTGCTCAGCACTTCCTGACGCTCCTAACTGAGGATAGGCAATTTTAAATCACTACATGCTTCAACACATCGCGTCCCACTCTGTGAGTTTGTGTGATCTACCACTTCGTACCCGAGATCCGGCTGCTCCGGTACACTTCCTGTTTATACAGTTGACCAGGGTAGATATTTCACAAAGCACTTGTGGCAATGCTTGCATCCTACAATAGTGCCTTTTGTTTTTACTCCCTTCTACTGTTCTGTCTCTAGGGACACTAAAATGGTATGTACTTAATTTCATACACTTACTCTCAGCGGGCATGGCGCACAACTGAACTTAACAAGGAGGAGGGTCCACATACATTTTATGCTATGCAATGATAGACCCTGCTACCAGATAAACAACCCAGATATAACACTGTATTAGAGAGTAAAAGTTAAATATGGTAACAATAAATATAGAACACGTGAACGTAAAAGAGGTAGAGGTTGGCAAATGGTCTTGACCTTGTCACAGTTCTCGAGGGCTGGGTTGGGGTCCTGTAGTTTTAGGTAGCACATGGACAGGTTGAGGTGAGCTGCCAACCGCAGGGTTTTGGCTTTCTCTTCATCCTCCCCCTGCAGACTGGACTCATGCTCCAGCCACGACACAATGCGCTTATACTGCACTGCTGCCTGCTTGTATTTGCCATCCTAAACAAAGACAATGATTTTTAAAGGCAAGTTTGTGAGGAAACAATTGAGCCAAACCTTTTAAAAAAACTCTGAATCTCAGTGTTAATTTTGCACACTACTGGATATATTTGTTTTCTTACTTTGAAATACTGTGTTCCTTTTTCTTTGACTATGGCACTCTGCTCCAGTTTCTCAAAAGTATTCATTTCCCAAGACTCTTTTGCCTGCAAGGCAGTAGGAATAAATTTATAAAACGAGCACACAAAAGCATACAAACATTTCGCAGTAAATGTGTTCGTCAGTTTAAGAATGTTCGAGAATACTCACCTTCTCAAAAGTTGTCAGTTTGATTGTGTATTCTAACTCTGCACTGGGTGGAATGTTGAATTTTGAACACCCAGCATTTCCAAACCCATATCTGAAAATGAAACCAATATTTTTTTCAGTACAATAAAGTGAGACTTCTGTATGACCATCACATTTAAATATGTGTTCATTGCTACTAGTAAGACGGGAATTCTCTGCTCTGAGTCAACGAGTCACATAAATGATCCAACATCCTTGATTGAGTAACTGCCCTAGGCAAATACTATGTACTGTATGTGCATTTGTGGGAGCAATTACTTTGGTTTAATAGTGAATAGAGACTCCTCTCCCTGCTCCATAGCCTGCAGTGCTTTCTCCACACCAGGCGGCAGGTCTTGATTCTCCCCATCTCCAATCTCAAACTTTAGGTCTCGATCATCAAACACACGACCCTCATGCTTGCCCTCCACGTGCACTGAGACAGAGAGCGTGTGTGAATGTTTTAGGGGAGAAATTGTAGGTCAGTGGGTGGCTTCCAGCTTTACGATATCTCACTTTCAACAGCAGCAGACTGCTTGTGCACATGTTTACCTTCCACAGTGGCCCCCTCATTGGGTTTAGAATAGCCCTCTCCTTTGGTGATGATTCTCCGGATAATTCCACCGTCTTCATCATCAGTGATGTCTTCCCCATGAAACTCAAACAACTCTACCTGTCATGCACAAAAACAAGCACAAATGAAAACACTAAAGGGTAAGCAATATTTTTCATGCACTTTAAACAAAATACCTAGCTGGCTCATATGTTGGTGTACCTGGAACACGAGAGTAGCATTGGGTGGAATTTTGGGTGGGCTGCCAGCAGCTCCATAGGCGTACTCAGGTTTGCAGATCAACTGACAAATCTCACCAATGCGCATTGTTGCTACACCAATATCCCACGCTTTGATAACCTGACCTACAGGTCAGATACAAGACAAAAGACGGCATATGTGCTCATTGCTAGAAATAAAAAGAGAATTCCTTGCTCTAAATCAACAAATAGCATAAATGACTATAAATGATTAAAGCATGGGATATTGGTTACATCAGTATCCCATGCTTTAATAAGATCCAAAACAAAGTAACCAAAAAACATATATATGGTTTTATGCATCATCATCTACCAGAAAAGTATATATGCGTAAACGCACCTTTGCCCAATTCGAAGGAGAACTTCTCTCCACGGTCCCGACTGGAGTCAAACTGTGTGCCATCCAAAAGGGTACCAACATAGTGCACAAACACCTTGTCACCCGTCATGGGCAATTCGGCACCTGTGCCTTCCTTTTTCACCAACTACAGAGAAAGAGAGAAGATACAAAAACAGACCCAGCATTAATGTGAGCCACTGCCATGACAATGCAAACAAAATGATCAACAGTAGATGAATAAGTCTGCATGATTAATTAGACATACTAAGCTGAGCTCTAGTTCAAGACAGTGAGCAAGAACCATTGGGCAGTCATCCAGAAATTTCTGGAAACATGAAACTAATACCCAAGCACACTGCTTGCTAAATTAGCATACTGAGAGCAGAGCTGTCAAAGCAATTGGTGCAAAGTACTATTGAAATGGAATCTTTTTTATCCAAAACACCTCTTGTATTCACTCCATCAGAGTTGCTGTGTGGCTAGCCAGCAGGTAGCTTAGCTAACATTGCTGACGAGTCATGCAGCTAAATTACATCTATACACCTTGTACAAATTTAACAACCCCTACACACATGAAATACAGATCATGTTACAAAATAGTTGAAGTTGTATACCAAGAAAATGAACATCCTGCTGGCTAACTAGCCCAGCTACTTAATTCCACCTGCTGGTAATTTTGGACTGCTAGCTTGTTTACTAACCTATAAATTCAGCCTTAAGCCCTCTAATACTTACACTTGCACTTGTCAGTCAGCTTGCTTCTCAACAAATCAGTCTGTCTGGTAGACTGAAGGAATAGTAAATAAACCACCAAACTATCATAAGAGCTAATACCTTTCCCTCCCTCATGGCCTATGCACGTAGCCACTTGTTAGCCCTAAAGCTACCTCAACACTTTGAATGGAACTGAGCTGTGCTTGTTCGTAATTAACATGTTTCACTGTCTTATAAAGACCAAAAATAATCTCATCACTTCTGAAAAGATTAAACTGGGACGTATTCATTATAAAAAAAAAACAGTACCTTCAGAACTCCTCCATCTTTCTTGGGAGTTATGTCCTCTCCCTCGACAGGGATGCTGTTTCCATCGTTTGCAACTTCTTCTGCAGTCATGTTTAGCTCTGAAAAGTGTCTTCAACAGATCAGCTGGCTTTACGAGACACCGAAGGACTCCTCTAACCCAGGTTCATCTACACAAGCTTGACGACAGGAGGGTCAATGTGGCTCTGGTTGGTGGTCTTTCTAGTTAGAGCTGCGACGCTGTCTCGTTTCTAGCCCCTCTCGACAATATAACGGAATAAAAGCCCTCCTTCGTGAACAAATGTGGAACCTGGAGCTTATCGGAACGAGTGTACAGCCTCGTAGCCTCCAGAAATGAACTGTGAGCGTGTCTACGTTTGGATTTAACGCAGGTACACCGTTCCAGACGATTCTGCAGGAAGGGCAGCGAACTTTCCAGAGAGGCTCAGAAACAGGAGGGGCGAGGCAGGGTCTGGAGACAGGCACCGTCAACAAAGTGCTCACATGAAAACAGAGACACTAATAAACTTGGACTACTGAGGACATCCGAGAAGATGGAAAAAATAGTTCTAATGAAGTGCAGTAACAAACTAAGATATGGTAGTACACGAGAAATAGAGAATAGGCCATATTTTAACAAAACCATAACGGTGGGTTGCTGCCCTGCAAAGGAGAGGAATCAAGGTCAGTAAGCCTAAGAAAGAATACCTGTGAATCAGAGTCAGAAACTTTTATTGATCCCAGTTGAAGATTGCTTAGTCACAACATGCTGCAGCAGGCTCACACCTGCGCACTCAATCTGTGCTTGAATGAGAGAGAGGACAGTGTAGTGGTGAGGATGCAGGGAGTGGAGAGTGTAGTGGTGAGGATGCAGGGAGTGGACAGTGTAGTGGTGAAGATGCAGGGAGTGGACAGTGTAGTGGTGAGGATGCAGGGAGTGAACAGTGGAATGGTGAGGATGCAGGGAGTGAACAGTGGAATGGTGAGGATGCAAGGAGTGGAGCTGGCTAAGGCGGATGAGTTTAAATACTTGGGGTCAACAATCAAGAGTGGCGGGAACTGTAAAAGAGGTGAAGAAGAGAGTGCGGGCAGGGTGGAATAGGTGGAGAAGAGCAGCAGGAGTGATTTGTTTGCTGGAATGGGTGGAGAAGTGAGGCAGGAGTGATTTGTTGCCAGGGAACAGGAGGAGTGGAAGGAGGTTTATGGATGTGGTGAGAGAGGACATGGAGGTAGTTGGTGTGAGAGAGGAAGATGCAGAGGATAGGAGGAAATGGATCCGCTGTGCCGACCTCCAAGTAGAAGAACAACAACAATAACAACGGATTGCACTTTGGAGACGGTCCCTAAACTCAGTTTTCTGTCATTGGCTCTGAAGTGCTGGTGGCGGGACCGTCTAAAGAAGATGTTGTTTGCTAGAAACGGGCTGATTTAGCTAATGAAACAATAACTCGAGAGTTTTGAAGAGATTGATACAGGATAATAACGATTTTAACACATAGTTCTTCGATCAGATTCATTTAGAGTGAAGGGTCTTGGTTAGATGGTCAGGATCTCCTAAACTGAGTTCGACACAGTGTCGTCAAGCCTATTTCTAGTCTTTTGGCTTTGTTAGATTTGACATCTTTATTATCGATCAGTCTGTATGTGATGGAGAGCTCTAGTCGTTTCCCCTTCCCTTTCAAGCCCTATCCGATCCAAGAAGACTTCATGGAGGCACTTTACGAGGCTCTAGAGCAGAGAAAAGTGGGCATTTTCGAGAGCCCCACCGGCACGGTGAGTCTGAACACGGAGAGAAACTTAAGACCTACGCCATCTGCTGTTTGCGTTCGGTTTTGAGGCGCTACACTGAATGGACAAAAGTATTGGAAAACACCCGTTTTTCAGGGTTCTTCCAGTGAAGAACAGTTTTAATGCTTCAGAGTACTAAGACATTTTTGACAACGCCATGCTCCCCGCTTTGTGTACACGGTTTGGGGAAGAACGTTTTCTGTTCCAGCATGACTGTGCCCCAGTGCAAAAAGCAAGGTCCATAAAGAAATGGTTGGATGAGTCTGGTGTGGGAGAACTTGACTGACCCGCACAGAGCCCTGACCTCAACCTCATCCAACACCTTTGGGATGAGCCAGGCCTTCTCCTCCAACATCAGTGCCTGACCTCATAAATGCTCCACAGAATGGGCACAAATTTCCACAGAAACACTCCCAGATCTTGTGGAAAGTCTCCTAAGAAGAGTGAAAGCTGTATAGCTACAAAGAGGGGACATATTAAAGTCTATGTATTTGAATGCAATGTCATTGAAGTCCCTGTTGGTGTAATGGTCAGGCCTCCCAGTACATTTGTCCATATAGTGTAATTGATAATGAATTAAATCATTGAAACTTTTAAGAAATGCTGCTTTTTAAAGAATTATAGCTATAAATGGACTAGCACTAGTTCCACTATGAGGGATGTGTGGCAGAGATGCCATCAGGGACTTTACAGTCAGTTTTGGGGAAACACCTTTAAAAAATGTTTTTCTGTCTGTCAACTAATCACTTGCAGTGCTGATGTGGGTGGCGCTGCATGTTATGTTGCACAGCCTGTAGAATAGTACCTCTTGTTCATTGGGTTGACAGACAGACAGTGGTTAGGGAGTTGCCCCTGCGATCAGAAGGTTGTGGGTTCAAATCCCAGGACTGCTTTGGGCAACACCAAGGTGCCCTTGATCAAGGTACCATCCCCATGCACTGCTCCCTTGATGGTGGTAGCCCACTGCTTCACTTGATGAATGCAGAGAAAGAATTTCACACTGTTCACACTGTGTGGCTGTGTGGCTATGAGGGACCACTTTACGTTACTTTACTTTAACCTGTGTTCTGAACGCAAGCAGCAGGGACGGTCGGGCAACTTTGGTTTCCTATGGGCCAAGGGTTAAAAAAAGTCAATTCTGGAGACACATAGTCTGCAAGTTTTTTTTTGTTTTAGCTCCTCTAACATGCCAGATCCAGCCTATGAATGTGTGCATAGTGTGGGGTCTCAGAAATGACTTTGTGAGGCCTTAGTATAGGTGAATGTGTCTGGTGCTGGGCTGTCTGAGTTACAGTGATGATATACTGAGCTGCCTGTTTTGCAGGGCAAGTCTCTGAGTCTGATTTGTGGAGCTTTGACATGGCTGAAAGACTATGAGGAGAAGAAGAAAGAGGAGGCTGCCAGACTTCTGCAGGGGGAGATGGAAAAGGAAGCAGGAGCAGAGGAAAAGGAGCTTAATGGAGTCCAGAACAACGACAAGGATAAGGAGAAACGGAGCAGCGGAAGTGCGACAGAGCCAGACTGGGTGTCTGAGTTCGTGCAGAAAAGAGCTGAGAGAGAAATAGTGAACAAATTAAAGGTAATGCATTAAAATGTGAAACTCTCCAGCGGTACAGAGCATTAACAAGTTTTTTTTATCTCATCGTATTTGTACACATCTGTGAAGTGTGTATGTGTTGATTTATCCCTTTCCAAGGACGAGGAGTTGAAACGGAAGAGGAGAGAAGACAGACTGGAGATGATCAGACACAATGCTCAACTTAAATATGCCATGAAAAGAAAAGTAAGTTTGTCAATTCTAGCTGAATGTACATGTGTGTGTATTATAAAAACTGTGTGTATGTGTGTGTGTGTGTGTTTGGTATGAAGAATAATGAGGACAATGAGACGGAAAAGTTGCTGCAGCTCAGCAGACAAGAGCTGAGCTCGGAGGAGAAATCCCATGAGGAGGAAGAGGAAGGACTCATTGTTGCAGATTACGAAAGTGATGATGACACTAAACCCAAAGCCAAGTATGTGTGTGTTTCCATACACATGCACCTGTGTTGTGATATTTCTCTACTTTTTAATATTCATGCTGGCTCTTTTCCAGAATCTGTGAGGATGACGAAGATGATGATGATCTAGAGGAAGAACATATCACTAAGGTATGTTTTTGCTGAATGTATGTGTAATGTCCTTTGCTTAGAGAATGGCATGTTGCTTTCATTGTCGTGTATGTCAGAGTTACAAAAAGCATCTAATAGAACATAATTTTAGTAAATTACAGGGGTATAAATTATTTAACACTATGTATGTATATGCATTGTGTGTTTGTTTCTTACTAGATATATTACTGCAGCCGTACACATTCCCAGCTGGCCCAGTTTGTACATGAAGTGCAGAAGAGCCCATTTGGATCCACAGTCAGCTTGGTCAATCTGAGCTCTAGACAGGTACACACACACACACACACACACACACACACACACACACACACACACACTTTGTGCGTGTACTTTTTTTTTCTGCGTGGCTATTGTGTATGCTTTTAGGATGTTATATTCATAAAGGCTTTGTTCTAGAGAGGAACAAAACATTGGAGGGCACTCACTATTGATTATGCCTGCTCAGAAACCAATGTGTGCTTTGATGTTGCTGACGGTGTGAGCTACAATTTAACCTGATTTTTGACCATTATGAGGATCCTTAACATATAATATGGAATCATTCAACACTCAATAGAGGTTATCAGAGACACTGAACAAACAAAATTTAAAAAGATACAAAATTAGGGCTGTTAAACTATAGTAATTAGTAAATATGTGTAATAATTGCATAACAACAAAGTTAATTGTGATTATTGCATTTGTCTTTTTTGCTCAAGTTTGACCCTAAGGAAAGATGTTTTTCCTTAAGTATTTTTTATTGTCATGGGTGAACAATTATTTTCATTATGTCAGCGCTGGATTTACATACACCTGAACAGGTTTAAGTCCATGGAATGAACACAGTTTTTACTTTTCATCTCTGAAGTCCACTGAGAGTGTGTATGAAATACTTTCAGTCAATCCTTTTTGCTTCTCTGAGATTGTAGTCTCATTCTTATTCAGCTTGTGTACATGTTATAGTAAAGGCTCATGAGGGGAGCTGGAGTTTCCACTTAGCTGTTGCATTAGGTTGCTTAGTTGCTTTTTTATAGGTCTCCCATTAGATTATAGCATAGTAGTAACATACAGGGCACAAGCAGCTGGGCTTCATTCTATACAAACACAGTTCTGAATGGTCAGAGTAGGGAAATGCAACCCCCAGACACAGCTGAGCTGTGAACTGACTTAACTTTCCACCTTGCACTTTCCACTTCACTCTTTTATGATACACATACAGCTACATGTACAAAACCCATCCATGTTATACTTGTTTTTTTACACTGTCTCAGAGTTTCTGTATTATTCATTGATTAATGGTATGCCTATATTTATTTATTTTTGAACCTCTGCTGATCTTTTGAACATAGAAAGCACACATTTACTGTCCAGTATTGTTGCTTCCCACCTGACTGCTGATGCAACTTTTGCATGATTTTATAGATGTTAAAAATATACAATGTACCAAACTGCACACCCTTGTACCAAATTGCAAATTTTTATTTCTAGTTTAGAGTTTATAGTTGATTTATATATGTGTACTCTGTGTGTCCTTTTGGACTCTATAAAATCTGGAGCCACGCCATCTCACCTCACTGTATATGCCGTCTCATCTCACTGTATATATCTGAGATGACAAAGTTCACTTTGACTTCGACTTCAGTGACTTTAATAGTTGATCATGTTAGTGTGATAAATGAAAGTT
>JBBIGA010000018.1:6389999-6404986 GCA_037576975.1 Alestes dentex
ATAGTTAATTATTACTACATTATTTTGCTAATAATACGATTTTTAAAATTTTGTATGGGTATGATTATGAACTTACCATAATTATAATAAATACATGAATTAATTATAATACTATCATTAATACATTAATTACTCATTTATTCTCTTTCTCCAGAATTTGTGTGTTAATCCGGAGGTGGCACGACTAGGGAGTGTTCAGCTGATCAACGATCGCTGTTTGGAGCTGCAAAAAAACAAACATGGTAAGAAACAGACACAATACTGAGGGCAAAACAAAGCTTTCTGAAGCAGAGAAGGTTTAATTTTAACAGTAACAGAAAAGCGTTTATTACTCAATGTTGTTAAAACCAATGCACCTTAGTGACACCTGGTGGATCAAAGAACAAACAACAGCTACATCTCTACTCTGTCTTGGGACAATGTGGAAATTTTAGGCTAAAAATGTCTTATTACTTCTTCTAGATATTTTACATTTAGTTTGTTTCTAAGGTAGTAAATGTTGTTAATAACATATGTTATTTGTGTGCGTTGCATCATAAGAAACTACAACTTTAGGTGACAGCTGCCTTATCACATGCAAAACCTTGTTCACATTTACCATGGCTCATATGTTGTGCTTCTGAGTAAAGTGTTTTTTGACACAAAAGCTTCAGTGTTAAGGGCAATGCCATTAACTTACATTCTCAAGCACCCACACACCATAACTGCAAGAGCTGCCGTCGTTAAAAAGCATATATTGTCCATACAAACAAATTATGTGCTCAGAAAGGTAATGGCACAGATTCCAGAGAAAAGATGACCTGTTACCTGTGTCTCCAGATAAACACAACAAGTCAGACTTGGAACCAAAGCGCCACCGCAGTGTCACCAAGGCAACCTGCGCCTTCTCAGGCTATGAGAAGTTGATGGCAATGCGAGATGAGGTGCTGGCGAAAGTGCAAGACATCGAACAGCTCCTGCAGCATGGCCGCGGGACACACACCTGTCCCTATTACAGCACACGAATGGCCATTCCTGCAGCTCAGGTAGACACAAACACATACAGGTGTTTGCTCTAGCTTTTGGTACGCTCTGTTGCCTTTACCAGGCCCTACTAATCTAGAACCCTACTCTTGTTTCTCTTTCTGCTGATAGAAATGTTTTTGTCCTGATCTGAACAAGTTGCAATTTATAGTACAGTAGTCAATCGAACATTTAAATTTGCACACAATTGTGTATACGTTAAAAAATCTATTTTTGACTAGATATTTAACTGTATACTCTAAACTGGAGACTAGTGCTATTAGTGGTACTGTATTGTCAGTGCCCACTTCTTCAAACCATGACATTCTTGTACCAGCGATAAGGAGCATTAGCTTCTCCAAACAATATTTTTAGCTTCTTTATCAAATGTAGAGGTGTCTTCTATGAGCTTGGAAATGTGTTTGGGCATGCTTGTTTCTCTGTCGCTTTGTCTCAGGTGGTGGTGTTGCCATATCAGTCACTGCTACATGCGGCTACTCGTAAGGCATCAGGAATAAAACTAAAGGACCAGATTGTCATAATTGATGAGGCTCACAACTTGACTGACACAATCACAGCAATACACAGTGCCGAAGTCAATGGAGCACAGGTATAGATGCACACACACACAAACACCTTATGCAACTCCATCTTAACAACACTTTCTTAAGAATACATAGGCAAAAGGGCTCAACAATGTATTGTTTGTTATTGCTATATTGGTCAGTGTTGATATTGTAAGCTTCAATATAACTTCTAGCCAATCCCTTACCTCCAAACTGTTTTTGACTTCATGCTCTGTGGATCTCGACCAATTACAGTTGTGTTACAATTACAATGAATATAATCACAATTCTTCTATTTGTCCATATTATACAGCTCTAATAAGCTCAAACACAAGCTGTTAATCTGCTTTGACCTCCCTTTTGTTTCAGTTCGGTAGGGCTCATTCCCAGCTCTCTCAGTATTGTGACCGCTACAGGTAATTTTTTTTCACAGTTTAGCAATGCTTACACAAACACGTGTTTGTAAATATGTAGTTGAAATATGGAGGTAATTATGAAATATCTTATATGTGAAGTTAGAAAAATAACAGCGGAGTACACAGTAAAAAACATAAGCAGCTGCAATGTGCTGTTATTTTCTCTCGTAGGAGTCGCCTGAAGGCCAAGAATCTGATGTATATCAAACAGATCCTATTTGTGCTTGAGGGGCTTGTGCGGACTCTTGGAGGTCAGCTGTGCAGGACGTGTCTTTGTGCATTAGAGAGAGAGAGTGTTGATGTGCTATTGTTGTAATTCTAATATATGTGGTTTGTTGCTACAGGAAAAGTTGGTGTGAATCCTGTGACTCAGAGCACTCAGTCAGGTAAAGACACACAAATGCACTCTGTGCCTTTTTTCACTGGAATTTATTCTCTTCTCTGCTGTCTGTTCATCTCTTGATCATCTATGAATGGCATCCATTGTTATTGTTTTTATTTCAAGCATATCTGTCTTTACCACAGGAACTGAACTTCTAACAATCAATGACTTCCTATTCAGAGCCCAGATTGATAATATTAACCTGTTCAAGGTACAACAGTCATTCACATTTACAGATTATGCTTATAATTTGCAGCAGTACCTCCAATGCATTAACAAATAAAGAGATATCTTCTGCATCTCTCCATGATAAAGGTTCAGAAATATTTTGAGAAGAGCATGATCAGCAGAAAGGTGAGCAGCGCAGCATAATAATATAAAATCATGCATGGACACCTGCAAACACACTGTTGAGTTTTGCTCGTGTGTGTGCGTGTAGTTGTGTGGTTTTGTAGAGAAGTATGAGGGGAATGGTGTAGCTAGACACTCAAGTTCCATGAACAAAGAAAATCGCCATGCTGAAGGACTTGGACGATTCCTTCAGAGCCTCCAGAACAAACCTGCAGGTAAGGTTACCACAACAACTTGGGTATGTTTGGTGACTGTCCTTCACCATGCACCACATGCTGTTTTTAACCCAGTGGTCGTCAGTCTTCAGCTTGGATGATCAATCTTGCTGAGGACAGATTCCAAACGAAAAACACTAGTTTTCTTGGTAGGAATGCAGATTTCCCGAAGCTACATTGGTGACTACTTCTCTAAATCTACAGTTGCTGTTGTTTGTTAACACTTGTGTGCCCTAATGTATTGTTTGCTTTTTTTAGCAGGGGAGGGCGATAACGCAAAAAATATAAATGACAATATTTGACATTTTCATGAAATTCAATATACATGACAAAATAAAAAAATGCACTGGTAGTGCATTTAAAGCTACATTATGTTACATTACTGTTATATAAAACTATTTTTAATCTAAAATTGACAGATAATGCCTTGTTGGCCACTTTTTGATCTCTAGTTATGAATTTGACGATGTGCAAGAAAAGACAAAAAATGTACTTTGATGAACACCATTGACTTTTGTGTACTTGCACTAATGCTATTCCGTGTTAATTTCTCTGTCTGTCATGGTTGTACAAGTTTTGTTATTTTGTGCAAAAATAAGATAAGATAAAACTTGATGCTAATTTACTATATACTGTTTTGAAATACAGTAACTCTCCGCTTAATCGCGGTTCAGCAGTCGCGGCTTCAGTGTCTCGCAAATTTTTTCTGGGAACCGAACTAATAATTGTACGCGGAAACCGCCTGAATGAAATGAGCCTCTGCTGCTCAGCACCATGAGCGAGCAGCACAAGGACGAGGGGGGCGTGTGTGGCAGACGAGGCCCAGACGTCACAGTCACTTGTACCCAGAGGCAGGAGGTTTGAAAGTAGCCAATCCGAGAATGTTATTTATTTCTCCTTGCTGCTGCTCAGCTGCTGCCCTGTGACACATCTCTGGCAGACACAGTCTAGAATTTCCCCCGTGGGAGCATCTTGACTGTTCTCGTGTTTTTCGTTTTGTTCTTCTTAAATCTCTGTATTTTTATTACTGTAAATTAAATTAATTTATGACTGTATTTATCTGCTTATGCCAAAGAAAACGACAGCACATACCAAAGAAAATGCATTTGCATGAATTACAATACCGTCTATACAGGACTGTATTTACATTCTAGCACTGTGGGAGACAGCAGTTCAGTGCACACTGTACAGTACAGATACAGGTTTACCTTTACATTTTCTTTAAGGGAAATGTGTTAAGCTGAGTTTAATCCTGGGGCCTATTTAGGGCTTACACTATGAAAATAGGCATTTTTATGCATTTTTTACCGCATCACAAATCAGAATCAGAATCAGAAAACTTTATTTATCCCGGAGGAAATTGTTTATGTGGTGACTGCCACATCACACAGACACATAGAGACACAAGACACCAGAATAAAAGTACTACAGAATAAAAGTAAAATAAAAGTAAGATAAAGTACTATAATAAATAGATAAAATAAGTCTAAATAGAATCTAATAAAATTTGCGTTTTTTCACTATTTACGGGTGTTCTTGGAACGTGACCCCAGCGATTGTCGGGGGTTTACTGTTTATAATATGCTCGATTATGAACACCTTTTCTGTTCTGTGCTGAAATTATTATTTGCTGATGAATGCATGCTGACATGTTTAGGACTTGATGTGAGACCAGCCTGTATTGACTCGGGACTTGACTCTGGGTTTGAGTGTGAAGACTTGAAAACTTAATTGTTGTTTAGGTTCTGAGAGTACAAACGATATTCTTAGAAAGGCACATTGACCACCTCTGTTCTTTGCTGAGCTCTTGATTGTCTTATAGCTTCTCCAGACCAACAGGAGACAGCAGAGGACAGGCCCCTAATGGCATCCCCCATGATGCTGATTGAAAGTTTTCTTTTTGCTCTCACCAATTCCAACAAAGATGGGAGAGTGGTGATAGACAAACAAGGTGATTTTTACATACAGACACACACAGACACACACACACACACACACACACACACACACACACACACACACACACACACACATTGTATTCACATTGGAAATGATCCTCCCTATGTCTTTGTTGATCTCTTGCTGTCTCTCTATACACAGCTTCTCTGGCTCAGAGCTGTCTGAAGTTCCTCATGCTGAATGCTTCAGTTCATTTTGCACAGGTTGTCCAAGAATGCAGAGCAGTCATAATCGCTGGGGGTACTATGCAGCCTGTAAGCACAAAACACAAACACACACGCACGCAACAGTCATGGACAAGAGCTCTATGCAACAGACTGAAATAAATATTTGCTGCTTGAAGACTGGCTAATTTCAATAATTGCATTGCAGGTTGCAGATTTTAAGGAGCAACTTTTGCTGTCAGCAGGAGTCTCTAAGGAACGCATTGCAGAGTTCTCATGTGGTGAGTTTTTGTGTATGTGTGTGTTGGGGGCAGCGTGTTGCCTGCAGAGCTGTTCATGTTTGTGTAATTCTGTGTTTCAGGTCATGTCATTCCTCCTGAGAATATTCTACCCATAGTCCTCTGTGCTGGGCCCTCTGGACAAGAGCTTGAATTTACCTTCCAGACCAGAGACACACCAAAGATGGTAAAACACAGGGACAAATATGCAAGACTACACATCAGCAATTATTACACATGGAGTCAAAACAAAAATGAAACCAGAAAGCAAAAAACTTGTTCTTTAAACATATACACTTTTAATTAACACTTTACTTAAGATCAATTGTGAATCAAAACATTTAGTGTGTGTTTTATTCCTCTCTGCTGAATATGGTTTCAACCAGTGACCAGTTGTAGTCTATGTGTACATTACATGTCAGCGAACCTCCGTCCTGAAACAGCCCACATCTGCACATTTTTTATATAATACATAATCAAAAAATGAATGTAACAGCAGCACAAGCCAACATTTCAAAGATCTTTTGCTCTGATCAGCTCTCAGCTGTTCATGATGAGAGGAGATGGTGGGAAAAAAGCCAGATGTCTTCATGGTTCTGCAGCGTTTACCAGCAGAAACTTTAGGTCAGCTACTGGTGCTGTGTGGGAAGATGATATTATAGAAAAGGGTAGGGAAAAAAAAAACACATGAATTTCAGTCTGACCATTCTGAGTAATGTATGGCAATAGGTAAGATATGTATCTGATCTAGAGCCACATATGAAAATGTCTCGGATCTAACCTGAAAAGATCAGATTTGTTTGCCAAATCTCTGAATAGATCAGATCATGTCACACTGAGCCAAAAAAATTAAATTTTCCCACTTCAGCCATGGACTGTTGCCCACGCTGTACCATAACATATTATCTAGCATCTTTTCTTGTTAATGTTGACAGTTGCAGGGGTTGTGCATATATATGTATACTCTGTTTATTGTTTGCGCGTATGTATGTGTTTGTCAGATGGAAGAGACAGGTCGTGTTCTGTCTAACCTGTGTAACGTGGTCCCAGGAGGTGTGGTCTGTTTCTTCCCCTCCTATGAGTATGAGAGGAGAATTCTGGCACACTGGGAGAGTAGTGGAGTCCTCCAACGCCTTGCAGCCAAAAAGAAGGTAAATGTTTATATACCAAGGCACAGTGTTCACCTTTTTTAGTTAATGAGTGGTGTTGTTCATTAGACAAATATATTTGGTCCAGAACAGTCTGTTCAGTTTGCATTTATTTCAGGTTTTCCAGGAGCCAAAGAAAGCCAGTCAGGTGGAGCAGGTGTTATCTGAGTACTCCAAGTGTATCCAGGTGTGTTATTGATTGTGTACAGGTTGTTCATGTAGGTGTGTGCTTTGATTTTAAATAGTGTGAAATGTAACATGTTACAATAGAATATACCACTTGAAACACGTAAATTGAGATTTTTTTTGTTTGTTTTATCTTGTAGCGCTCTAGTAGCGGTGGAGGAGGCCTGTCAGGGGCTCTGTTATTTTCCGTAGTTGGAGGGAAGATGAGTGAAGGGATCAACTTCTCTGATGACCTGGGAAGGTGAGATTTTATAAAGGAAAGTGTGTTAAAGCAGAGCGTTTTAATTAATGAAAACACTCACTCCGTAATCTTTTATGGATTTTTCAGGACCTTTTTCAAATAATGTGTTTTAGTACTACTATTGTTTTTTTTAATTCTCTTCATGTCATGCTGTTTGACTTTGCTTGTATTGGTGAATAGCAAGATTGCTACTATCTTACAGTATAAAACCTGCTTGCTGTAGAAAAATGGGAAGATGCTAGAAAGTTCTAAAAAGACCTATCTTTTTAGATTTTTATCCCAAAGTCTATGGAAGATCTCTTACCCTCTAGTGCTCTTTTGTTGTGCGTCTTAATATTGCTCCTGGTGGCCCACAGCACTGCATGCTTTTAATATTGCCTATTTGAACCACCTTATCCAGCTTACCAAGGATTCCATAATCAAATGGTGAGGTAAATCAGGGGTGCTGATCCATGGGATGCACTGGAGGAGGCTGTGATTCAAGATTCATGATTCTTTATTTCTCACATGCATAGTTATACAAGTACAGTACATGCAGTGAAATGTATCCTAAACTGCTCCTTTTATGACTGTGCAAACATTATAAAAATGTACAAATTTAAATCTAAGAACTTAAACAAGGAACACAAGCAAGCATAGCAGCATGTACAGTATAACAACATGTAATGTTGTAATGATAAATAATGAAGGCAGATATGAAATATGACAAGGAATATGATATGACACCCTAAGGTGCTGTATCAGTCCCTTAAGGTAATGCTATGAGGGGAGGGAGACATGTTATGGTTTAGGTCAAATGGCCTGAAGATAGCTCATCTTGAGTCTCTCTGTTTTGGCCATGATAGTACGGAACCTTTTGCCCGATTGCAGGAGTTGAAACAGTCCTGTTACTGGGATGGGATGGGTCCTTTAAAATCTGAGCTGCGCTGGACCTACATCTCCTGGTGTAAATGTCCTGTAGGGAAGGGAGAGCAGACCTGCAGCAGCGTTCTGCTGCACTGATCACTCTCTGAAGAGCTTTTCGGTCATGAACACAGCTACAGATGCTCTCCATAGCGCCCGAATAGAAAGTCCTAGGGATCACCGGAGAGACCCTGAACTTCCTCAGGTGTCGAAGAGGGTACAGGCACTGCCTACCCCTTTTGGACTGGACCTGAACCTGCTGGACCTGTGCTACCGCTACTCTAGCTCTGGTTAAGTCTCTGCAGTTCAGGGTTTAATCTTTCCTTTGTGTGTGTGTGTGTGTGTGTTTGTTCAGGTGTATTATGATGGTTGGAATGCCATATCCCAACATCAAGTCCCCTGAGCTTCAGGAGAAGATGGCATACTTGGATAAAAACATGGTAAGTGCAGAAGCAAATGAAGAGTTTTGTAACATTAGAATGAAAGCAGCTGGGTACTGATGATTGTTTTACTTTTTCTTGTTCTCTTTCTCCCTCTCAGCCTCATGTGGATGGCAGAAGTCCTGGAAAAGCTTTAATTGAAAATCTATGCATGAAGGCTGTTAATCAGTCAATAGGTATTATCTTTTATGTAGGTGTGCATGTACGGCTTGCTACCTAATGCTTACACATACTGAAGCTGTGCCCTTGGCTGAATTTTTTTCTGAAACAAAGTGTGATTAATAAATGATTTAAATGGTGCACAGGGAAAGCACTGCCTAGATACGTAGTGTCTTTCCTCTAGAGTTTCCTCTACTTATCACTTCTTGTTCACTGCAGGCCGGGCGATTCGCCACCGCAGTGATTATGCTTGCATCGTGCTTTGTGATCGGCGCTACTCGCGGACTGGCACGCTGCAGAAGCTTCCAGAGTGGATCAGAACCAGCACACACACTCACAGCAACTTTGGTCCTGCCTTTGCCAGCATTAGGAAGGTAAGTCTTGCGAGTGCTTTGCATATCATTTCAGGACAAAAATATCCTGGAGAGCCATAGGAAAATAGGTAACAATTTGTCAGGACCAACTAAATGGCTGTCAAATTAAAGCCACAAAAGGTTTTTACAAAGGTGCAACATAATTTATATATATAGGAGACTAAGCCTGTTTGACTATAGCTGCAAGTCTGTATAAGAAAGGAATGTGCATGTATCAAAGGCTTCTCAGCAGGCATGACTGTGCATCTGAGCGTGAGTGCAATATAAACTGTTTGTCTGATTTTGCAGTTTTTCATGGAGAAGCGACAGAAACAGTAGCTCTGAGCAGAATACCGCAAGACATCTCTCATCTGAGCTGGAGCTTTTCACGAGCATGTCTCGCTGTGTGTAGAAAGTGCATGTTTTGGTGTGACTATTTAAAAGCTATGTAAATAATTGAGGCATGCGTCTGCAGTGTTTTTTTGTTTCTCCATAGTGACTTTGTGTTTCATCAGCTGTATTTTTGTACTCTAAAAGTTTAGGGTTCTTTCCCTTTCAGCCTTGTTCAATTGAGAATGTCACTTATTTTGGTTGACTTCAGTATACAGAATAGATTTAGAAATATAGTAAATACATGCCATATAACAAACTCTCAAACTTGCTGAGAACAGATGCATTTTATAATAAACTGACACTGGTACCAGATTAGCATTTATTTCAGTCTCTTAGAGCAGCTGCAGTAGACAAAGAGTTAGTGTTCTGAACACATAGAACACAGACCTCATTGAAGCCTGCTTGCACACTAAAATGTGCCTAAGTGATATGTGGCAGTTTTCCAACACTTATCAAAATATGGCTGAACAATTCATTCAAGTACCCAGTGGGTGGAAAAAAGCAATTACACAAATGCCACATTCAAGTGCTCCTCTGAAGCCTGGATTTCCTACTTAGATTTCATTACAGTGTTGCTTCCTATGTCAGTAATATTGTTTTATTCTACTAATGTATTCTCCTCTGATTGTAGCACAACTGTACAGTGCTATAGGATGTTTGGGGGGGAAGGAACATGGCACTTTACATGAATAAATTCACTGTGTGAGATTCACAAACATTTCAAAGTCAGTCACATACGGGAATATTTGTGTGTGAAAAACATGTCATGAAATAGTTGTGCAGTATTGCCAAATCTAAAACATGTAAAATATGTTGTATAAAAATTTTAGCAAATCACAATGTGACCAAAAAAATCAAATCAGGTTCAGAAAATGGACATAAGCCTCCAACTTGGATTTGCCTTTACAGCCTGCCGTCTTTATGCAGCATCATTTTCAGCTCTTTCTCTCTCTCTCTCTCTCTCTCTCTCTCTTCTGTCACACACCACAGACACAACAATACCTCATGATGACATGATTATTTCATACACCAAAGCTGGTAGTGAAGCTGAGCCAAGTTCAAGTGCAACTTCAAACACTGCATTTAGTTCACATTCGTTAACTACATTCGTTAGTGTTCATTTTTGCTCATCCGATCTCCAGCCAGCGCAGAGCAATAAAGCCCCTGTTTTCGTTACGCCTCCCAGTCATCGTCGTCCTCAGCGACTGCCTGCTGTGGCGCAGGAAGGGGTGGGATCACATCAGACATCCTGGCAAACGCGCTCCCAGAACTGGAAGGTGCTTCTGTGCTGTCTCCACCCCCTGGGCCTTTTCCTGAGATACCTTCCAATCATACAGCAACATAGTTACCAGGGTAACAGCAAACAAATTCAGAATCAAAATATTTTAGAGCTGACTTTGAGAGTTCTTTGATAACTGAGGGCTGGAGTGCAGCACAGTTTTGGGGTAAAATACCAGCAATACTTTCTTAGTGATGAGTTTAATTCAGTGTTCTTGATCAGGAAAATGACCAAACGGTGCAGAAATGTGGCCTTCAAAGACAGTTTCCCACCTTTGAATTAAGAGATGCAGACTCACCTTTCCTGCGCATGGCCAACTTATTGAAGAGATCAGACATAAAATCTCCACCACTGGCTGTTGCTGCAACTGAAAGGAAACCAGATTAAGATTGCTGAAAGAGTTATATAAATCCAGGTGCATGACAAAACCAGTAGCTACCAGTCACCCTTATTTTAAATCTAAAGGTCCATACTTTGCTAGTGTTCAAATGAAGGAAACATGAAATTGCTTTATTGCTGATTAGCGAATTAAAATAGGTCATTACAACTAATCAGCTTTGTCAATATTAACGCAAATGTCAAACAGCTTAAGAGAAGGGCTTAATAGGGCAGTTTCAATGAAGGTGGTATTTCTCACCTGACCTTTCTAAATGCCACAGAGCAGCAGTGTTAGTAACATTACTGCCCAGTTCAAAAAAAAAATAAATGTTTTTACCAATTAACCAAACCTGCATATTTTCTTTTCCTATGATGTAATCATACAAAAAGCCCATCTAACCAGACTTCATGGAACCACTGCTGAGGCTCTCTCAGAAACATAAGTCTTTCAGGTTATAGTAAAACATCACTGTAAAAAGCCACCATTAGTCTTTTAAGGACTGGTGTGTGTCTGTTGCAATGCTCGATGTTTATGTTACAGTATTATAGTATTTCTATGATATAGCATAATGTATATCATTAGCAGTCTTTTCATGCTGTGTATACTAAACTGTCACTCTGACCTTGCTCTTGCTCCTTCTGTTTCTTCTTTTCCATCTTGCGTTCTTTAACGTTCCGGAGTTTGGCTTTGCCGATTCCACCAGCATTTCGAATGGACTCAAGCAAGCTAGCTCGCCCATCTGATGGTTGCATCACTTCTGTAGGGGCACCTTTCACTGTGCCTAACGCACAAAAACAGAGCAATATGCTACATTTGTTTTTTTAATGAATACTCCAGTGAATGTACTTTTATCCATTTGCAAAAGCAGGACTTGCACATGCCAGAATGTTTTAGTTCCACTTAGTCACTAATGTGTCATACCGGTGGGCTGGCCTTGACTGGATGCATCTCCACCTCCTGTGCCATCTGTTACAACAGGAGGAGGTGGGGGAGGAGGTGGTGGAGCTGGAGGAGCTCCAGGAGGAGGAGCTGGTACATACACAGGCTCTGGAGGGGGAGGAGGTGGTGGAGGAGGTGGAGGAGGAGCCTCGGGTCTAAACTGGGAACCTGAAATAGGGAGGGAACACAATCAAACATACAACATTACCTGCGATTCAGCATACTGACTACAAAGAAGCGGAAACAGCAGGTCAGAGTTCCGGAGATGGACCCGAGATCTATTGTGAACTGACCAGATCCGTTGGATTCTTCGTGATCTGTGCCAAATGAAGGCAACTCAGGGATGGTTGCACTGGCTGGACCAGAAGGAGCAAATCCAGGACCTAGGTCAGCACTGTACATGAGATCATCTGCGATGCCCGGCAGGTCAGGTAGATAAGAGGGCACATCAATCTCTGGCACCTGGCCCAGGTCTGGCACATAGAAATAATTCTCTGCAGTCTAACATGGCACAAAAAGCAAATACAAGTTAGTGAGGCAAGTGTACAACAATGTTAAGTAAATTGGCTTGACAAAAGAATTTTTTTTGTTTTACTGTTCATTGTTCTACAAATTTGTTATCGCTGTCACTGCAGCTTTTCTGTTAGAACCACATTACAATTTTGATAGGAATTAAAGGCAGAACTGTCAGAAAATGTAAATGACTGTCACTGATGATGTCTCAGTGGACACCTCATACACTGACACTAGGAACTTTTAAGCCACAGCAGTGACAGGAACAGATATGGAGGCTGGGGAAAATGTGCGAACTTGACTTGCTGTTTCCTGCCACTGAAACCTGTTTCGCTTCTACGGCTGAAACATCAGTTTGCTGCTGTTGGTTTAAGTTAGCTGTTTTACTTACAGCAGATAACACTGTTCATTCATTAAATTCAGTGCATTTTTTTCCTAAGACACTGAATAATATACACTTGCCTCAACATAAAAACTACCTGTCTAATACTTAGAAGGTTCCACTTGAGGTATGGCACACCTGCATATGTTTGGTCAGTATACTCTGGCCTATCAACATTGCATACATTACACAGTGCAATCACTGTGTACATACACAGTGATTGCACAGCAATGCATTAAATACACTACAAAAATACAAACCTAACAACACGATACAAACCACTATACTACCTAGAATTACACGGACTGTTACCAGTCTAGAATGTTACAGAAACCTAGATAGACCTAGCAACAATGAGATACCACCTAACACCACCCTAACACCTAACACCACCCTAACAATCATTTCCAGCACCAAAACACCAGGAACAGCATAGAACCCACATAGCAATACCCTAGCAACCACCTGACACCTGTTGCAACCACTTGGAATACCACACCAATTTAACCAATATATACAGATTTATAAACCTTTGTGGTTAAACAGCATTTTCAACATATAATCATGCTTTTCCATTGTTGCTAGATGAAAACTGCACATTGATTATTTCTGACACTCACTTGTCTTTCTAGTTGCTCTCGCTTTGTGATAGAAAGTGGCGCATCAAATGGCTTTTCTTCTTTCTCCGTCTCAAGTGTGTTGTGAGTTTTAGTGACGGCCCCAGCCAGAGGATCCAAGTAAACATACTTTTTATACCTGCACACAGCCGCAAACGCAAACAAAAGTAAGAAACAAGAATTTGGTCGTATCAGAATATAGGACAGCACAAATAGAAACAGCATTTTCTTCTACCCAACATTGCTTGTTATTATTCAGGTAAAAAAAAAAGTAATGACTGACAAGTATCTATTATGATATGATCGATTCATATCATTAAGGATGGCCACAAGATAAAAATGCCCATTTGGCTTGCAACATAGCACAGTATAAGGACATGCAAATACATTTCATAATTAATTAATTGACTAATTATAAGCCATATTAACTCAGTTTGATGCTTTGAGGTCACAAAAATTGCCCTGCCAATAAGAACAGAAAATAAACATTTGCCCAATTTAATGTGACTTCCAGATAAACCACAACTAGTTCCATCTACTATATAATTACAGAAGAAGAGACAGTTAATTTTGTGGGTTGAACAGACATAGATACAAATAATGATTTTTCTGTATGCATCTGGTGTGCACGCACAGGTTCTCAGTTGTGTTGAATAGAAGTAAGGAGCTGACAGAGCTGATGTTTCTTGGCAAGCTGCCCAGCCCCTCCTCCGTTTCATCTTCTGAGCGCTTCTTAACATTCACAAAAACTGGAAAATACATCAGCTTTTCCTACAACACAAGCATATAAGTATGAGGAATACGTCCAGCCAGAAAAGACCACAGCTTAAGACCACATTGTGTTTATGTATGCAATCACACATCTGATGCTAATACCTTTAAATCATAACCCACAGTAGTTTTCTTAAATAAATCTAAAATATTAAAAGCCATAAAAGCTTAAATTCTCATCCTACCAGGTGAGAATGGGATTATGACAGTAACGTGGTAAATGTGGAATAGGGTAGACAAGGTGTTGGAATAATATTTTTAAAGGTGAAAGTGTTAGGCAGACGGAATAAGGAGGAGAAACATGCCACTCACCTGCAAGGCCTTGTCATCCAGGGGACGGAGCTTGCCCTGAATTTTGTGGCGTGGCCGTTTTTGAGATGCTGGGTCAACAGCCCCCACAAAGATGGACGAGTAGTCTTCCAGTTTTTCTGGAGCAGGATATTTAGCGCTGGAAAAAACCTGAACACATATGCACACTTTTCAAACAGACAACAGGCACAACTGTCTTTTGCGGATAGAGTGCTGCCTTCCTGAGAGTGCTCCAGATAATTATGGAGTTCTAAACCAGAAAAGAGTGTGTTTGTAAATGTGTGAGGTGTGTATATCACCTTGGTGGCTTTCTTGCTTCCTTTGATCTTGTGGACTCGAGCTTGAGCCAGTTTGATACGGTCTGTGACAGCCTGAAGGCAAGTGCGGTTCTTTTCCACACTCTGCGACACCCTGCAAAGTAATAGCTTTCATTGTTTCTCTGTGCATTTGGTCCTGTCAACATGGAAATGTTTCCCTCTATAGCATGATACGGCAAAAAACTACGCTCATTCTTTCACTGCTCCATTAGTGTGCAAGCTATGTATAAAATATAGACACAGAATTCCATAAAAACACACACACACACACACACACACACACACACACACACACACACACACACACACACACCCACACACACAC
>JBBIGA010000018.1:6405086-6428957 GCA_037576975.1 Alestes dentex
CACACACACACACACACACACACACACACACACACACACACACACACACACACACACACACACACACACAATGTAGCCTGGGGTATTCCCTGCTGTCTAGAAAGGGAAAAAGGGACTGAAATGAGGAGAAAAAGAAAAAAAGAAAAGAATGAGAGTACATCCTAATGGAGCTGACCCAGAAAACCAGCGGTTATCTCCAAACACACACACACACACACACACACAGACACACACAACATGTTCCCTGGTCTCTCTTCCTATGTTGTCATGGTAACGCTGTGGATGGTTTTTTGGTCCCTTCAACTGGAGCTGATATTAGCATATCTGAGCACTCTCTCAGAGAGACACACACATGCGCTCAGCACAAACAAAAAGCGCTCACAGCTACACACAATTTTATGCATAAAATGCACAACCCATTTTCTCAGATTTTTTTTTCACTTTTCTCCTCTATCTCTTCATCTTTTCTTCTTCACCTAAGGCCTGTGCAAATTGTACCTATGTTAAAATAATTTCAAAAAAACCTTTAATGGTCATTTCAGAAAAACAATAGCAGAAAGATTTAAAGTTTACTTAATTTGAAAGCCACATTAATGAAACAAATAATTATAAAATGTACTTTAGCATATGTAAATATAAACAAGTAATTTGGTAAAACGTGGTCAAAAGCAGCCCAAATGTATTAGCTTCACTGCAAGCCTTTGAAACTGTTTTTCACAACACTCAATGTAATCCTAATAAACACATTTGATCCTACACAAGGAAATCAATACCATAAAAATAACATTAGTTTACTAAATAATGTGCCGAATATTTATACAACATGTATGGCACTTACTTTTGCATCCTTATTCATCACTAAAAGTTACCACATATTTATAGTGCCACATTAAATTGATTGACATGTTTATTTTGACTTTGAATTTGACTTTTTGAATATAATTTAATGAAATATCTTCTAAATGCCTTAACCTAAATGTTAAGGAAATCTTCATCCTGACAAGTCCTATTCCAACAAGTGTATAGGCTTTTCAAATAACTCATTTAAATTCATATCCATACATTCAAATGAGACAAAATAAGGAAATAGTTGTGCTGTCACACTCATAATTATGTAAATACAAAAAAGTGTAGTATTTACAGATTAAATACTTTAATTTACAGATGGACCATAAGTAACATTTTCTGAAAAGACTATTCAGCTCTCAGATCTCAGCCTTGTTGCACATATCAACTTGTAGTTATATCTGATAACTAGTTATATGTTTTGTTTATTTAATGCACATATAAATAAATGTTACTTTCCTCTCTGGTGCTAATCCAGGTAGAATTAGCCCAGATTTCTATATATTTTATTGTCTGCATGAGTATCAGGTTCTACAGTGACAGATATGAACCTGAAAAATACAAATTGGCATCTGCCCAGGAATGCCAAAGCATGCTGGCATTCTAAACTTACTACTGAAACTGATATTTGTTTTTTGTGCATTTATGATATTACAACTTACACACTTGTTTTGTAATACATTTAATTTTATCATTTTACTGTGATATGGTGTGAACAGTTTCAAAACACGGTATCAAAACAACTGATTTACACTAATTTAGGTCTCTTCCGGGAGAGCACCATACAACCATAGACTAACCCTAAGTACTAATAAAACTAATACACCAAGCAGTCTGTTGCACTGTGTTGTGCAGATGATGTGTGTGAGCACAGATGGTGTACCTGGTGAAGATGTCTGTTGAGATATTTTCCAAGTACTGAAGAGCTTCAGTGATTTGGTGCACAGCCTCTTCTCTCCTCAAGTCCTGCTGGACCAGAGGGACAGAATACACCTGCCCCTCCAAGTGATACTTTTGAGTCATCCTTCACACACAGACACAGAGGGAGAGAAACAGAGAGAAAGAGACAGAGAGAAGGAGACAGAAAAATGAGGCAGAGAGCATCATCTACTGAATCATTTCATGTGTGAACATGAATAACTTCTCAGAAATATATTCGAGCAACACAGTGCCTGGAGGTAGTTGTAAACACCGAGAGTGGCGTTGTACACAAGGCGTTGCAAACACCGAGAGTGATGAAAATACCAACAGAACAAAAAGGAGAATAAACATCAGCTCGCTTCTGATAGACTATTCTTAATTTCGTCAAAAAATAAAAAAAATGGTATTCGTCATTTTAAAGCTAAAAATTGTCTCTTCATAGTCACTTTCCACTACTCAAGCATCTGGTGAGTGAATGAAGCTCAGTCACATGACGCTTTGTTAGAAATGGCTCCATAAACAACCATTCCTCTATCAGACTGATAAAAACACTACAGATGTGAACAGAGGGAACATTTATGTCACTGAAAGGCACTTTGTTGTGGAAAGACAACGTCTGTTAACAGTCTGCTCCGGGTTTCTTCTACAAGCACATAGAACAGGCCAGAGAAGGAACGGCGGTTTTGTCTCAATAAAGAACTAAACGACATGATACAGTCCAAAGCGATATACTACAGGCTACAAATGAACGCTCATGAGATATTTACCTGACCATTTACACCACCGTGCTCCAAACAGTTTTTCAAAACCTGTGTCTTCGGTGTCTCTCCACATCTACCATCAACAGAAATGCTACTCAGAGCCTCGACACCAAAACTTCCGCATCGACGGCTCACGTGACATTCCTCTTGTTTACATTACATGGACAAAAGTATTGGGACGCATGACCATTACACCAACTGGGACTTTAATGATATTGCGTTTAAATACATAGATTCAATATGGAGTAACCCCCCCCCCCTTTTTTTTGCAGTTATAACAGCTTCTGCTCTTCTTGGGAGACTTTCCACAATATTTTGAAATGGAGAATCCACGTGCAGTCTCCATTCCAGTTCATCCCAAAGGTGTTGGATGAGGTTGAGGTCAGGACTCTTTGCGGGACAGTCAAGTTCTTCCACACTCGAACTCATTCAACCATGTCTTTATGGACCTTGCTTTGTGCACTGGAGCACCGTCATGCTGGAATAGAAAAACACTGGGTCCACAGTTGGAAGCATGACGTTGTCCAAAATGTCTTTGTATGCTTGATTATTGAAATACCATTTTCAATTCAATATTCAATAATACAATAATTAAGAGGTTTGTCCCAATACTTTTGCCCAAATAGTGTATACGTGGCCTAATGTGTCCACAATTTTGTAGACATCTGCTTGTCTAATGGTTATTTGCCTCCCATTGTTGCAGCAAGAAGCCTGTACACTTCTGCAAAGGCTTCACACTAAATGGTGGAACATTGCTGTGAGGATTTGATTGCATTGCAGCACAAGAGCATGAATGTTTCCAGGTACTGAATTCTGCATCATTGCACTGTTGTTGTCTCTACATAAACAAATAATTGCAACTGCTTTACAAATATATTCTTGTTAGGTTGAAGCATTTGTTGCCCTTATCCTATTAAGAAACACATAACGTACAATTGTAAATCACTTGCTAACAATAAATATACTGTGTTTTTCAGTATTACTGTCCTATCATTCACAATGTCATGTTGTCATGTTGTTATGATCTTACGTCATGTAAATGGGGGCACTGAATTTGTGCATGAGTGTCCAAGCAAAAAATCCAAGCAGTGTGTTCAAATGTTTTTTTCAGAGTCAGGGCTTGTAATTTCCCAGTTTCTGACATGACCTGAATGCAGCGTAAATGCTGGATCACCAACACTACTTCAACTTATCTCATACTGAGTGGATTGTGCAGTGGTGCACATTATTCACTAATTAGTAGTGCTGTCTGGATAGTTTTGGTAAAGTGCAAATACTGGATCAGATCCAAAGTTGGGTTGGACAATACTGCTGATTTTGTTTTCTATACATGGTAATAGCATGGCTGCGACGTGCTGGCGACTGTCCAGGGTGTACCCTGCCTTCGCCCGTAGCAACTGGGATAGGCTCCAGTCCCCCCCCCCAACCTGAGTGCGGGATAAAGGGGTAGAAAATGGATGGATGGATGGATGGATGGTAATAGCATGGCTAATATCCAGACACCATTTTTGCACATGTATAAATAAAAAAAAATCCTTATGATTCTATAGTGAAAGTCAGTAAATCAAAAATATATTTGTGAAAGGCTTTGTTTTAGTGTCAAGTACACTGCCATGTTTTGTCCTGTGGGCAGGTGGCGGATCCGGGGATTGAACCACAAGTGAGAACCGAGAGGGGGAACTGATCCCTGGAATAAAGTTTGTGAGTGACTCTCCTTGAATCCAACGGTCATCGATGTAAGGCTAAAACAGAGAGGGGGACTTTTTAAAACATGAAGCTTCCAGGTGATTAAAGTAAAGTGCCCTGTTATAGTCGTGTGTGAATACACCACAGCACAGCACAGTATGAACAATGTGAAATTCATACTCTGCATTTAACCCATTTTGTGAAGCAGTGAACTGCCAGCAGCCCAG
Organism: Alestes dentex; assembly: GCA_037576975.1. NCBI lineage: Eukaryota > Metazoa > Chordata > Actinopteri > Characiformes > Alestidae > Alestes > Alestes dentex. Next base: position 6,409,528 of record JBBIGA010000018.1, read on the forward strand.
CCTTTACTTTAGTATATGAGAGATTTAGAGAGAAAATGTAGAGGAGGCTGCTTCACCATAGCGACAGACAACTGGACTTGGTAGTGTGTTTGATTTTAGGGTTTCATTTTTCCGTTTTCCTTCAAGAGAACAGCTTTTTTGGTTCACATGAGTTACAGTAAAGTACAATAAAGTGAGGGTTTCATCCATGAAGTTACTTGCCACTCCCGTGTCTAGAGTAATAATGAGAGAACGATTACCTGCAGTTGTATTCAATACAGATTGAATCTGCAGCTTAAAGTTAAGGAGGTGGTGACTTTCCGATCCAGCCTCTCCTAATTGGGAATGGGTTTAGCAGTTTTCAGGAAGTTGGGAACAAACGCACATGTGGTGCCTAGTGCCTCTGCAAAACAGACACAAACCCTGCTTCATTCTCCATAAGAGGTTGATTAGTCTGCTGGCAGCCTTCTTGCCATCCAAACATGACCAAACATGTGTTGGATTCCATCCATGAACACAAAGCTGTCACTGCAGCTGAGTCTGTTGTCCCCAAACAGGCCCAGGCCAGGATTTAACCTGCGTCGCTCAGGGCAAAACAGAGACTACACTGATGTACTGCTACTGGGATATGACATGCCACATAAACTGACCATTCAGTGAAGTGAAATGACCCCATTATAGGGCTTTCACTCTCTGTGGCTGTGCCTGTGTGTGGGTGCCTGCATTAAACATATGTTTGGCCAAGTGTAGGTGAGAAGAAGACACATTCACTACCTAAATTCAGACTGAATACCAATCTTGATTCTTAATGAGAAGCAGTTAATGGCCAGAATGATTCAGTGTAACTAGAAGTCTAACAGCTATGTAAAAACCAACTCTGTGATATTGTTTATATTTAAAAGCATTGAGACAAAAAGAACATTGATATATAGTTCTTCGGCGTTTCTGTCTTTTAGAGGCCTTGAGGCCAGCTACCGCAGAGCTGCAATGACCACAAATGTTATTTGTAAATGTGCATATATTGACTTCAGATTTACACATGTAATGTCTTTTAACTTTGTACTTGTATTTATTTAGAAACTAAGATTCGTTTAACCAAACTGGTATGGGAGAAATGTTGATGTGGTATTTAGACACCCCAAATAAATATTAATAATTTGTTGCAAAGAGTGTGTGTGCAGTTACAGCTTTAAGACATCTACGGAAGGAAGTGTTTAGCTTTTAGCAGCACTGTGGTATAATTTAGGCCAATTCTTTTTCCATTTCCCAAGGTTATGTGGGTTCTTGTGCTAGACTAGCAAGTTTAAAATAAAAAAGTTTTGAAAAGTCAGTAGATGCCATGGCCATGCAAGCACCTTCGCCTTTTTTAGACACCAGTCTTGATCTATTTGGGTTGTTTATTTGGATATGTTGTCTTGTTGAAATCTTCTCCTTTTTCTATGCAGATGACAGAAAGTTCTCCAATATCTCCTTGTACAATGTGTCATTCATCTTTGCCTCGATAACATGTAAAGCCACAGTACTGAGAATCAGTTGCATATCATGATGCTCCCACCTAAACTACGGAATTGAATTACAAGATGATTTAATTGCCAAAGAGTTCTGTTTTCGTTTGATCTGTTCCAAAACAGTTCTGATTTGTTTACATTCTTTTGTGCAAATTTCAAACACATACCTTGTGTTTTTTTTTAAGCAGTACAAGACCTCTGAGGTATCTTAGGTGCACCTCTCTTGGGACAATTAGTTGTTTATGAATAAACACTTTTTATTATTCTTTATAAAGCCTTTTCTTATTTAATTTATCTTATTTTATTATAACATACTATTATGATAATAATGAGATGGATGTAGGTGTGGGGAGGGTGTTAAATTTGAAGGCTGTATTTGCTTGGTGGTTTTACATCTCTTTAGTTGCTTCAGTTTAACTTAAGTGGTCTTTAAACTTAGATTGTTTCAAGTTGTTCTTTTTGTGATTTTCTTTTTTGTTTAATTAAAATGTGGCAATTAAAAACGGGCAATTCCTTAACTCCCATGCACATAAGTTGCTTGGTCAAAGTGACTAAAATCTTTCAGAAAATGTTTGGGGCCTTTTTTTGCATTCAGCATTGGGTTTTAAATATTTATCCATTTTAATATTCAAAAAATATGAACAACAGGAATTGTAGCCCTCAGGATATCTTCAGGGTAAACAGAAGAAAACAGAGGAAAAAGTTCCTAGAAGAGGCTGTGATTGTGAAATTATCAACTTGGGCTATCTGCTTATAAAGCTTAAGATTTTAATTCAGAGTTTGAGAGAATACTGCCCATTCCTGCTGGCTCTGGATGAACTTCTGGCTCATAAGGATTAAAAAGTTAAAAAAGCTTTGAATGTCTGTCAAAAAAGTTTTTCGTCTTGTCAGTTTTGCCATTGCGATGAATTGAGGGACATTATACTATGAGGTGCCATGTGAGCATCTGTGCCGTGTGAGCATCTGTCCTCTAACCCAAATAAGTTAAAAATAATTTTATACTCTTTGTCAGGTTACCTGTCAACCCTGTTATGGATACATGCCTATCTGACAAATATGTCATGAATTCGTAGGATAAAAGACAGAAGAAACAAGAACAATATAAAATATAAGGTCTGAATAAATCTTAAACAAAATCTGTAGAAAAAACCTCAGTATAAAAATACATTATGCCATAGCTACAAATGCTGGGTATAAATCTTATAGATGAGTAACTTACAGTAACCTACAGGTGAATTACTAATGACACACACAGTGGTTAGGAGTCTGTTTTTGCATGTAGTAGTGATCAGTACATAAGTAATACTGACATCAGTAGTGATGGTAAGACTACTACACATCAATAAGGCTATTGCAGATAATTACATTATTTAGCACCCCTGCAGAAAACTTTATATGATACTGCCCATGGTACGACATGGTAAGATATTGCTCATAATGCCAACGTTTTAGTACCTCATAAATGGGTATGTGTGTAGGTAAGATTCATTTTATTCTGTTTCTGAACGAGTGTTTGACCTTTCCTATACGGTACCAAGTGCGTCGTGACGTCACGTCAGAAACGGCTCCTCCCCTATTCCACTGTTTTGACATCTTCTCATCAGCTAGCGCGCGCTCCGAGAACGGAGGAGGAGGAGGAGGAGGAGGGAGGCTCTCTCTCCATCATCCTCCCCCTCTCTCTCTCTCTCTCTCTCTCTCTCTCCCTCCCTGTCCTCTCTCTCTCTCTCTCTTTCCGTGTTAATCTCCTCTCTCGTTTCCTCGGTCCGTCTCTGCGCTCTCTCGGTCTCCGCTCGGTTCCCCCGTCATGTCGAGCCTGCTGGAGAACCCCTTGCAGGCCGTGCTGTATCTCAAGGAACTGACGACCATCGTGCAGAACCAACAGAGCCTCATCCAGACGCAGCGCCACCGGATCGACGCGCTGGAGCGCAGGCTCGGAGACCTGCTCGTGGAGAACCGGCAGCTGCGGGACGCGGCACACCGACACCCCGCGCGCCATCACCCTCCACCACCCCCTCGCACCTCCAGCCTGCCCCGCGCGTCCCAGCACCACGGGACGGGTCCGGGTCCAGGTCCGGCTCCGACTCACCCCCCCCCTGCCCCGGTGCAGCAGCAGCAGCACCACTCTCCGCAGGACATGCAGCTCGTGCCCGCCGCCCCCGGCAGCCCGGACTCCAGCCCCGAGGACGCGCGGGATCCCTGCTGCCGCTCGCTCGTCCCGCAGAGCGCGGGCGCGCTGTGCCGAGCCGTCAGCATCCCGCGGAGCTCCGAGTAAGTCAAGCCCTTTAACAACGGGTGAGCGCTGAAGTGTGACATTAGTCACCTTTCAAAAGAAAAACAGCACGGCTGAGCCAGATCACGCGCCATTCAGATTACATAACACACTCCTTACCGTGTGCGCGCGCGGATGTGGGGCTCTACTGATCAATAATTCAATCTGCAATGAATCTTTCCTCCTGCGCAGCTCTTCAGTAGCGAAAGCTTTACTGAAGTCCTCACTGCCTCTTCTCTCCACACGCTCTAGACCAGGCTGGAGAGAACTGTGGAGAGTGATTGTGGGGTTTAGAGCTGATTTTACCGACAGATCCTGGGGCATAAAGACAATACAGTTTGATCAGTTCAATATATTGTCAGATAATGTGGAAACACACTCTGTTTATTCCTAATCTAGAATGTGCTTACCAATATAATCTTTCTAAATAAGCAAAACGAGGTGATGTAAATGGAGCTATCCAAGTACAAGTCATTTAAATGTGAAACCCATTCAGCCAAATTGCCAAACAAGAGTCAATGTGAGTGTGTGTGTCAGGCTGTCCTGTGACGGACTGGCGACCTGTCCAGGGTGTTTTACAACTTTTTGCCTTTTGACCGCCTAGAGAATCTCCACAAATCCCCCATGACCCCGGGATAAATAAACAGCTCAGAAAATTGATGGATGGATGGATCTTGTCTCATGGCGTGCATGCCCCATCTGACCATATAACACACCGTACCCGTCATAGAACACACACTGTCCCAGGTGTCCTGATTTCCATTAATATCTGGCTCAACCTCAGGAAACTTTGATTTTAATAATCTGCAAAATTTAGATCAAAGTTTAATTTAGTGGTTGAAAATTAGCGTGTTCATTCAAGCAGTGCCTCATAAATGTTGGTCATCATTGTGTGTGGAAGGTTGTGGTAGAGTTTCTTATGCATTGAAATAGAAAAGTAAAATGTTTGCTTGACCATGTTGTTTATATATGGAAATTATATTTTGGCAATAATTAAAATGGCATATGATATGCACTCAGTATGGTACAAATTTAATCATTAGTCTGTTGCTTTACAAACTGAAATCATGTCATCATGAGGTCTAAGGTTTCTATCCCTGCCTTTAACTGAGTAGTGCTGCTGGTTCTGAGGTGTGTGTGGTTGTGTGAGGGTATTTATGTGTGTGTCTTCAGTGCTCCTAACTCTTGTATTGTCCTGCAGGTTGTAGCCTGTCGGCCAGATGAATGCTTGGAGGGAGACGGAAGCGTGGGCATGTTTTAAGCTCCACTGGCTTTGATGGTGCATCATTAGTTATGATTACACATAAAAAACTCTCAGTAATCTTTATAACAGCATCCATCGTTCCCCGCATGTCTCTTTTCCTCATGTTGTTTCTGTTGCATCCTTATGGGTTGTTACTGCTGAATACTGTGCTTATCTCTGCCCTTACTTGCTGCACATTATCTGTGTTTTCAGCTATTATATCTTAAACCCAGCTTGGAAGTGCCAGACCCATTCCACAGTTACTCCAGTAGGAGATTACAAACAGAAACGATGACTTAATGAACACTTTGTGTGTTTTAAGGAGGTGTCAGTTTGACTGGAAAGCTGTATGTGTTGCAGTAGTGAAAATCGGCCTGCCAGATGGAACGACTCCTGATTAGAGCTTTAATGCAGCACGACCCGTAGCTTCTAAGGCGGTCACGTTAATGTGAAGCTGTGTTGCTGCTCAGATGTAACCACATGCAGGCGCATGAAAAATACATACGGACACTCACGTGCACTCTAATATACTAGCACACACTGCAGGACATTGTGCATAAAAGTGGAGCATTAAGTGAAATTCCCATAGAGCATGTAGAGTTGATCCGCCAGCTGCATCCTAATCCACTCTACAGAAAGAGATTGTGTATCTGTTTGTGTGTGTGTGTGTGCACGCATTTGTGTCTGTGTGTGTGTATTTAGTTTTTTGTGGGGACCAGCTGTCCCCAGGATGAATGAAAACATGAACATTTTGACAGTGGTGAACACAAGGAAGGTATTTATTTGTTTGTCACATTGTTTGTTTTTATTTAAAAATCCAATTTTATTTTGGTAAAAAAAAGCCAATTTTATTTCGGTAATTGAAGTTGAAGGGCCCAAATAATTTTTTCCCCATGGTCAACTTATGATATTAGTGTGGTTTCTATACTAAAAAAGTAATAATTTTTTTTACAGGACCATATTCCAAACTCTTTGTTCCTTAGAATTCAACTATTTGTTGTTACTGTACAACTGATACATGTAAAAGACTGGCTGTGTTATATCATTCTTCGTTCATAAAGTGGTCCAGGCTGAAACATTCCCTATAACATCAACTTAAATAGGTGTGCTCTCGCAAATAAAGGGGCCAAAAAGAGTTCTTTACAAGATACCCTTGAAGAACTGCTCTTGTCCCCATGAGACCAACTGAATGAACAAGTAGAACCAAGTGAGGTCCTGATTGTTTGGAATGAAAGGAGCCAAACTAGGCTTTAATGGACAAGATTGGGCCCCTGCATGGTGTGAGGTTCCTCACACTTACAGATCTCTTTCTCAAACAAGGTTCTTTAGGGAACTAAAAGTGGTTCTTCAGTGTCATTGCTCAAAGGACCCTTTGTGGCTCCTTTTTTAAGAGTGTGGTGCTAAATTGCTATAGGCTGAATAAGAGAATACATGTAAATGCTGTGATTTTGATCCAGGACAGGAATACAAGCACGCGTGTGTGTGTGTGTGTGTGTGGGGGGGGGGGGTTATGTCGGTGAGAGACAAATGCTACTTCTCTTAGAACCACTCATCTGCTCCCTTGCACCTCTCACACTACATTTGTGCTGTGTCTGAGTGTTTGTCAGCATTTGTGTGCAAATAGGTTTTTTTCTAACTGGAAAAATATGTTTTGCATTAAGTCCCATAGCAGCATTTTATTTCCCACAGAGAAGGGAAACACTCAGTATGTGTGTTTGTGTGTGCGTGCGCGTGTGTGTTTCTCCAGTAGGATTTGAGCTGTAGTGATATTAGGATTGTGCCAGGCCTGCAGTCTGTCAGGCTGATGTTTAGCTGTCTTAATCATAACAAATCACTCAATGACAGCTTTGGGCTTCTTGTTTGTCTGTGCTTTTCATGAACAAAAGCAAATATTACTGCATTTGCAGAATTGTTTTTCATATTTTTATTTGGACAAGAAATTCTACCTATAACAAGGCCTCACATACAACAACAAACATCCCATTTGATTTATAAAGCAAGTAATCCACAGGATTCCGTTTGCATTCTTATTTACAGTGCTTTACCACAAGACAGCTGACTGCATTGTAGTATTATCTAAGAGGCCAAGTAAAATGAGTTAATGTCTTATAGCTAGCGGTGGTAAATATGTTACATTTTTATTCAATACTTTGATTATGTAAGGAGATTCTTTTAAAGGCAGAAGAGGAATGAGACAGAAGGGCACTTTCTGCACTACAGATTTGTAGATGTGCAAAAAACAGTGTGAACAGTGTATTTTAACATTGAAATCATAGTATTGTGTGTGAAAAATCGCCATTATTGTGCCCTGTATGAAGAAGTTTTAACATTTAAATATAAAACATTACAGTGTAAGGAATGCGTGTGAAAAAAGAATCAGTGAATAATGAATCAGAACCGCACTGTGTAGTATAACAAATCAGTGTGTTCACGTAAGTAATGTACAGTTAATCAATTTGCATATTAACTATTTCTCTACAGGAGCCAGACTGTGCTGCACCAGTTTTGCTGCCCCGCCCCTGAAGCTCCTGAGGGAGATCCCGTTGGCTGTTCCAGGTGAGGGTCTGACATGAGGCTTTCCTTTTTTAATGTGATTATATTAGCAGTGGACTGTATTAAAAAAGGAGTAGAGAGAAACAGTGAAGGGGGTGGAGTGATGGCTGGGAGGGAGGAAGGAAAGGATGAGGGTCAGTTGAGGATGTGAGTGTGGTATAATGCAGCCGTCTGGCAGCCTGTGTCTGACAGACTGTAAAAGTCTCAGAGGCGAAGGGACAGCTGTAGTACTCAGGTATAAGAGCAGGAGATGGAAGTGCGTGCTAAGGTGAGAGAGTAAGAGTGTGTATGAATGTGGGAGTGTATGTACTAGGAAGAGAGAGAACATTACTCAAGTGCAGAAAAAAACAGTGTGATGCTCTGAAGCACTGAATGTTAAAAGAGTGAGTCTCTTGAGATGGTGTCGAGTGGTATAGGACATTGACTTTTATTTATAGAAGCTGTCTTTCTGGATCCTCTGCTGCCGCTTAATCACTTTATAAAGATTGCCATGAATAAAGAGCGAAAATATCCCTTATAAAACATTTTTGACACTTAAAGGGCCCATATCATGGAAAAACAAAATGTATTCATTTTTTAAACACCAAAAAAAAAAAACCCCCAGAAACAGACCAGTTTGAATTTACAGTTTTTGTGATGTCACAAAAAGCAATCACATTTACATATATCCAAGTATTCAATGTTCAACTGTTCAGTTCAGCCCTTTTACATCAAAGTTTTTTTCAAATGAGGCACAATACAGGCCAGCCAATCAGAGCAGAACTAATTTACATTTAACAGCCTTAAAGGCACAGAAGCAAAAGTAACCTATTGAATTCTAAGGGATAAAGAGAAAATCATGTAAAAATAAATAAAAAAATAATAATAATAAAACAGGCTTTTTTTCCTTGCATTAAACTGCTTTTTTATATCTTGTAAGGTGCCACAATTTGAGAATGAAACGCCACTGTACTTCCGTCAATGAGGTTAAAAAATCCCTCCCTGGCTTCATAAAAGACAAGAAAAATGCTGTTTATATACTTTTTGAAGTCATCTATTCTGAGTAAATGCATCACAGTGATTCTCACCAAACAGTCCGCTGCTCTGTCTGACAGTGATAAGAACAATATTACAGCTCCTGAAATAGAACAAGGAATATCATAAAAAGTCATTTCAAAGCCAGTTCTTGCTTTATACATTCTATGCAGATTTCTGCATCTCTATCTCTCAGTTATCTCTGTTATTAGAGATAAATATTATTTTATGTGAAAAGCCCATCCCTTTAGCACTAACATTGAATTGCTGATTTGATATGTCATTACAGATTTTAGAGCATATTTCAAGTCAAGTGGATTTATTGCTATTTCAGTCATACACACAGTAAACAGTGAAATCACAACCAAGGTGCAACACAAGAACAAAAACAACACCACAGACTAGATAAGTGCATGCATACACAGAATATACAGAGTGCAAAGTGAGAGAGAGAAAGAATGCAACAATGTGAATGACTACAGTATGGCGACAGATGCTGTATACTAGCAGCAGAGTCATTAGGTGTGCAAAGAGGCCAATACTGAGGCACAGAACAATAAAATAATTGTAATCATGCAAACAAAACCATTAGCAAGAGTATTTACAGTGGCAGTTGGGATGTACGTTTTTTTGTTTAAGGCAGAACAGTTTAGTGTGTGTATATGCGTTCAGTGTGTGTATATATGAGTGTATATGTGTTACATTTGTGTGTGTATGGGTACAGTTAATGGTTTAGTTATGATTGTTTCCTGTTCTGGCAGTGGAGCCCCAGATGCTATGAAACCTTTTGCCCGTTGGAAAGTAGGAGAAAAGGTGTGTGAGGGGTGTGTGGAGCTGTCCACAATGCTGGTGGCTTTTCAGATGGAGCGTGTGATGTAAATGTCTTTGACAGAGGGGAAAGAAACCCCGATGATCTTTTTAGCTGTCTGTCTTCCTCTGTAGAGTCTTGTGATCCAAAAAGGAACAGATCCTGCACTAAGCCATGATGTAGCTACAGAGAATGCTCTCTACAGACCCTCTGTAGAATGTAGTGAGAATTGGGGGTGTGCTCTCCTCAGTCTCTACAGTAAGCAGACACGCTGCTGGGCTTGGAAATGGAGCTGGTGTTGAGGGTCCATGTGAGTTTGTCCGCGACGTGGACACCAACTAACTCGGTGCTCTGGACGAAATCCACTGAACAACCATTGATATTCAGCTACGAGTGATCGTGGCATAATCACTTGAAGTCAACAGCTGTGGAGGTAAAGTTGTATTATTGTGTATGTTGTGGATGTAGGCAATATTTTCAGGAAGACTGAGCAACTGCATGTTTCATTAAAAAGGGATTTATCAGGGCTCCCAAGTTGTGTAGATATCAAATATATTTAGAAGATCACACATTTATATTTCAGTGATGCTGTGATTCCATGACACTCAATGCCCCTGCTGACCTGCATGCAGAAATATGTAGAGAAGGCATTGTACATCATAGTATGTGGTAGATTTGGTGCTGAGGCTGTTCTACTGGAATATGCTAGGCTACACATGTAGTATTATTATATTTACATACTATGAAAAAAAAATGTATCTTCACTCTAAACATTCATTGGACTGAACGAAGAAAAATATTAGAATTTTACAGCTGATTTGAATTTCATAGCTCAGGTATTACATTTTAAATATAGGTATGCTAAGGGGTCTTCCCATCAAATTAGCATACACATTAAATATAAGGGTTCTTAGCAGAGATTTATTTAAAATCTTCACATTTGTAAATTTTATTCAGATTTTTAAAAAGAGCCATTATTCGAAAAGTGGTTTCTCCATGACATGCATGTAACTAACTGTGTTTCTTCCAGACCACAGTTCTTCCCTCCTCTAATAATTTCAGCTAACTATTTCAACTAATTACAGTCTTACTAATTAGCTGATGAGTTGGATCAGGTGTGTTTAATGAGGCAGACCGCTGAAGTTTGTATTGCTGTCGCACGTGAAGACTGGAGTCTGACATGTGTGGAACTCTTTTAGGCACCTCTTTTAAGAATGTAAGCAAAATTCAGCATTAACATAGTGCTAGCGTAAATAAAGAAATGACCTGAAGTACTAATTTGTTTACCATGATGCAGAACTGAACAAGTGCATCTAGTCCAACTTAACAGAAAAACAAACTATTGCAGTACGTATGTCGTACTGTATGTGATCTTACATTTTTGCCACATTGCCCACTCTTTACAGATAGTGTCCATATTGTCCACATTTTCCCATCTCTCCACAAACCTCACATCCAGAGACTTGGAGACATTTACCAGAGGTCTGGGAGGATCTGCTCGTTTGAATCCTGACCAGAACACCAGAAGTGCTGACGTAGTCTCAAGAGGAGGCATGTTTTTGCATTTACTCTGAAAGCTGCTGCCATTGTGCTCTTGCTGTAATCCATTCTTCTTTACCTCACCAAGGCAGCTTTGGCTGTGCTGTAGTTTTTTTTAGTGAATGCACAGTATAGTACAGTGTCCCCCATAGATCTTATGAATGGCAATAGCATACTGCCTTTAATATAAAGCTATGGCCTATTAGTTGTGTAAGGCATTCTGCAGTATGAGCTTGGTGCCAGGAAGGACGTGGCGTGTGAAGGGCAGTTCGTGCTGTGTTCCATTCTCCACCTCGTCTCTATGAGTTTAAGGTATTAGAGTGACTCGCTTACTGACCGTTGTGCTGACTGAGTGCCCAGTCAGCACAGTGTGTGTGTGTGTGTGTGTGTGTGTGTTTCTTTGTTGTAAAAAAAGTCTCCTCACACTTACTTTCACAGAGAGCAGTAGGCCTGAGGAAAAGTGTTGCGGAGGTTCAGCAGAGTTGTTTTGCTGAGAAAAAGTGTGCAGAGATAATCTGTCATGATTTAAACATGTATTCTCAACTTAGCACTAAGACCTTCACTCTCATGACACTCCAGCAATGGCTTTATAATGTAGAGAATTATGTAAGTGTGTGTTCTGTTTCTAGTTTTGGGCATTTTGTCAGTGAACAGTGCATTGCTCTAGCTCAGCTTCCTCCTGTCTTTACAGAATACACAGAGACACTTTAGATGCTCATTATGCAGTCACACTGCCTCTGGCCATAAAACACCACTGTTACCCAAAAACAGAAATAAGCATATTTTTGCTGCCATAAGGCATCTTCTGTTCATGAGTAAAACATAAACAGATGTTATTTTCATTATTTATTTATTATTTATTATAGCCATTGTTATTAGTATTGTTATAATTAATAATAGTAATAGTAGTCATATTGTTGTTGCCCAGTATTCGAGGCTTTAGAATGGCCTTTCAAACTGTTTTTAGCAGCACACAATCACTAAACTAAAGCAGTACCTTAGAGTGCATTTGAATGTGCTAGCCACTAGAGGTGGGCAATATGGCAAAATATAACACCACAATACTTATATTTTCATGATACATAATAAAGTGTGTTTTTTTCCGGCTGGGGTTTGACAAGTTGGAACAGAGACAATGCACCAGTGGTGCCACATTTAAAAATACGATCAAAAATAATGATTAGTCATGCTGCTCTAAATCCAATTAAACCGGATTAATTGTGCTCTCTTTGGAATGAAACATGCAGCTGGTCAGTGCTGAAAGTACTGATGATATTCACAGTATGCTCACAAAACTGTAATGTGACGTAATTTATCACACTAATGATAAATATGATCACATAGTCTAGCCCCAAACTAAAGCACTAGCCACAATACAGCAATGCAGTCTACTTAATTTACGTCATGTAGATGGCCAGGTCTGTGTTGCTTATCTGGGGGAGAGATAGCATCAGAATGCATTATGGGAAAATTTGGGTCCTGGCATTCATGTGGATGGTACTTTGAACCATACCACCTACCTAAACATTGTTGCAGATCAAGTACACCCCATCAGGGCAACAATGTTCCATATTTGCAGTCAGTGAACTTTTTCACCAGATGAACACACCCTGCAACACTGCAACAAATGTGATGTAAAGGATCTGCTAATACCACAGCACACTTTCAGAGGTTTTGTGAATTCTATACTTCTGCAGGTCAAACATTTCATATCAGGGTTCCCACGGGTCAGGGAATTTCTGGAATATCAGGGAATTTCCAGACAGGGAAAGTCAGGGAATTTGATCATTTGGGTGCCAAGTAAGGGAATTATCAGGGAATTTTGTTAATAGCATATAGTGCCATAGCCAAAACCTGATGTGTATTTACACATCTTTGTTCCCAATGAGTGTTTTTGTTTTGCTCAAAACCTCTCCCGCTCTAAAAATGTGCAGCATTCTAGAACACAAAATCTTTGCGAAGTCTGTGTCAACATATGTCCTTACACTCGCTAACTTATGAAACATGCCAGGCAAGTGTAAATTTCAAGATATTTGGCTTGAAAATGTAGAATTTCTCTCCAATGTGGGAGAGCGTGCATTTACGAGCCATGTGACTGGGAAAAAAACTTGTTGCGAAGATGAAGACGCTGAAAAGATCTACCTCGTCTCAACTTCCCATCACTGCGCTTCTCCAGTCGTCCACATCAAGCAGCTTTATAGCAAATAGAGCTGCTTAGTTCAGAATGGCCCATTTTACCGTAGCCATTTCTAGACAAAACATGCATGTAGAGGATGTCAGAGATGGAGCTGAGGTTTTGGTATGGTCCATTCAACACACCAAGCTGCCTATATTCAACAACTATGACCTAAATGCAGTTTTGAATTCTATAACCCCTTTAAATGCCCTTTTCTGCTCTGCATCCAGACGTTATATTGGACATTTCTTTATCTGGGAGGTCATGGAAATTCTGCTTTTTGGTCAGGGAAAGTCATGGAAAAGTCAGGGAATTTTAAGTCGGACTTAGGGTGGGAACCCTGTCATATAATTTGTTTTGATCCATTACATAAATATACATATATAAACTATGTATACAGGGAATCTTTAAAGCCATAATCTTTAAGAGTACTGCCTGGGCAGCTGGTGGCCTAGTGGTTAGGGTGTTCGCCCTGTGATCAGGAAGTCGTGGGTTCGATTCCCAAGACTGCTATGCACCTCCGAGGTACCCTTGAGTGAGGAACCATCTCCACACACTGCTCCCCGGGCACTGTGTTCCTGGCTGCCCGCTGCTTCACTTGGTGAATAGATTAAATGCAGAGGAAGAATTTCATGCTGTTCGCGTAGGACAGAATGGTCCCTTTCACTTTTATCTTGTCAACATTCATTCTCACCCTTTACATTTTAATTATTATCAATATTGTAAAATAATAATTAAACAATTATTTCCTTCCCCCAGTTGCACTTGAACTTCAGAAATTTGACAGACAGTTTTAGTTGGTGAAATATTTCTGCGGCGGTCTTGTTGAACCAACAGAAGAGATGCACAGCACGGCATGCAGTAATTAAGCAGTGTTAATTAGCTCTGAGGACGCACAGGATTCTGATTCAGTTTAGATTAAAAGGCTGTAAATGTAGGTCAGTCACTTCTCAGATGTGAAGTGTGGCATTGCCGCTGAGAATCTGTGGTGGTGGGTTGTTCTGGAACAGACTATATTACCTCTAATTAACTTTAGTAGGGGTTTGTAGGCTTGGTGCTGGCAGGTTATTCCGCGGTTTTATAGCTAATGGTGCCTCTGTGTTTTCCTTAATGCAGGAGGGCTGGGTTTTAAGCAGCACTTTAACTGCTGGAGTGCAGGCTAACTCAGCACACCTAACAACTCGTATTGTAGCTGAAGGAGTGATTGCAATCCGTACACTTGTTGAGTTTACAGAGTTAATTGGATCTCACTCCAGTATGAAACACTCCACTGCAGATTGCTCTGACGACATCATTGAAGTGTCCATGTTGTCTGCAAGTCCTGCAACTTTTCAGAGCAAACTGAATTCAAAGTAATCATAACTAGAGATGGCATAGGCTAATTTTAGCAGAAATACTGAAGTTTATTTCAAAGGAAATAAAGAATGAATCAGATCTAATTATGTTAGAAATCAAGCCTAGGCTTTTACTTCTTGTATTTAATTTCACAATTTATTTTTAAATCGGCATGTCTATGATTATGACAATCATTCAATGCCAGTGTCTGTTAAATTCCTACACAAGCACCTCATTCTGGTTTATGAGGTACTGATTAGTGATCACCTGAATTAAATCATATTAAAGGAGGAAAAGTATTTAAAAAACACTGCTGTAATCAACACTTTCCTCTTGCAATGTGACTAGTTGGATGGCAAAGCACTACTAGAAGTATATCAAATTGCCATTTTGTTTAAGAGTGAACAAGAGATTTGTTTTCTTTGAATGTACAAATTCTGTAAACACTACATCATTTCTCTTGTTTTGTTGTTTTGTCATTTCCTTTAAAATTATGCTTTAAAGAGCAATATTTTTATTTGGAAACTAGGAGAAATATTGTTGTCGGTTCTTAAAAACTAAGGCAAAGCTATTCAGTTTAATACTTGCACCTATAAAAGATAAAATCCACACATTGAGATGCTTCGGCACTCTCCCCATTCTAGCCGCCGGGGTTGTGATTGGGCAGAGGTGCTCATTTGATTGATGTGGAGGGAAGGAGGAAGACACACACCATACTAAGTGCTTACACATGATAACACATGCATGTATTAGTGCTGTAAACAATATTGGAAACCTTATGACTTCCAGGGTGATGCAGCAATTAATTAGCACTGAACAAGCAGCAATAGTAAATACAGAGTCAGACACAAGAGTTTTAGTTCACTTTAGTTCTTACTTGGTTCTTTTTTCTTTGAGTTCTGTTTTGAATGGACCTTGCTTCACAAGGCCAGACCCACTAGCACGCTGAGCATTTGGGAGCAGGCAGTGTGGGCTGGGGGCTGTACTTGGCTTTCTCGGAACACATCCTGATATAGAAACAGGATTAATAGACAGTTCATCAGGGCTTATTACTTTTCTCTTATACGGTACATTTGGTGCATTTTCTGTTCATTGATATGGGCCTTGTGGTTTTTACATTGGCTTTGGTTCCTAATGGTTTCTAAATCTAGATAAAGTCAGTGATGCACTGATTTGGTTAGGACTGCATCAGCTCATTGTGAGGTATTTTTATGCTGTCCCTTTCCTGAGCAGCTATCTTGTTTCTCGACCAGTATTTTATTCCCTAAGACAGTTTGTCCTTGTTTAAAACATGCTGTCATCATTTTGGATACCATAGTCACCTCTGCAGTCCAGTTTTAAACATTAGGTCTTTTGTAGCAGGAATGTATGAAAGTTAAGATATTCAGAATGTCACAAATATGTTCCATGTCATTAGAACAAAACAATTAAAATGGTAACTTTACAGATAACAAAAAAGTTTCCTAAATTTAAATGGGCAGCTGGTAGCCAAGTGGTTAGGGTGTTCGCCCTGCGATCAGGAAGTCGTGGGTTCGATTCGCAAGACTGCTAAGCACCTCTGAGGTACCCTTGAGCAGGATACTGTCTCCACACACTGCTCCCCGGGCGCTGTGTTCCTGGCTGCCCGCTGCTTCACTTGGTAAATGGGTTAAATGCAGAGGAAGAATTTCATGCTGTTCACGTATGACAGAATGGTCACTTTTACTTCACTTGTTCCATTTTTTTTTGGTCAGTTTTACTGGTGTATTTTCAATACATTTAAACACTGTGGAAAGGTCAGCTGGCATTTTTGAGGTTTCTTCATGTTTTGGCCTGAGATTTAGTCAGTTCACTTACAGTAGTGTTCAAAAGTTTGAAATCACTGGTCATAATAACAACTGTTGTTATTCAATCATACGTTCTATGAAGCAGAGGTAAATGCTATAAGCTGGAGAGTATTTTGATGTGTTATCATATTATAAATCACATGCTGTAATTATCATTGTATTGTTATTTTCACTTAATTCTCAGTGTTATACAGCTTTCATAATCATTGCAAAAGCATCTACATGTCTCTGAACACGTCTCTGGTTTCTTTTTTTACAGTTTCCTACAAATGAGTTGAAATCTGAAGTTTATGAGCAGTAGAATTCATAAAAGTCATTAGATACATACACCTGCAACATTTTTATTCATTTTATTGAGAACAGTGTTTCCAAACCTTTGAACCCTTGTGTATACGAAAAGGTGGCATTTGGTTGTGGATCCTGTGGGATTCTTGGAACCTCACTCTGGCAAAAAAAACATGACAGAGTATGTTCTCGGGACAGGACAGTGGATTAGTACAAAAACAACTGGAGCTTCTATTGGAACATAATAGAAGATAAAGCCTTCAGATAAATACAAGAATTATTTGCAAGCAAGGGATGATTTCTTTTATGCTATGTTTAATATTTTATTGATTTTTTATTGCAACTTTAGTACACATTATTAATTCTTAGCAGACAGAACTGCTAAGAATTTTAACCTGACAGATACAGAAGTGAATTTCAGGCTTCGACCTCTTGATCTGATCTTTTCATTGTCTTCTCTTCTTCCTGTATCATTCTGTGTAAAAAATATTTCTATTTCTACTGCAGTTCAGCCCATGCAATTGAAGGAGAGGTAGAGAAAGATGAGAAGAAAGCTGCTCAGCTCAGCCCTCCCCCCTGCTCTCACACTCCGGACTACGAGCTCGCTCCTGACCTCAAACAAAAACAAGTATGTTCCCAGGAACAGATGTGTATATTTGTGTTTGTGCCTGGGTATATGTGTGCAGGTCTATGCATATGTATGCATGTATGGGAAAATTGCATTCATTAAAAAAGGTTAGTGATAACATATGTTTCCATGGTAACAGATGGAAAGGGAGAGGAAATATTTTTCTGTAGCCCTGTGCATATATTATTATATTCTGCAGCTCTCACCATGCCATTCCTCCTTCTGCTATTGCTTCGATCTCTTAATCCATCATTCGCTCTCTTTTTCACTTTCTCTGTCTCTCTCTGTCTCTCTCTCTCTCACCCTGGCCATGTCTGTCTGTAGATAGAGGAATTGGAGCAGAAGTATGGTGGTCCGCTCATCTCTCGCCGCGCTGCCTGTAAGATCCAGACAGCGTTCCGACAGTATCAGCTCAGTAAGAACTTCCAGAAAATCAGGAACTCTGTGCTGGAGAGTGGGATTCCACGTCGCATGTCTGTGCGCAGAGTGCGAGTGCAGAGGGACGGCTTCTCCGCTGAACGTGCTCTGATGGAAGGGTGCTCTCTCATGGGCATCCCACTCAAACACTCCACCTCACTGCCCACGGGCACTTCAAACACACTCACAACCCTAGAGGACACCTTCAACGAACAGGTACTTTTTAAACGTAGTATGGCCTTAACTACTCTAGTGTAAATGTTGTGTTCTAAATTCAAATTCAGTGAAGGTTTATTGAGATCACATCATGAAAAGGTCACATCATGAAAAAAAATTCAAGCAAACAAGCTCATTTTTAATTATGAAGAAGATTATGAATCTTTTATTAAATATTAAAAACTTATCTGCGTCCAAAATAACGGAAAAGAATATTTTAGTGGCAGAGAGAGTTTTATTCTGTTCTATTCTGTTATGTTCTAGGTGCAGTCATTAGCACGATCCATAGATGAGGCCTTGAGCTCTTGGAGTACTGTGCGTGATGGGGATCAAGAGGGGGCTTCAGGAGCTCCGCCCCCATGTCCTGCTACAGAGAACCTGCTGATGGACACCGCTTGCCTCCAGGAGGCTGCACAGAACACCTGTGCAGGAGGCATGCC
This sequence comes from Alestes dentex, assembly GCA_037576975.1. Taxonomy (NCBI): domain Eukaryota; kingdom Metazoa; phylum Chordata; class Actinopteri; order Characiformes; family Alestidae; genus Alestes; species Alestes dentex. Next base: position 6,427,764 of record JBBIGA010000018.1, read on the forward strand.
TCGCAGTGCCAGCAAGCTCATGATGGCCTTCCGAGACGTGACCGTCCAAATTGACAACCACAACTTCCGCCTGTCCTCCTCCGTGCTTGAGTCCGTATCCCTAGGCAACGGCGTCTCCAAGGAAACCAGCTCAGAGCCTCAAGCAGGGGGGCAGAACACTGGCCAATCAGAATCCTCTGTCACAGCCGAGCCCGAATTCCCTGCCCCGCCCACCAGTGAAGAGATTGAGCTGGACCAGCGAACAGCAGGAGGTGAGGTGGAACCTGCTATGGCCAGCCAGGAGAAGCCACAGGCCAAACTGAGTGTGTCTGAGGTGGCAGAAAACAGCTCAGATCCAATCAGCAGCAGCAGCACGTCGACCTCCGCATGCGAGACCATGATCCTCACTTTGCCACGCACTCACTGCCCAGACACACACTGTGGGACCCTCTCCACAGACATAGCACGCAAGCGTCTGTACCGCATCGGACTCAACCTATTTAACATGTGAGTAGTGGGCGAAAAAGATCAGTGTTACGCCAGGGAAAAAGCACTGAATGACTTAATTGTTTTCATGGCTCCATGTGCCATTCCAGAGCATTTGTTTGTGTGCCATGCTCACGGCCGATAAAAATATCTCACCCGTTCCATCCTCCCACTCATCTATGAAGCTGCTTCCTCCACTCAGGTTTATCTCCCTTCACCAAGACTAGAGAGCCGAGCTCCTTTACGCTCTGCTCACTCATGGCGCACTAACACAGATACACACATATACACACACAGGCAAGTGAATAAGGGTAATATTACCCTAAGGGTGTGTGTGTGTATGTGTGTGTGTGTGTGTCACGCACTATACACACAGACTCACTCACTCAAAGATAACTCATTGTGTTGAAGCAGCAGCGCATTTCTGCACTCATATGAAAGCTCTGATCAGACTCACTTTGACATGGTTGACGTGAGCAGCCCTTTGGTTACTATGGTAACCAGGTGAACCCTCCAGTCACAGTCATATGTTTTCACTCAGACTGGGTTTTGTGGGGGGGTCTGGTCATGATGAATTGTGTTTGGTGTGTATATGCATTTAGGGAGAAAAATCTACTGAGACACTGGTGTAGGTGAATGTATGTAGGTATGTATAGATATGTGTGGGGGGCGTGGGGAAGATTTAAGTGTTAGATGTCATGAAACAGGATGGTCATATATATATATAAT
>JBBIGA010000018.1:6434983-6455982 GCA_037576975.1 Alestes dentex
GCAGAGTAAATCAAAAGATTGTGTGTGTGTGTATGTGTATGTGTGCGCATGTGACTGTTGCTTTCTGATTCTGGTTTGGAATAAATTCCTTTTATTTAATGAAACACTGTTTGTCAGTAGATGCAACGGATCCATCTGGGTTTCCAGTTTAGTAATAATACATTATGGGAGCCATATTTTTCTTTCAGTCTATGTTTTGTCTACGTTGTGTTCATCAAATATTAAGTCCAGGGATATACATATGTAGTACGCTCTCCAAAACAAAACAAAGGGATATTTGACAATATTTTTAGACTGTGCAGTACAGTTTGTAATCCTCCAGCTCCTGGTTTATAAAAAGGTCGCTGGCTTTCAGAGATTAAAAAAAGGTTTATATTTTTTACTTGAGAGAAAAACTGCTGTAAATGCATGACCGCTTTTTTGTTAAATAAACTGCATTTAAAAGCACACCATAATGCTCAAAATTACAATGAAAATATAAATACAACATGTTTGAACATGGTTTGTGACTCTTAACCACTACTTAATTGTGTACTTTAAATGATTTCATATATAGTTAAATGCCTGTTTATCATGTATTATAACTAGTAGCATTGTACTGTTGAGCTTGAATTTCTCAAGTGCAGTTATTTTAGGACTGCATGCAAATCACTGTGTGGCCTTGTTAGAGCCTAATTATGAACCATCTTATTCAGCCGAAAACAGACCCTTCTTTCAATTATCGGGATGAACTTCCTTAACCTTAACAACACGGCCATTTCACCAGCTAAACATACTAATTAAATCATTAGCGAACGATGTGTAATTTGTCTTATTAGTAGCACTGATCCCTAACACAAACTGACCTAGAAAACTGCCATATAAGAGTAAAACTATCAAAACATTTTATTATCTGTAAAAAAATAAAATAAAATAAAGCAATTTGATTTTGATATCTTAAGCTCTTTTGTAAGTAGTAGGTTAGTTAGGTAAGGGGAAATGAAGTCGTGGGCAATTGCTAGTGATCAGATATACACTACATGGACAAAAGTATTGGGACACACCTGTTTTTCAGGGTTTGAGCTGGGCCCAATACCACCAGTGAAGAGCAACCTTAATGCTTCAGCACACCAAGACATTTTGGACAATGCCATGTCATTTACATTTACGACATTTAGCAGACGCTTTTATCCAAAGCGACTTCCATTCCCTAACTACAGGGGACAGATACTGGAGCAACTTTGGGTTAAGGGTCTTGCTCAGAAACCCAGTGGTGGTATGCTGAAGGTATGATTTGAACCCATGACCTCTTGGTCCAGAGGCAAGTATCCTACCCACTGAGCTACCACCATTCATGTCTCCATCTTTATAGACACCGTTTGGGGAAGAACCTTTTCTATTTCAGCATGACTGTGCCCCAGCAAGTACTGCACAAAGCAAAGTCCATAAAGACATGGTTGGATGAGTTTGGTGTGGAAGAACTTGACTGGCCTGCACAGAGCCCTGACCTCAACCTCATCCAACACATTTTTGATGAACTGGAAGTCGATGTATTTCAGTGCAATGTCATTAAAGTCCCTGTTCATGTAATCATTGGGCATCCCAATACTTTTGTCCATGTAGTGTATGCTTTTCATGGTCACTAACTTGCTGTGTATGCTCAGTGTATCTCTGATTTGTACAGTAAATGCCCCTGATCACTCTGGTTCCCTTAGGAGTGGACGATGGAGCGGATATTCCACGGGAGATGGTTGCTGGAATCTATGAACGCATCCAACAGAGAGAGCTGCGCTCCAATGAGGATCATGTGACCTATGTCACCAGGGTGGAGCAGAGCATTCAGGGAATGAAGACAGTGAGTCGACTGCCTTCTAATCAAAAGCAAAATTTATGGAAATTGAAACACTTGCCTGTGGAGAGAAATTTATGGCTGATTGCATTACAGGTTTGCATTGCAAAGGTTTGAAAAGCTAATTAATAGGACTGCATAGTAATATCATAATATATCAGTATTAAGCTCCTAATTTGCAAGGACCTGTATATGGGTCTTATTTCCATTCCTCCCACTTATACATATTAGTTTCATAGCAGATAGTGGAGGTGGCACAACACCACTTTCTTTTTCCTACATAGATACTGGCATGAAAATTTTGAATATTGGCCAATTTTGATTTGACACTTTTTGATTTGACAACTGCCATGCTTTTAAATGTTTAATTTTATTATTGATGAATGTCTGAGATTCTATAATTAGACTATCATGCTCAAGTACCTCAAACACTCTTCTACCCCATGGAAGAAAAACTCAAGCTATCAAAATGACGTCACATACCCTGAGTGTGTACTGTTTCAGTCTAGATTAGTTTCAAGATCAGGATTCATATTCAATTTCTGCTGACATCAGGACGCTTCAAAAACTGACAACAGATGAGTTCTCTAGTAATTCCCATATAATTTATAGTACTTGCTGAATAATCTTTCCTTAAGGTTAATGACTGAATAATGAGCTGAGAGTTTAGGGAGTTAAAGAGGGCTGTTCATTTTCGAAGCTGTTTTGCTCATTTGTATGTAGTCTTATGAGCGAAAAATATAAAAGATCACTGCCACTGGGGACTGTAACAGCAGGTGGTTTAAGGTGGACTCAGATAACCCCTTATTTACCACGTGTGGACTGATTTGCTGCTGTGGAAAGATGGGGTTTCGCTGATCTTGCTGTCTGCCCTGGGACTGGAGAAGACTGGAGTAAACACATTAAGCAGCTTTGCGCAGCACAAACAATGAATAGGTACAGTACATGTCAGCTGAGATTACAACTCCTGCTCATAAAGTATTTATGCCTCCGCTTTCTCAGTGGCTGTGTGTGTGAGAGAAAGATACCGTGTTCGTGGAAGTTTGTGTATGAGAGAGAGAGAGAGAGAGAAAGAGAAAGCGAGAGAGAGAGAGGGAGAGAGAGAGAGAGAGAGATGATTGAATATATTCATCAGGCTTAATTTTAGTTTCGGGTGACACAAATGCAAATCTGAATACTTCCTTTTGCATGAAAAATGTATATTTTTCCGGCATCACTGCATCTCCAAATCAATTCTGGAGTAATTCCCACACTATCTTATATCCATGTATCCTGCTGATGTTGCAGGCTACAGTCAAAGCTCCTGAGCCACAATCAGTTTAGACATGGATGAGTCTTAAAGTGAACTTGCCACTCTTTCTTTCTTTCTTTCTTTCTCTCTGTCTCTCTGTCTCTCTCTCTCTGTCTCTTTCTCTTTTAGATCCTATCTGTGCCTCACCGGAGGCTGGTGTGCTGCAGTCGTCTCTATGAAGTTACTGACGTGAATAAATCTCAGAAACAAGCAGCACATCAGAGAGAAGTGTTCCTCTTCAATGACCTTATAGTGGTGAGAAATGTGCCCATACACATACGCGTGCACACACACACACACACACACACACATACTGTAGATGTACACATTAGAAGGTAAATACTATGGTGTTGAGTAAGAGTGTGGTCTTTCTGTTGTTAGATACTGAAGTTGTGTCCAAAGAAGAAAAGCACAGCCACGTACACGTTCTGTAAGGCCATGGGCCTGCTGGGGATGCAGTTTCATCTGTTTGAAAATGAGTGTAAGCATCTACACACAAAATATGTGAAAGTCAATAAAAATGGACCATTAGAAATGACTAATTTATAGTCATTTAAAATTAAAGCTCATTCGATAAATAATAAATATTAAAAACTTGGTTTGATTCACTTAAAAAGTTACTTTTTTTTTAACTGTCACTTTTTTCTTGCTGTCTACATTTAATAAATAATCTTCTCTATTGTTGGAAAGTTTAGAAGCTGGTGACTCAAGACTTTTGTTTGACGATTAAACTGCCTACACGTATCTCTCTCTCAGATTACCCTCATGGCATTACGATCTTGTCACCATTCTCTTCCGAGAAGAAGCAGGTGGTGAGCTTTTGTTCTCAAAGCTCAGAGGAGCTGCTAAAGTTTGTAGAGGACCTAAGAGAGAGCATTGCTGAGGTAGCAGAGATGGAGCACATACGCATTGAATGTGAGTCTCATTAAGTGGCTCTTAGTTGGATCTGGAAGGGCTTTCAGGAATAATGCTGCCTTGACTGACGTGTGTTTGGCGTCTCGCAGGGGAATTAGAGAGGCAGCAGGCAGCGAGAAATCAGTCTGCTAAGAACAATGGCACCCAGCTGGAAATCCATAGACCAATCTCTCCTGCAGGTACAAACACACATACATACAAAGTGCAGCAATCAGATTACTCTAACTGTACTGATGAACTCCCGCTTTTCTGATTATGTATAATATTACGTTTCTCATTCTTAGGGGAGCATGACTTTTTTGACAAGACAGGAAGCAACGCAGTTGAGGTTTGTATCGACGCCTGGTGGTGTGTGTAGTTAAAAAACCACAGTGCGTGTGAGTGAGCGTGTTTGTGTGTATGTTCCTTGAACAAGTGGCATGGAATCATGTATATGTTGCCTGTAAAGCTTATTTAGAACCTACTGTTTCCCTGTTGTAGTGTCAGACACACTCACTGCCCCAAAACCTTAATTGCATTGACCTTTTGACCTTTAAGCACAATCTGCCTGTCTGCATCTCACCAGCATAGAGACACCAGGCCCTCGGTGTCCTTTCCCCAGGCAAACACCCCAACCCCCGCCAAGAAAGAATAATATGGACACCATTAAAAATGTGTTATCTCCAACACCTGCAATTCCTTGAACTAATGATTTGTAACCCAGGTCCTGGAGCAACCCTTTCCTACACCTTTCCCTGCTCTGCACTGCTGGACCAACTAATCAGTTAATTAGCAAGTCATTCCTGGGTTCAATCAAGAACAGCCAAATAATGGAATGTGTGGGCCAGTGGGTAAATCTTGGACCTTGGCTGGGAACCACTGCCTTGAAGCACTCACCAAACTCTGGCAAGATTAGGCCCTTCTTGCCATGGCTTTTGCTAACTGCTGATGCCTGGATGCTTACTCTTACATACAGATGCTGTTACTGGTTTACAGTTTTCACTACTGTTAAGTTTTAGTTTACTTTTTCAAAACTTTTCATACACGTCTCAAACACATGCAGTGATTCATTTTATGGCCCAACATTCAAGCAAAGAAAAAAGAATCATTTGTTCAGTAAATTATTAGTCCTGGTCTGCATCTTTTGGCCACACATTTTAGTTTTACAGTTGCATAGCAGTTGTATAACAGTGAGTGCAAGCATTTGCAGTTTCAGCTATTAAAATGAGCAGTTTTGCTGGGACTGAGTGAGCGAAAGAATTTGGAAGAGTATTGAAAAAACTAAGTACTGAAAATGCTTGATAAGAAACTGTAAATTGCAGTTAAAACAGCTATGAAATTCTTAACACAAAGTAGTAGTGGGTGACTAACAGGGACACTTGTTGGCAATGGAGGGATTGTATGTGAGAGTGTGTGCAGTGTGAGTCTGTGCTCCTGCATGCTCTGTGGCATGGCCTTATCTTTGTCTCGTCCGCACCGGAGGGCCGTGAGAGTGCTGCAGGCCAGGCTGATAACGCTTCCTGCTTCTGGCTGTTTTCTAAACTAGGTGTCAATTCACAACAGGCTTCAAACGTACCAACTCAGCTCCCCGCTGGCTCCAACCAGCGCTCAGCCCCAGTTGGCCATCCTGCCTAGTCCCGGTCCTGGCTCCGCCCTCACCATCTCCCCAGACACGCTCATCCAGTGCCAGCAGATCGTCAAGGTGATCGTGGTGGATTCGGCAGGCCGCGGACGCATGGAGGCCTTCCTCAGTCACAACCCCTCTCACCGCTTAATCCAATCAGCTGTCTCCACGCCAACCAGGTCACGGGAAGGCGGGGCCCAGCAGCCGCCCCTCCCCCCTCCCCCGCCTCCGTATCACCACAAACACCAATTCTGTCCGCCGACTCCGCCCCCTCCACAGCATGTGCTCAGCCAGCGCAGGTACTCTAGTGGGACACGCAGTCTGGTCTAAGTGCGCTTCCACGTACATGTACACACTTACTGTTCATCTGAATGAATACACTAATGTTTACTGACTCATTTTACCCACCTTCTCAATTAAAGGCCATGAAGCAGCCCATTATATATTCTTTGCCCTGACACAAACACACATACCTTTTGTACTCCTGAGCACCGGCTGAGGGGCTTGCTTCTGTATAAATAAGCTAGTCACAGATTTGTTTATCTAGGCCTTGAGGCCTCAAACAATGAGTATTTTAGATACAGAGTAGTTAGTTTTATCAGATGTTCTTTTCCCTGAACTTTTATCTCTTTATTTATAAGTTTATACAGCAATTTGTTTGGTTGAACTGCAGTGCTACATTTGGACTTTATAACTAATGTAGAGTGTGGCAGCCACAGACAATGTTAGTGTAATCAGAACTTTGGTCTAACCAGAATCCCAGACAGCTCTTTAGCTCTTTAGATGTCTTTGATAACAGTTCAAATAATGAAACTTGTGCTGGTAGTTTTACAGCACATTTATGTTTTCAGGCTCTATGGGTAGTGTTTCAGAGAATTTGCATCCAAGCATAATTCATAAGGCATCTTGGAGGTATGGAAGCTTTTTCCCCTCAACCATTCTAGAGTGAAAAAAACACTACAGCTGATATTTCCAGCTCTTGTAATGAAAATATTGCATAGTTGTACCAACACCTATGTAAAATACCAGTAATGACCTTGTGTTCCATACAGCTCTTGCCAGGCATTAGAGAGAGAGAGCTCCTCTCGAGTGCCACTTTCTGTACGGCGTCTATGTAGCGTTTCCTGATGGGGGCTGGAATAGAAACTGATTCTAGACTCACTTGAAAGCATTGCTGAAATATAATCTGGCAGGCTTTGACTTAAGATAGTGTGCGTTTTTAATCCTTTCCAGTTGAACTGTTTATGATTTTCAATATTGAAAAAAAAGATTTTTACTTTCTCACAACAAATATATTTGTGTTTGAAATTTTCTTGTGGATCATGTTTGTGTTTTGCCTCTTGACATTCATGTCTTCTGTATTGCATGTCATATAAGAGTTGCATCAAAATACGCATATATCTATTATGAGCACATGATTCCAGCGAGAGTACAGAGTATATTTTAGATGCATTACAATAACAAACTGTTTTTATTTAGTTGGTTGGGGGTCTGGGATAATTTATCATGTTTAATTATGTATTATATATTTAAAGAATATCAAAATGCTATCAAAAATATTTTCTTTATTTGTATGAGAGGAGATTTGCAATGATGTCATCCTGTGTGTAGACACAGAAATTACAAAGGAATAGCAAAAAAATTACACTTTATGTACAACATTCTATTTATTCTTTTGGACAAGGGGGCGAATAGCTTTACTGTAATGTTTTTGCACATTCAAGTCTATTGATTGGGAATATAAATTTATCAGATGCTGTATATGGACCTGATGTCTTCTGTTTGGACTTTTTGCCCTTCATGGTTCAAAGCAGCAGGAGTGTGGGGCTATGTTGTTGCTTTTAGAGGATCATCATGGCAACATTTTTGTTTTCTAACCACTCAGAGCTGTAGACTTTAAGGCCCTCAGGTTTACCGGGTGAACACATATGCGAGCTAAGTATCTTCAGAATTCCAGGATCATCTGAACACATCTGGGCCATATCTTGACTGAAGGCATACACACATTCCCTACGTTGTTTTTGCGCCCGTGTTTCTGTGGCAGCATTTCCAAACACTAAACTTTCAGATATTAAACTGCATGTGGAGTCAGAATATGGCCTTCTGTTGATCAAATCAATGCTGTCATCTGTTATTTGTTTTTGAAAAAAAAACAAACAATATATTTGTATTGAGCACAGTCATGAAATTTTATATTGTATGGACACTTAATAAAGAACCACTCATGCACAAACTGTACATGCAATGTCACTGAATTTAGAGCTCAGTATCCATTAAAAGTGAAAAAAAGAAAAATGAACAGTTGGTGTGTGTGTGTGTGTGTGTGTGTGTTGTAGATTTTGAAAAGTTACATGAAAGCAGACCTTGTTGATGGTACACAAAAGGTAAACAGCTGTGAATAAAACTAGACAAAGTAGAAAATACAGCGAGCACATTCGCTACTGGTTGTGCCAGCTTAACAAGACAGGTTAGAAACCTTCTGAAACACAAAAGGAATCTGTAATGTAATTTAAATATTACTACATTGAAAATATGATCAAGCTGTCTGCGGTCTGTGGTTTACATGCATTGTTTATTTATGGGAGCTGTCAGATTCTTCGAGCCTGATCAAACTGTTCAGCTGGAGAATGTACTGGATAAAGTGAAGAAGCTGAGGCACTCATCAGCTTTGGTCTGTGTATCTGCTTGTGTGCATTAGTACAAACACTGTATGAACTGACCGTATTAGATATTTGTCCTTCAAAGTGTGTCTTCCGTACAACCATGATGCAAAAGCTGAGAAACTACAGTAAGTATGTATGAATCATTTAGGTGCCTTAGTATCTTTTGCATTAAGACTATTATTATTGTTATTATTATTATTATTATTATTATTATTATTAGATATACATGAAGTTTAATCCCAGAATGCTCATGATCATATGATCATGATATGATATGATCATTTAGAACAGAATAACAACAATGGAAAACACTGTATTTCTCTAATAAAGGTATTAATCATAGTATATTAATGCTGGGCAACGAGAAATCGTGATTAATCGCTTTGTTATATGCAAAATGAAATAATTCAAAAGCAGTGTATTGTGCACTTTTATTTTTAAAGTACTGCAATAACATTTGGTTTTAAACAAATGAGGAGCTTTTTAACAGTAGTGTTCCCTTTAACATAGTTGCAGAGCTGCAGTTCAAGTATTTCGTGTAAATCTCAAACGTCAATGTAATCAAATCAATTACAAAACCAAAGCTATTTGCTACTGCAGGGCATTCATGTTTTATCTAGTTTGTTATAGAAAAACGTTAACCTCAAGAGTCCAGAGCATGGGGGCGGAACCAATATAGCAGCTGCAAAGGAGGTCCAACTCCAAATGAAATGCATTTCATCTAAGCCCAAATCAGATGTGGTTTATGAGTGTTAAATTTACATGGACAAATTAATACTGATAAAATCCATAAATCTGTTACACATCAGTTAAAGGGTCTTTGGAACATTACATCAATGATGTGTAGCTATGATGTTTACATAAAAAGGTCAAAAGCCCCAACCAATTCGCTGACATTAAATTAAGTAGGCAGAGCACTGTTAGTTTAATGTGAGCTACTCAAATTTAAGTTCAACTAATGATATTGAAATGAACTTTCTGAATGTTACTCGATGCTGTGATGGGTCAATTGCCACTACCTTTCCTTATTTTCCACACAAACCTGCTGTGGGGGGTTTACAGCTAACGTGATAGCTCTATAATAGCTCATACACTGCTGAAAAATAATCATACTCTGTTAGATGAGTGGAAACATCCCTGATTTTTTCAGATATTAATTGTAAAGGTTATTCTAATTAGTTTACATGCAGTAGCACTACACTATGGCTCTGCGTAACCGAGAGGGCCACAAGGGTGAAAAATATTCATTAGTTATGAACTGAGACAATAAGACAGGCCTAGGGGCCACTTTCTGTGCTTCAAAAATTCCAATATACATAAACTGGCACTAGGGGGGCCTGGTTTTAATGTCTGACAAATACACACATAAAGGAAAGTAAAGTGGCCCCTTATAGTCACGCGTGAACACATAACAGCACACAGCGTGAACAGTGTGAAATTCTTTCTCTGCATTTAACCCATTTAACCCATTAAACCCATTCACCAAGTGAAGCAGTGGGCTGCCACCAACGAGGGTTGCCAGGAAGCAGTGTGTGGGGATGGTACCTTGCTCAAGGGAACCTCAGCAGTCTTGATATGCAAAGCCCCATTCTTCTGACAGACACACATACACAGATACACATATAATCCTTTTCAGCAGACTAGTATTCACTCCTCACATCAGAAATCCTTGCGTGTCTGTGACCCTGTCGTTGGTCCACTTTTGGTAGGAACTGACCAGGAACCCCCACCACAAGACCTGCTGCTCTGGAGATGTTCAGACATCACAGTTTGGCAGTGACAGCAGTGTTTAACGGCTGTGTTCCCTTTAACACAGTTACACAGCTGCAGTTAAAATATTTCTTGTAAGGTCCAGAGCATGGGGAGGCGGAACCATAATAGCAGCTGCAAAGAGGGACCAGCTCCACATGAAAGTCTATGTATCTGAACGCAGAGTCATTAAAGTCCCTGTTGGTGTAATGGTCAGGCGTCCCAATACTTTTGTCCATATAACATGGCCCCCGCGAAAACCAGCCTTAACGTACAGCGCTGCGTGCTGCGCGTATACACGAGCCACAAAAAAGCAACGAACGTTCAAAATAAAAGGACTTTTAAAAACCTACGTTAATGCGTGATAAAATAATTGTCGGCGTGAAGTAAATAATGCGTTAACACGATAACGCGTTAACGTGTCCAGTCCTAATATTGATATATTAATCATTTATTTACAATCATAATTCTGTGTGTGGAGTCTGCTCCTAACAACATATGAAGAAAAGAAAATAATAAAATTGTCTTTTAAAATGGTCTTTTTTGTGTTTTGGAATTAAACTCCATATATAAATGACTGCACCTCTCACCAGTTTCGTAGAGTTTGCATAATCAAACCATACAGCTGTTCTGCCCATCAGAGTCACAACGTGTGCTTCTTCGGGCATTAATACAATTAAGTGAGGGATTATCACGGAGTGAGGAGCAGTTTTACATGGGATTGGCTGGATTACTCGTAGGGAAAACCATGGATCTGCCAGGCTCTTAGTGATTTTACTTCAAAGACTAGAGCTGCGAGGCTCCAGCATCAGGCTGAAAGAGCAGCAGGTCCTGAGTAATGATCCGCATGACGCAGGAAACCACTGTGGGACTGCAGAAACTGCACGGTACACTAAGCAGACTGAGGCAGTGCAATATCTCACAGTTTCTCACACACTCCCGGTGGTCTGTTTTTGCCCCTGCGATTAGAAGGTTGTGTGTTCTAATCCCAGGACTGCTAGTGGCACCACTGAGGTACCCTTGAGCAAGGTACTGTCTCAACACATTGCTCCCTCTGCATGGCATTCCTGGCTGCCCACTGCTTCACTTGGTGAATGGGTTAAATGCAGAGCACTATTTCGTGCTGTGGTGTGTTCACGTTTGACAAATAAACATAATATGTACACTCACACACTTCTACTGTAGCAGCAATCAGAGCGCCACTCCCCGGCCTTATTTCTGCTCTTCTTCTCTCAGAAGAGGTTGCAGTGAAGCAGGAGAACCAGAGAACCCTTATCTTTGCTTCAGAACCCAGAGTGCACAGTGAGGAGCACATGCCCAAACACGTTCACCCTTAAATAGAATGCATTCTGCTCGTGGATTGTGTGTGAATCTGATGCCAAACAGGCAGTTCGTGGAAAATGTGGTTTTGTAATTCGTACAGGCTGTATTTGGGTGTTCTAGTGGTTAGGGAGTTGCCCCTGCAATCAGAAGGTTGTGAGTTCGAAGGTTCCATCCATACACACTGCTCCCGGGCGCTGCACCGGTGACTGCCCACTGCTTCACTTGGTGAATGGGTTAAATACAGAGAAAGAATTTCACACTGTGTGCTGTGCTGTGCTGTGGTGTGTTCACATGTGACTAAAATGGTCCACTGTAAAGTAGCAACACCCAGAGCAGGTTTTTGATCTCCAGTCCTTCCCAAGGCTCACTCTTACAGTGTTCATCATTCCAGCTGTAATAACTTTTAAAGAGTGTATATTAGCCAAGGAGTCACATACCTGGTGGAGTATGGCCACTGAGAGGCATGACAGGTAAGGACGCCACTCCAGAGCCTCGCATATATGATCACAGCTGACCTCAAAGAGGACAATTATTTTCCAGCGATGCTTAGTGATATGGATACAGACTGAGAGCGCGGTGTGGTTGCCTTGCACACATTAACTCAATTCTGTTATTAATCTATCGCTTATTTAACATGACCATCTAGTAATGCATACATAACCCCAAATTAAGCAAATATATTTTCTTCCCTGTTCTGGGTGTAAATGTGCTTCACTCACCTCTCCCGACAGGGATCTCCGTACAGCTGCATGTACCATACAGACATTCATACAGTACCTGATGGTTTTACATCTGAAAGAACACACCCCCACCTAAACCACGCCCACAATCAAACCACGGCCCCACACATAGACCGATGTGTCCCCCTCACATTAAAAATGCTTCTGACGCCCCTGGCTGAATCTAAAGTCCTGAGGCACAGAGTGGTGGGGGGGTTTGTAGGTAGCCTTTACAGCTCCTGTCCAAGCTGCTTCAACAGCACCTCTGCAAATATGAATTGATCCACTCTACTAAATGTATTCAGTGGTGTTCAAATGCATTGAACATAATCTGAAGATCCCACATCTGGACCCATTCATCACAGATGGTGTTTCCGTGATGCAATACTGATGGATCAAAGGTAGCAGATGTACACGAGTCTGTTGATGCATATCATGTGACAGATTCTGCCTAAACTGGCTACATTTAATATCACAATAAATCAAAGCCACAGGCAACCTGCTTTAGCGAGTTAGCTAATAGATCCACCAGAAATACTGGCAACATGGAGACTAAATCTGTTGTAATGTAACATCTGTTGTAATGTAACATCTGTTGTAATGTAAATTGTATTTTGATTATTGTATGACAACACTGCAACTTTCAAAAGAAAAAAACATTTATTTCATAACACAAATACTGCTTCATCTGAAAATATACACTCAGAAAAATGTATTTTGCTAGCTCCTGACACAAACACTCATTTGGCTTAATAATTTATAATTTATGACAATGAATGAGTAAAGAAATAAAAACAGTGAGGTGAGAAGTGCTGGGTCTTTCCTTAGCTGATGTGTGTGATGTACTCAATGAATGAATGAATAAATAAATGAATGATGTAATATATTGAAACAGGCTGTTTTAAGGGAAGGCTATGAGCAGGGGAAGGCAGAGAAGAGCAGTGCTTCCAGACAGGCCATGAGCAAAGGAACTGGCTACAACATTGTGCTTTAAATCATTGTCCGAAGTGCAAAGGATGAGGGATATCAATGTGAAATGGTTACAGGAGGCCTGAACAACATGGAAAATGTCATACAATATTTATAATGGTACATGCTTTGTTTGAGATATGACTTGTAATTTCCTGCCGATATAGCTTGGCTAAAGAAATGCAGATTTGATAAAGCTTGTGGAAACATTCACACGCACTAAAAAAATCTTGATTAAGATACTAATACTGGAACACAGCCTTTTGTGACCATTCTAATGCGTTTTGCATCATAAGGCACATTGTGCCAAAGGAGAAGTTATGACTTGAATGGAGAGGGTTTTGCTGAAGGTAGGAAATGAAATGAGTATACTACACACACGCACACGCGCACACACACATAGTCTATGTGTGCCAACTGTCAGTTACAAGATGTTCCTGTGTTTGCTCTGTGTTTGGCCAGTGTCCCAGTAGTCTACATTCAGGGTTCATCCCTTTGTTCTGTGTCTCTCAGCTGTCAGTGAAGTCATCACAGATAAAGTTCATAAGAATCAATGACAACCTTTACATTGTTGTCTCTTCCCACTCCAGCTCAACATCGCCTGGGAACAGAACAAGAACCGTTTTTACTTTAGTAAAATGGCAGCCTGGAATGTTTTCACCCAAACAAGGAATATCTTTCGTCTGTTCTTCTCCTTCTTTCTCGCAGTATTACATCAGTTTGACCTTATTTTACCTTCCATAGCATCCAGTGAGTCCATCTTCTCCAGAGCTGAGTAGTTGACAAACCATATCGACTGGCTGTTACCTTTGCTGGTCAACAGATCCAGAGTGCTCTGATACAGAAACATGTACTGAGCCTGTGTGAGAGAAAAAAATGGATATTAATACATGTTTCTTTTTGAATTTGCAATTTAGAAATGTCTACAGTATCTGGGATGGTTAGCAAACATACTGAGTGTAGATATGTGTGTGTGTGTGTGTGTGTGTGTGTGTGTGTGTGTGTGTGTGTGTGTGAGTGATTTACCAGGTTCTGTACCATGCACATCCTCTCACTGCGCAGCTCTGCCACCAGGCCATACACATCCACAAAGTCGTGGTCTCTCACATGCTGAATTAGGTGATCTAGAGCTATAAACACTCCAGTTCTGCCAACACCAGCACTGCACACACACACACACACACACATTATATAGGTTAGGACCCATCTGGTCAAATTACATTTTGTTGGCTTTTGAAGTTAAAATAAATGCATATCATTTATTTACAGGGAATGAAGTTTTGCAATTGTTTAGTGAGCGGCAGCTTTGTGGCAGCATGTGTGATTTGAAATGACACAACAGCCATGCTTTAGAACTAAAGGGATCAGATTTAATTCAACAAATTAAAACAAATATTGTTACAGTATCAATAAAACTGACAAAGTGGTTGCAAATCCTGACCTGTTTCATATCACTAGATTGAGTTACTTCCTCACCTCCGACCTAATTTTCTTCTGTGGTTTACCCAGTACTAAAGTGAAATCCTTCAATATAAAAGGCATTCCAGGCTTTGAGCTCAAAGTGTTGAAGCTGGGCTATCCATCCACCAGTATCAACACCAACCTATTTTATGAATGAGCACTATGTTTCCACACAACACACATATACATATACACTAATAATGACTCTAGATGTGAACATAAAACACTGCACTGACGTTACTACGGCTTAATGTCAGATGGCTGACCTGCAGTGCACTACGATGGTGGTGTTGTCGTGGCCTCTGTTTGACCTGACAGCTTTGACGAATTGGATGAGTGTGGAACTGGACTCTGGAACACCATGCTCTGGCCAGGAAGTGTAGTTGAAGTGATGCACTACCATGTAGTCTCCATGCTGGGGTGGAAAACAAAGAGTAAGTGTGAATGTGTATACTGTCTGAAAGTGTATGTAGAACAAGAATGTTTATTTACCCTCTCTACTCGGAGCGCTCTGACCGTCCAGTCGGGGTGCACGTCCTCCGTTAGCTTTGTGATAATGATGTCTCCAAACACAGTGACTGGCTTATTGTCTTCTGGCCAGTATTGATGACAACGAATCTGCAACATAGGATGATTTTTACTGAGAAGGGGAGATGTAATAATGCAAAACTGACCGTAGAGATTTTACAATGGCAACTACTGCATTCAAGAGTGAAACCATGTGTACATACACGACCCTTTTCAAAGCACTGCGTCAGCATGGCAATGGTTTTGGTCCTGGTCTCCCAAATCATTCTCCAGAAATCAGCCACTGTACCAGGGAGAGGTCCCTGAGTGGCTATGAATTCATTAGGACACAGGTAGCCCTACGCAGAGAGAAAACATTAAGGAGAAAGTGAGGGGCTACAAATGAAGGGTGGGCAACATCACAAAGATATAACATCTCAGTGCACACATATGGGTCGGAATCAGCAAACCACAGAGCTACAAGGCTATGAAACAAAAGATTTTACAATATGAATCACTTAAGAAAGTAGAGTAGAAAAAGACCCAATAAAACTGTAAAATTAGGGCTGGGACAATAAGCATTAAAAAAAAAGTTCAATCAGAACAAAATTTCTATAAAAATGGATGTTTATCATTTAAAACCACAGGTACTTTACATCAGTGCTCAGTATATTTAAGACAGTTCCTATTTGTGTGGGAGGGACAAACAACGAACTGTTATGTAACAATGTCTTTGTCTTTGAAAAATGTCATTGTTATTACTTGATTAATCTGTTGTGTGTCTATAAGAGATATGAAATCAGGGCTAGAGTTTCAGAGCTCGGAACACGCAAGAACATATTGTTCTTGCGTGAACAATATAAGAACAATACTAATTATTATTAGTAATAATTGATACATAAATATGCAAGCAGGGCCCTAGTTTTATGATGTTAATTTCTATACGCTAGAAGTAGTGATGATACACGCAATTTAACGTTACTCGAAGAAGCATGATATGATTTATCATGATAACAGTAACACATTGTCACATTGCATGTTTGTACATGTTTGTACACTGTACACATATGGAGAGAGGTTTGAGAAGTATAAGCACAAAGGTGCATAGTTCTGGGACACTTACAGAGACAAAACTAGCATTGATGTAATCGGAACCTGGAATGCCTGGCTCAGACAACAGCTTCACTCTGTTATTGTTATCTGAAAATGAAAGAGAGTTTAAACTGAAGAGGCATGGCACTATCAATAATAATTAAATTAATCATTTTAAAGTTAAGAATGAGTCAAAGTGTGTGTTTATTATACAGGGTTTGATGTTTGTGAAACGGTTTTTGGAGCGGTTCCATGGCAGGTCAGCGTCTGTTGTAGCCAGATCGTGCAGTAGCTTTGGCAGTTCCTACAACACAGACACCCAACAATCATACATCACAACGACCATGCCCTATATCTTACATATAACAATCACATGTAAAGATTAGAACTTTATCTCTCTGTAATACACACAAACACACACACACATATTTGTACAAAACAATGCTTATTAGTCCTCACAGCAAATTCTTCCTGAAACTTGACATTGTCATTTGCACAAAGCTCCTCCACATGCTGAAGGAAAGCCTTCTTACTGATTGGCCTAAAATTGGGCACAAGGGAGGGAAAAACAAACAGTGGGATCAAGAAGATTAATAGCAGCATTACGGATTATCATCTTCATTATCATAACTGTAAACAAAGTAATTTTCCACACACCCCTTCCACCAAAGTGAGTTTATGTACTGAAATCAACAGCGTGACCTCAACTGAGCATCACAAACATGCTTAACAATGAAGATTCAAAACATAAAGCCAATTATATAAATTATACACAGTACTGTACAAGTATTAAGCATCTTAGAAAATTATAAGCAAAGTCATTTGTTTGGGCAACAAGCGTGTATTTGGTTTTAAGTAGAAACATCACAACAAATAAACAAATAATATAAATCTGTGCGTTACGACGCACACATCTCAGATTATCAATATCGGTTACGGCGACACAGTCCTATATATATTTCTATGGCTGCATAAGACTTTTGAAAAGTACTGTCTAATTCATGCATCATAATACGAGACAATAAACAATTAAAATGCTGATCAGTGCACCACTTACTTGAGAGATTTCCTATAACTGAGCAGCCTGTAAATAAAAGAGACCATGTGAAACTGTCAAACATATAATGCTTTCTATTAGCAGTTAGTGAAAAACTGAGGTTCACCAGTTTTTTGGCCTGATTCTGTTATGTTAAACCACCAAACATACATGCTTACACACTCACACACACACATACACACTGAACTACGTAAAATTCACCCACAGATCTCACACTACAACATGAAGATGTAAATGCGTCATCAAATGATCATCACGGATGATGTTAGGAAGACATGTCTCAACAAAATGAAACAATGAACAAAGGATGAACCCCAATCACATCTCAAACCTCAGTCAACTGAGGCGAAAGTTACAAAAATTTAATGAGAGAGGACACTGAAGAGGCAAAAACCAGAGCATGCAAATGGAGACATGCTGAGAGAGCATAGACACGACTGCACTATTTCAACCACTTACTGGATGACAAATATCTCCTTCCTCCTAAAGAAAAAGGAGGAGTACCTGAGAAAAAAAGGGCATGGAGTGAATCAAAGTGTCAGTGAAAGTTTGTGTGTGTGTGTGTGTGTGGGTGTGTGTGTGTGTGTGCGTGTGTGTGTGTCTTTTCGGCTCCCAGAATTTGAGCTAAAGAACATGATATGAAGCAGGTTCTCTCCAAAAGGTCACAGGCTGAAACACTCATTTCTCTGTAGCTTGTTACTCTAAGAGATAGTTATCAGTGCAATCCCACTAACTGTCGGGAGGTAATATATTTATGCAAACACATTTCAGCATTTCAGCAGCCTCACCGGTTGATTTTTTCCTCTTTCAACTCCATGTCAGCCACTGCAATCAGCTGATCCAGCTTCAGCTTCGTCTCAATAATCTCTGCTTCCCGTGGGGAATAGGTCCCACCTTCCTTCTGCCTCTGATGGATCCTGCAATTAAACAAGAAACTGACACTTCAACCATCGACATATTACACTGTCAGAACAGTTTTTATTATCACCTTATGATGTTAATTTTTAAGTCTTTTTCAAGTAAATTTTTTTTGTGACTGTTAAACATAATTCTAATGTTTTTTTCTACAACTCCTTACCGCACAGATGCGTATATAATCAAGATAAAAAAAAGAGCCAGGAAAAAAGACAGAAGCACTCCGAGAATGATCTGCTCATCACGAGTCAGAAGGCGGTCATCTGCAAGAGAGAGGCAGTGAGAGTGAGAGACAGGAAAGGGATGAAGACTGACATGAAAATGATTAAAATGGCATTTCAAGCTCTCTTCATTTGAGCATGTAATGGAGTTCGCCCTGCTTTACCTGCAGTTCTAACCCGCTCAGAGTACACTGAGTCTGTGTATTGGCCAAGGATATTCGTTGCACGAAATTTGAATCTAGAAAAGCAGCACAAAATAAAACACATTATTGCAAAGCTACTGTCTTACTTTTGGTGATGGGAATGTGCATGGCAATCAGTGTGTGTAACTTTGGGGTTAATGACAGTGTCTATAGACATGGCTTAAAGCATAAAAATAAATTTCCACAGCCCTGTTTAACCTTTTCATGATTCAGTATGAAAAAAGTACCATAAAATGAATTTGTCCAAGTTGCTGTATGTGTTTATGTGTGTGTGTGTGTGTGTGTATATATGTATGTATGTATCTTACACATAATATGTTTTGGGTTTGAGAGGTCCATTGCAGAGTATTTGTGCATTCTCAGAGAAGCAGTCTTCCTCTGCTCCTATAACATAAGTGATGGCCTGTGTGCCTATACGAGCCAGATCTTTAGAGCATTCTGGGTTAGGAAAACCTTCATCAGTCACATATGGGGCAGGACGTTGGAGGAATACGCTCTTCCAGTTAGACACATTAGTGTAATCCATCACTAGGAAGACATAGGCAGAATAGTCTTAGAAGCTCATTCAACATGAACATATTATGCAATCTCACAACTATATCCTGCAGAGCTGTAAACACATTTAAAATGAAAAAATCACAGCTCCATCCATTCCTTTGCATTACAAAAGATTCCCTACACAATCCATGCAGTGCGGGCTGAAATTCTGAAATTTCTGGTGCGGTTTCCGGGACATAGATTAAGCCTAGTCCTGGACAACAGAAGATTCTAGATGTGCGGAATCCATATACAGAAATCAGCCCTGTACATCCTAGAGCGTAAAAGTATTATTAGCTAAAAATAAAGAACAGGACACAAAAACTGGAATTTAACCCTTTAAACTTTAAGGGCCTATACATGGTGGAGCTGGTATAGGCCCTTAAAGTTTTATATACAGTAAACCCGGCAAATTCAGTTGTTCGTGGATTTTATCTTTGAACCTAATTAATAATTGTTCGCGGAAACCCCCGCAAATTTGCGGAAGCTACAGATATCTTCCGCATTTTTTTGCTTTTTACATGACAAGTGACAATATATAATTGTTTATGCATTTTAGTGCTAAATTATTAAGAAAAATACAATTGACTCATTTTGTAACATAAATATTAATGTAAATTCAGCTACATTTCCATATAAAATATAACTGTATAATTTTTTTGATACTGTCGAAAGAACACACAGAGAGCGTGTCTTGGGATGGTGAAATACAGCTGTACTCGGAGGCAGGAGGTTTGAAAGTAGCCAATACAAGAGTGTTATTCATTTCTCCTTGCTGCTGATTGGCTGCTGTCCAGAGGTGGACAGTAACGTAGTACATTTACTTTTGAGTATTTGTACTTTACTTGAGTAAACTTCACTTCAGAAACTTATAACTTTCACTTCACTACATTTGAAAGACAAAATCGTACTTTTCACTACATTTCTGTCAAGGTTCTCGTTACTCGTTACTTTCATTTCTGAAAGTGGGTGTTATTGTCTCACTTCTAAAACGTGATTGGTTTTTTAGCAGATGACAGCCTATCAGAAATCACCAGTAGTGTTATGTCACGTCTACGCTGTAACACTGCAACGCCAGCATTTCTTAAACACGGTCAATCAGCGGCGGGAGAATCAGAGATGGGAACTCGAGTCTGAGACTCGGACTCAAGTCACACAAACAAAGACTTGTGACTTGACTTTAGACTTGCCCTCAATGACTTAAAACTTGAATCAGATTTGGGTGTTGTGACTCGTGAGTCGTGACTCGTAAACAATGTTCATTTCTTGGAATTATTTATTTATATCTCGCACTCTTTCCAACGGCCCCTCGCTTGCCAAAATCCGGAGTTATTAGCCGAAAACCATTCACCTCGCCCTGGTGTCCCATTATTTTTGCCCGAGGTGAACGGTTTCCAGCTAATAACTCCGGATCGCGGGGGGCTATTATGTTAAACAAGGGGTTGTTGGAAAGGTCTCACCGAGCCCTATCTAACTGTGAAGAGTGCGAGATATATTTTTCATATTTAACATTTAGATTTAAGATCATTCAAGGCAAATCCTCCATGTTGGTGAGGGGAAATTCACAGCACGCAGTCCAGCCCCCTGCTAGATAACAGCAAATTGTAATCACGGGGCGTGGCCAATTAGCATATCTTCTAAATATTTAGAGCTCAACATTTAGCAAGAGCTCAAAAATCCCACATTTAGAGTCCCACATTTTTAAACACATTTACCTCTAAACGTGTGAAGATTGCGCTAAATTACGAAAAAATGACACCTCTAAATTTGTTAAGCTGTTTTTACAAACGGCACCCCATAAACTTGGGACTAAAGACTTGAGACTTGACTTGACATTGCCACTCAAAGACTTGAGTTTTGACTTGGACGCGAGCACAAAGACTTGAGACTTGACTTGGACTTGGTAAAAATAACTTGTGACCATCTCTGGGGAGAATGGACGGAGA
>JBBIGA010000018.1:6456082-6472693 GCA_037576975.1 Alestes dentex
TATATATAAAACAAAAAAATGCAAAAGCCTTAGGCACCTACACTCAATAAGGTAACTAATAAGGTTTGGCTCAAGATTATTCCTTGATGCTTCCAGTCATCATTTGGATATATTCAATTTAATCAGCAACAAACCTGCTTAAAAAACTGAGTAGTAGTTACTGTCCAGATTAATTTAAAATGTCCCTTTCTCAGTTGCCTACGATTTTTTTCTCTTTCTGAGGTTGTGTTATTGGTCTTATGAAGGGAGTACATATACCTGCAGGCTCAGAAACAATAACCTGAACTTTTTTAATAGGACCGTTGTCGTCAGAGAAGAAACACTCAGGCATCTCGATGGTGATGGTTTTGGATGTTGCCATGACAGCACCTGCAGCGTTCAGAGCTACCATTGGCCTTTTAGATGGCACAGGTGGGGCTGAAATAAAACAATAAGAATACAAAGAGACAACATTAGGAATTTCCACCCCTGTCTATGGAGTAGTCCATTGCTGTGACCCTCTCCAGCTCACCCAGCATAAATGAAAACCAATTTCATTTAAATTACATTTTTCTAAAAAAAGAATTTAAGAACTGCTCCTGTGACCAATCCTCCAGATGACTAATAAAGCTAACTTTTCACAGGGTGCTCAAGGTGCTCAACTATTACTCTAAAAGTTCTCAGAAATTGTGCAAAGGATAATTAGAAAAGCCTGCATGTTGTAGTACAGATGAATTCTGACTCAGTGACCAGGACAGAAAATGTACAAATACATTTTTTCCCACTGAAGAATCAAGTGACATTCGATAATCAAACACGACAGCCCTGTCACATCTCTATTACAAAGGCTTTCAAATATAAACAAGCTTTTTATTACGGAAAGGTTTTCTCATATGTTATGTAAGGGCCAGATTCCTGATCACTGATTAGACCCGGTCTTGGGCTAAATTAAATTTTATTCAGTATCGAGCCCTCTGTTTCAGAAAATCTTTGCCACAGACTTTTCTGAAGCATCCTCCACTCTGGCCATATGGAGTGCAGAAACAGACGAAGAGAGAAAAAAAGCAAGTACTTGAGCAAGTGTTCACTTGTGGATAAAGTTGTAGAAACAATAACACAGAAAAACTGTATATACACAGCTGTTGATTACACAGATAACAAGAAAAAGGTGAAATGATTAAGAGGCAGAGCAGGGCAGGCTGTGGTCATGGCAACCATGACAATTTCACTTAAGGGTGAAGCTCCTTGCCTAGCATTAACTGATAATTATAGTCTTTTATCATTTAGTCCATGTCACGCTCCAGCGTCTGTACTGTAGTGGGTTCATTCAAAACATTTTTCTTACAAACAAAACCCAGAGAAAAAAAAAACATCTGAGCAAAATTGTAATATCTTTATTAGACCTTTCAGCATTGCTCCTTTATAATTTTATGTAATTACTGTGTTTCATAACTCCAACATGTTCTTATCAACCATTCAGTTGAAACATTCCATTCCTTTCCTGTCATATTATGGGTCCTGGGACACATACCTGGGGAAAACTGGGCCTGTATGATCACAAAACAAATGAAGCAACCATATACTCAAATAAAATGGTATGAAGATGCAAACCTGGTAAAGATGGGTAATGCAGGCGATTTGTTTATGCATAAAGAAAATTCTTGTTTTACTCTGGCAAAATGTAATGAATTCTGTCTGCCTCTTAAATCACATCACCATACACCAGCAGGGAAAATAATATTAAACAGTAATATCATGTTACACCTACCCCTCCCACCACAGTCACCTATCAAGTGAAAATGATGAACTAGCTCAGAGATCTTCCCTAATACACGCACATTAATACCGCCTTTCATACTGAGTCCAAAACTGACAGACTGTGACAGTGCACAAAACTGGAGCCAGCTCAATTTTCTGCACCGTACGGATGCGTTACAAATCAGGATGACCAATCTGAGCTCCGTTGTCATGGCTACAGTACAAATTAATGGATATTAATATCTTGTTTAGAGCAGAATTCTAGCAGTTGTTTTTGTTTATCTTGCTGTACTGTTTGTAAAATGTCTGAACTTTGTAGAATGGGGTGTACCCAACGTGTGTGTACTTAAAAGAAAAATAATCATATAATCATCTCTGTTACTTCAGGGATCCATTTTCCTTCTTTCTTCTATAGGTCCCAGAGTCTTAAAAAATAAAGTCATCAGTATAAAGGGGTTACTATGTTAGAAATGGCATTTGCTTTTTCCACCCGAATACACCTTAAGGGTGTGCCAATGCAAGTGCAGAACATTTTGTGTATATGCAACAAATAATGCAATAAATCGAATGAACGACTATTACAGAAGCACATACAAACAACAAAGGCTTGATGTTAGAGAATAATTTTGAATACCTTTCATCCCTGTGGTGACTTTAACTTCTGAACTAGGCCCTGAACCGGCTCCATTTACAGCAGCTATCTGTAAATGAACAGAAACAAATACGCAAAACATCTTTTTTATACATCAGATTTGCATTCATAATTTTAAAAGTTTTAAAAATGGACAGTTTTAAAAGTACATTTGTATATTTGAAATGATATAAAATGGTGAAAAGACTTTTCTCCATAAAATAAACAACTAAACCAAATAGACATGTTTTGTTTGGAAATAAACATATATGCCCTCTGACCAGTCTCTTTATTAGTTAGGTTACATTAGGTTACAGGTTAGAGTCTGTAGACAATCTGTTGTCATGCAGTTTATTTTAGTCATCTTTCAGTCCAGAACTGATATTGGATGGCAACCCGATCTTCGTGTAGCCATCATGATATACAATGTAATCAAAATACGTGCTGCGATTACATTTTAGGGCTTTTTTTCGTGCTAGGACAACACTTCACTTTTTCATGCTAGGACAACGCTTCACTACCCTATGTATTTTAATGCCAGTATCTGCGCTAACTAGGTTAAGGGTTAGGTTTAGGGTTAGGGACTTTCCCCGTCTCACTGCATTTCAACCTGTTTCAACCTCTTTGCAAACAAAAACGATAAGGAATCAACTCATTATTTCTCTCCTACTGTCCCTCAGTCACCAGTTAGCGCAGATACTGGGGATGTTACGCAGTGCGCATTAAAATACAGGGTAGTGAAGCGTTGTCCTAGCACGAAAAAAGCCCTAAAGCGTGATTGCAGCACATATTTTTATTAGAATTTATATCGTGATGGCTGCACGAAAACTCATGGGACCAGGCTGTAGATGGATAGTTATGGGAGACTGTGTCATACACTTGTACCTGTGTGACACAAACTGTGCAAAGCCACCACTATATCAAAGTAACTGCTGTGCTGAAATGGTCCACCAGCCGAATATATTTCCTGGTAAATAGTAGTTTGTCAGAAACTGTCCAGTGATGAATGGGTAGGCTGTGTATGTCAAAAGAGGGGCTACAGTACATGTCCTTACAAGATAAATGGGCCTCATATACTCTTGTATGTGTGTAAAGTTCTTTACCCGTATGCTGTAGTTGAAGCCTCCTTTAAGTCCCTCTATTATAGCAGTCATGGTCTTGTTTGGGTTACTGATCAGTTGCAGGCTATTAATGTGGAAGTCCAGCTGCCCGTCACGATATATGGAAACACGATAAGCACTGATGTTCCCGTTTGGCTCGTCCGGTGGAAGGAATGTTACATACACACGAGTCACCTCCTCCGGGATCACAGTCAAGGTTAGATTCTTGGGTGGATCTTTAGGCTCTAACAACATAGAAGAAACAGGAATCAATCCCTCAGTCTGAATGAATGGTCACATAGTTTCAGAAGTCTGGCCCTCATATTGATCCATTACAGTTTACATACAGATTTTGTAGACTGGTAAATAGTATCTAAAGGCCTTCCTCTCTTTCAGCATTTAAGCAGAGTTTATGCACCCCATGTTTAACACCATTATCCCCTTAAAACTGTGTGTTTTACAATAATTAATCTCCCGTACACCAGTGGATGTGCTTCTGGAGTTCTTTTTGTACAAAAAATGTATATGAGCTACAGAAGAATTAATCATACCATGATGCATAATTTTATGGGAGGTGCAATGCCTCACACAATGAGTTAAAAATAATCTGGAGCTCATCACTAAGACAGCGAAAATGACAACTGACTTCCTTAAACACCCCGTGCGTCACTCCCAATAAAAATCCAATGCCACAGTTGTCATTGTGATGTCCTTCAAACATTATGGCCATCATGAAGAAAGAAACATCATCCAGCATATCTGGAAAAACTCCTACAGAGTCATTAGTTAAAGTGTCATCACATATGTGTCACTGCATCTGTGATAATGCAGGGACAAAACAAGCTTTAACCTCCTATCCACTGAACACATGGGGTAAACAGCAACAATATCACTGCTAACTTCCTCCACTTGGTAAACCTCTTCATTCAAAAATGCCCCATGGAAAACACTGGATTGAAAGAGAAGCAGAAGGTTTCATCCTTAGAACTCTTACATCTAGACCACTATAGTAGAGCAAAATTAATACACTGGATGTCCAATAGCATCAACCAATATTGGCAACTCAAGGCTCTACTAATATCTACAAAAATATTAGTGACTTTAGTAGTCATTGTTTGGGTGGGCTGAACTAGCAAATCTAAATAAAAAACACAGTCATGCTTAAAACGTTTATGCTGCTGTTTATCTTAAGAAACATGGCTGTTAAGAACTGATTATCTTTTTCACAGTTCATAGCTGACAACCATATCAGTTGGCAAATCACTATATCTAATTTTATTAAAGGCCATATTCTATAATCCACTGGAAATCATTATTTAGGTAAAACCTACACTTCACATGTAAGCAACTGCCATCACTAGATAAAGATCTGTTTATCCGTTACTCTCGTACAAACCCAAACACTCAGAAAAGCATCTCTCTCTCTCTCTCTCTCACCCTCCTCCAGTGTTCTGATGAGAACGGACTCAGAAGCCATGCCATCTCTGTGAGCATGGGCCACATCTCCCGTAAAGGCTGTGACAGTAACGGAGTACGGAGTAAATGCAGTCAAATTCCCAATAACCACTGTCCTCACTTCTT
Organism: Alestes dentex; assembly: GCA_037576975.1. Lineage (NCBI taxonomy): Eukaryota > Metazoa > Chordata > Actinopteri > Characiformes > Alestidae > Alestes > Alestes dentex. Next base: position 6,461,132 of record JBBIGA010000018.1, read on the forward strand.
CTGACCATCTCACGATACTCATATTGCGACCAGAACCATCCAGCTGAAAGAGAAAGGGAACAGGAGAGAGAAAGTTAAACTGAACTGAAAGTTTCTTCATGAACTAATCAATCAATCTAGTTTATGCTGTCATCACTTTAACTCACAGCAACAATGTCAATGAGGTAGGAGGTGGGCCCTGAAATGATTGTTGGTTCGTCCCACTCGATTTTCATTCCAGAGGAGGAAGGAACCACAGAAACAGCATGAGGAGGGGCATCAGGGTCTGAGATAAGGAGAGAAACAAGAAGACAGAAAAGAATAGACAGATGTCAGATGTCTGTGCGTATTTGTTTTCAAACAAAAATGGTCTGCCTAATTTGGAAAACCAGATTACAGATAAAGCCTGAATAGTCTTAGTAAAGTGTTAGACTACCACAGGCTGCCAGAACTGCTTCTGCTCACTGGCACTAATTCTGCGTCTCTAGAACGCCACTCTTCCAAAATATAATCCGTTAATTAATGTTCTGATGATGGTGTTAGACACCGAAAAAATTTCTCACAGGTGTTAATTTGGGTTAAGATCAGGTGACTGTGAGGCCTATAGCATGTAACGTACATAATTTTCATCAAACATTCAGTGAGCCCTCAAGCCTTGTATGCTTTTCAAATGTTTCATCATAGGATAAAGTTTTCCAATGTTTCATTATAGGACAAAGTAACTTCACAGGAGAGTTAGCTTAACTTTCAGAAGTCAACAGAATGTGTTGCTTTGGACAATTTCTGTTGGCCCATTCATTATGAATTTTGACACACTGTATCTGGCAGCCAATGCTTTCAAATTATGCAAACAAATAAAAAGTTGCTGCTGTGAGTGTGTGTGGGTTCAACATACTGCCTGCAAGTGTTTGTATGTAAATCCACTCAGTAGGCTCTCCTGCTCCAGCACTGGTGCGGCCTACCACTCTGATGCGATAGCGTCTGTATTTAAGCAGAGACTGCAGAGTGACCCTCTCCTCATGTCCTGTCACCTCCACAGGCGACACAATCTCACTCTCCACACATGATAGATTCCCCTCTGGCTCACATGTCCGCCCCAACCGTTGCCTCTGAACGCTGTAACCAAGCAAAAGCCCAGGAACTCTGACGGGACGAAGCCAGCTCAAAGTCACAGCATCAAAACTAATATTCACCACAGACAGTAACTGAGGAGGACCAGGAACTGCAGCAGACAGAACAGAGAGAGAGAGAGAGACAGAGAAAGGGAGAGAGGAAGAGAGAGAGAAAGAAAAAGAGAGGTAGAGAGAGGGAGAGAGAGAGTGAGAGAGAGAGAGAGAGAGAGAGAGAGAGAGAAAGAGAGAGAAAAAGATAATGTATTTTACTCCATGAGTTCATAATGTGTCAAAGAACGAAAAATGTCAGATAAAACACATAAACAATAAAAAAAGAAACAACGGGTTTGGGCAAAGTGTTTTGGTTTTACTAGAATACCATCATTACCCATTGTATTGTACCTGATTCTGGGGCTGTGTGAGCTGTACAGTTAGCGTCCTCTCCTGTTCCAGCTGAGTTAACTGCTGCCACAGAAATCATGTAAAAAGAATCGGGCTGCAGGCTGCTCAATGTGTGTGTGAGTGTGTGTGTGAGCATTAGAGGATACACCTCCTCCTCCCGATCTGCTGTCCGAATGAGGTAAAACAGGATCTGTCCATGGGGGTAAACAGGTGGTTCCCATTCCATATACACTGAATCCCAATCCAAGCCTGAACAGGAAAGATTCCCAACTACTTCGGACACTGCAACACACACATCACTCACACAGTCACACATGTTTGAAATTTGAATCTGCATAAAAGCATAGCATGCATAAATACACTATTCACAGTATGTATACATTATTTTATTTTTTTTAAAACAAGTGAATAGTTATTTGTGTGTGGGTGTGTATACATGTGTGTAAACATATGCAAAGTTGTAAATATGTGCATGCAAAAAAGGTGGACTACATAAAAGATAAAACCACATCCTTAATCTACCTCAGTCCTCAGACCTCAGTCCACTAAATAAAACACATGAAAAATATAGGATCTAGACCAGGCGTGCCCAAACCTGTCCAGAAAGGGCCGCTGTGGGTGCAGGTTTTCGTTTCAACCAAAAAGAAGCCACCCCTGAGTAACTGAAAACCAAGACCAACTGATTACAGCGGTGGAATCAGATGTGCCTCCTGCTTGGTTGGAACGAAAACCTGCACCCACAGCGGCCCTTTCTAGACAGGTTTGGGCACCCCTGCTCTAGACTTTAAGAGAGCTTATGATTCCAATGTGTGATACCAAGTGTGTGTGTGTGTGTGTGTGTGTGGTGTTTTACCTGATTCATTGGTAGTGAGTGTAACTGGAAGACTGTACTGATCTCCATTGCCTGCTCTGGTGTAAGTACACACACTAATCTCATATGAGGTATGAGGTTTGAAGCCACTTAATTCTGCCTGAGTAGAGGCATCAGATGAGTTCTGTGGAAAAGATTATACATAAAGAGATTATACATAAATATCGTGTGATTATATACCTCTAATCATAGACATAGGCACAGTACACATTCACATGCAAGTTACGCAAGCAAACATACACACACCCAGATGCATATGATGTTTAAGCACCTGGTACGTAGTGGTGTTTGTGTTCAGGTTTACTATTCTGAATCCGTAGTGTTGAATCAGGCCATTGGGCTCCAGACTAGGTTCCCAGTGGAGCCACACTGAGTCAGAAGAGTGGTTAAAGATACTCAGATTTCGTGGAGGAGACATCGGACCTACACACACACACACACACACAAATAGAGTCACACAAGATACCATCTTTACATGCCTTAGTCACCCATAATAGGCTCTTTCATGGCTCAACAAAAGACATTTAAGGGTTCAGTGGTCTTTGGTCTTTTTGGGTTGGTAGAGTAATATTATATCCTGAGACGCTAATGGAGACAGTTCACAGATAATAACTCTATAGACAAATAAACTCCATAGACAAATAAACTGAAGTGAAAATATATCTGACCTGCTTCATCAGTGTGTAGAGGCAGCATGAGGAAGGGACCCATGCCCTTGCGATTCACCGCAGAGATGGAGAGGTTGTAAGGTGTGTATGGGGTGAGGTATGAGAGAATGAGCTGGGTATCGGCTGTGTTTGTGCTGTTGGAACCTTTAGGACCGTTTAGAACTACAGCATACTCTATTATATCCCCGTTCGGCTCAACAGGGGCATACCACGAAACCAACACAGAGGTGGCAGAGAGGTTCCTGCTCATCCCCGGCAACGGAGCAGAACTAGGGACTAACAGAAAGGGAAAACACACACACACACACACACACAGGCAACTAATATTTCAATCAATTCTCAGATGCAGCACAGAGGTGGCGTATATGTAGATGACTAAATATGTAAATCTTGGATTTTAAAGGGCCCATACCCCACATTTTCTTGTAGTTATTATTGGTTCCTCTGAAGTCCACTGATTATGGGTCATTTTAACTTCTCATTATTCCTCATAATTAAACAAGCTGTTTTTGTATGCAAAAGTTTTAACACCGCTGATCAAATGATATGCTTTGCTTGTATTAGCAATCATCTTCAGGGAACAAACATAAATACCACATTTTTGGCAGAATCATTAATGCAATTTGTATTTAACCTTGATCTATAGAAAAAAATTAAAAAATCAAATTACCAAATAACTATTACATTGGTCACATTCTGCATCAGCAAGAGTGCATTAAAATATGCAAAACAGTATGTACAGACTACTTCAACTTTCATGTTTCGGGTGCAGTTTTTCTCATGTCAAAAAAAAGAAAGTTTTTCTACCACTCCTTTCACATCCCTGAATCCTTTGGAACGCTGCAATGTTTCTTTGGGCTCTTGACAGTTAAGGACAGAATGTCATTTTTTGCAGTTTTTGCAGCTTAGTTTCTATTCTATTTTAGTTATATGGGTGTCAATAGTGTGTACACAGTACAGGACACTTCTTTATTTCAAAAATAAAACATAACATTCAGTTTACTATGATTTGGGCCATAAAAGTGTGTGTCATCTGTGTGCAGGACAGCATATGCATAAGTGCATGCCACTTACTGTCATCATCTGTTCTCAGGTGCAGTACGGAGGTGTGGTTTAGGGCGGAACCTGCACTGGTTGCCGGGGTAACTTGGAGAACGTAGGGGAAATATTTCCTGAGCTTTGTGAAGAGGAAGACTGTGTCAGTGGTAGTCTTGGTGATAGTGCGGTTGTCCGTACGGTTAATGGAGGGGTGGGTAATGCCCGCCTCCTGCAAGCTCAGCTGGTAGAAGACTCTACCGTTGGGCTCCAGAGGGGGGTCCCAGCTAATCACTACCGCTGTAGAGCCATACAGCTGAGATGAAAGATTATGGACTGGACCACTTGGCACTGTGGGGGGTAAGAGACAAACATGTTCTTCAGGAGTAATAAATCATTTTAGTACTTTAAAGCACTCTAGAAACTAGTACATGACCTCAGAACAGTTGTCTGATATCACTCATTCTTAAGAACATTTTGTTCCCTATCTGGAAGTGCTGTCATACATATTTCTGTTCTGTTCAGAACAAATACCATATGTTCAGCACAGATAAAACTTATTTTTAAATCATATTAAGAGACTCAATGTCAGGTTAAAGTTAAAACAGCAAGTTCACACCAGGCAAGACATTAACAGAATGAATAAAAAAGATCAAAATTCACAGGCCATCAAATACATAAACGTTCTTTCACATCATATATCACACTCCATGCAATGCATTTATATATATTCAAATTCAAGAAGAGAAGTAGGTCATCTTCTTTTACACAACTGGAAAGGACTGTGTTCCTTTAGATTCAACCTGCAAAATGACTTGAGAATGATTGAGAGACAGAAATGAAGAAAAAAGTGCATATCAGAGCTGTGTTGCTTAAACCAGGCAATATAGAATCACAATTAACTTCAGAAACAGAGCTGCAGAAATAAAGATACATAAAATCAAGTACAATCCTGGAAAAAGAGAGAGAGAGACTAAGAGAGAGAGAGGGAGAGAGAGAGAGAGAGAGAGAGAGAGAGATTGATTACTAATACATGACAATGTAAAACACTTCATCAGCCTCACACACTAGGGGAGAATCTCTGTTCTCTCTCAGGGTCAGCTCTGCACCGTTTTTCCCAAAATCACACTAAAAGTGGGATAAATCTGTTCTCTATATTCTCATCCTTGCTATAGTCTCATACTTCTCCTTTTATCTATCTGTTTTTCTATCAGAGATATATATACACATACATATACATTTTATAATGCAGTTCCAGCATTTTTCTGTATGTATTTCCAATGGTGATGCAGTTTTCTCTACTTCAGCACAGCCAGTGAAAGAAAACACAAGCTGGGACAGTCTGGCATCTGAGTATGAAACAGGCACAAATATCACTAACCCACCCACACATACGCATCTACGAACACTCTGGGCTGTACATACAAGAGCAGACGTAACGCAAAATGTGCCTTGTTGAGACTGCAATATGCACTCACAATGTGTATCAAATTAACCTTTGATTTACAAAAGCTGCGCAGAGGACTGCATACTGTGCACAGGACCACCTACTCACTGTACGATCAAAGATGGAGTGAAACACTGGAGCCATCAACAAGCTCTGGATAAAAGACAAATGGAAAAGTTCAGTGATGAAGACAGAGCAGTACTGATAACCTGCATGTTCCCCATCAAACATTCACCAGGGCTGTACCTCTACTCCAAATAAGAAACAATTTGTGAGACATTCGTAAAACAACTGTAAGCACATACTCTGGCTCCATCATGGCACATTTTGTGTTGTCCACACATACATGTAATCTTGAGCTGAATTATGTTATGTTGATGGTAAATATTCTTTTAGCACATCTTTGAGGGCCATGTCCCTGTGTAGTTTCTATGGTTAAAAGAAGCCCATTAACAACACATTTTTAAGACACTGCTGCAAAATTTTACCTGGTTTTAAAAGGCATAGAAAACTTTTCACCAAACCAGAGGCTGCTAGTTACTCAGCTGATCAAACTATGTCATTAGCCACACTTCCAAAAAAGCGATCTGCCGAAAAGCGATCTTCCCATGTTCTATACATTACTCCCTCTAATGCATATGCATGAGGTAGAAAAGCATGACGATCACAGTTTGCAGAGAGAGTTGTCTCCTTTCACAGACCTGCCGAGCATGAATGCAAGTGTATATAGTTTGCATACAACTGTTAGTATGATTTTTTTGTGGGTTGAGGGATAAAGCGTTCGGAAAAGTGGTGCAGAGCTGCTGTCCTGCCCCTTCTGTGTGAGGAGACTGACCGTCCTCCAAGGTGGTGAAGTTAAGGGGTGTGCTGCTCACCCCCCCGTCACCCACGGAGGTGCTAGACCTCAGCCACACCCTGTACTCCTGCCCCGCTCTCAGCCCAGCCAGCACTGCCCACTGCACTGAGCCCACCACTTGCTACACAGAGAGAGAAAGAAATAGAGAAGTTACATTCTGTACTTGTTGTAATTGAATGTATCTGTGCGGAATGTTGTCCATTATTCTTATACAAAATTTGAAACTGGATAAAAGAAATCTTCCTAAATATCACAAATAAAGATATTACATTTGACTTAAGTAAGGTTGATGAAAACGGGTGATGGAAATAGATTTTTTTTTTAAAAACATGGCGACATTGAGGGGACGTAAGTGGCATGGCAGCAGATGAAAATTACACATGAAATCAGGACTGATGAAGAAAAATATTTTTGAAATTTAATCTATGAAACTAACATCAATGCAACAGTGAGTCATCTGCTGCTAAATGGAAAATAATGACAAAATTTTGAAACACACCAAATATGTGTGGCCCAGTCTAGAGAGTAAATAAGTCTGTGAAAAATGAATAAGGGACCACTAATCCCAGGATGGGTTCAAAATTAGGCTGCTGTTTGTCTAGTTGATCTTTGCTAACGTAGGAAAAAAACTGAGTTGCATTATATTCAGGGTTTTCACATAAAAGCAGTGGAGGGAAGCATAAGATAATGCATTTTCCTCTACAAATATTTTTAAGAAATGGCCATATAATTGTGAAACGTCTGAAGCCTCCTAATCACAATGTACTGTATGTTTGCATTGGAGTATTAAGTGTGTGCACACCTGGGTAGAGACAGTGATATTATCGCTGTAGTAGATAGTGTAGTACTGTATGATACCATTGGGCTGGGAGGGGGGGTCCCAATTCAGTCTTACTGTTCTGGGGGACAGCAGTGTGTACGACACATTATGGGGAGGGTCCGAGGGCACTGCATACAGAAGGACACACAGGCACGTACAACCGTTAAACACATACATGTACAAATGAACGTCTGAGCAAACCCCTCAGATAAAAAAGTGACATTTTTGTGTGTATCCGAGTGTGTGTGCATGTGCGTATGGAGTGCATGCAGGAGGGTGGGTGAAGGGGTATCTACGCATATGTGGGTGTGTCTGTTTACCAGACTCAGACGTGCTGAAGGTGATGTAGATCAGTAAACCCCCGTCTCCAAGGCGTGTCCAACTGCTCACAGAAGCATTGTAATGCCCTGGACCATCCACACTTATCACCACTGATGTTACAGTTACATTTGCTTCAAACTCAGAACTCAAGTTCCTAAGACACACACAAACACACACATAAAAACACGTATAATCATTTAATGATTTAACAGATATCATTAGCTTACGAAAATCTCAGACTTGACAAAGCAAGAGTAAAAAGTACTTACCACACTCTCACTATATAGTACAGGATTTTAGAGTTGGCCTCCTCAGGGTGTTGCCATGACAACTCTACTTGGTTATCTGACAACTTCCTGGCACGCAAGAACTGTGGGGGGGAACTTGGCGCTGCCATTCAAGAAAAACAGTTCTTATACGTTACCAATCGCAAGACTAACACAACCTGCTGCTCTCAGGGACAAAGAAATGATAAGGGGCAAAAATGATACACTTATCACTTTTCAAACCTGACACACCTACACAGGACAAAATTAAAGCAATTGACTTGACACCTTTCAGGGAGTAAATGTTCTTTAGGGTCAAATAACACTCAAAGTACTTGTGTGGAAGCTGTAGAGAAGAGCTTAGTGTTAGTGTGCAATGAGTTATATGTGACTGGTTGGCAATCACCTTGGCTGTAAAAAGAAACGGCAAGTTAGCTGCATTACACTTCCTGAGGTTTGCGCCAGTCCTCATCAACAGCAAAGGCACACAAACACTCACCGTCCTCCAGGGTGGTGATGTTGAGGATGTCGCTCGTCTGGTTGCCCAAGCCAACTCGTGTGGCTGTCTGAACACTGAGGCGGTAGTGTGCGTACTTGCGCAGGTTGGACAGGAGAATAAATGTAGTGTTTGTGGTGGCGTTCAGTGCATGTGTGGCATTCCAGTACTCCACGCTGTAGTACAAGATGAGACCATTGGGAACCACAGGGGGTGACCATGACACATTCACCTCACTGGAGCTGATGCTCTCATATTCCAACCCATATGGAGGACTACCAGGCACTGAAAAACAACACACATACTTACGAGCAAACCAGCAGAAGTTCATATTACAAGCCTTTACTGCTGAAGTTTTTGGCCTTGATGGTTAAATCACAAACCGAATGTGAATGTAGCTTTCTTAGCTTTCTATCTGCTAAACAAGGTGTTACTCAGGATCCAGTTTACTGCTTAGACATAGTCACATTATTACACACAAAGACTAAAAGACCCACCATCCTCTCCAGACAGCATATGCAGGGTGTCTGAGGTCTGGTCTCCATTGCCGAGTTGTGTGTACGCCTGTACAGTCACGTTGTAAAATGTGTACGGCTTCAGGCTGCGCAGTGTGACACTGGGCACAGTAGTGTTGACTGTGTGGCTATAGGTGTCGTTGCTGTAGAAGACTTCATACTGCCGAATGATGCCGTTGGGTTTGTCAGGAGCAGACCACGTGATTGTGGCAGTGGAAGAGGTGGTGTTTACAATAGCCAGATCCCGTGGAGGAGAGTCCGGTTCTAATAGAAATACAGAGGGGAAGTGAGATTAATCCAGTGTGTGTGTGTGTGCATGAGAGATAGAGGGAGAGAAAGAAAAGAAAAAGGGAGTGAGGGAAAGAGAGAGAGACATACAGAGAGAGACAAAGAGTGTTTATGAGCGTATGAGAAAGAACCATCAGCAGCATCATTTCCATACCATCCTCAGGTGTCAGAACGTAGATGTCATCCTCATCAGACAGGGGGCTCTCCCCTACTGCAGTAGAGGCAGCCACACGCAGTTTATATTGTGTGTATTTGTTTAGACCTGCAGAGGATATTAGCATCAACAGCTTATTCATCTCAAAAGAGCAAATTTTATATTGTAAATATTGTAAAAAGGTAGGAAAAAGATAGTAATGCACAAATAGGCCTACACACAAATAGGCCTTTCACAGTTATTACATAACTGCCTAATCAGCTGCCAAAAAATTATTGGGCTGATCATAATTATTCAAGCTGACAGCAGTTATTTTTCACCAGTGATAGCTTTCACAATTGTTTATGTCTATTGTGAAACTGTAAATTGCGCATTGTGTTTTCATCTGTTCAGGGTTGAGGCAAATAGATATAAATTAAGAAAATACAGGGAAAGAAATCGCAAGAAAATACCTTTACTGAGCGGTGTAATCAGTCAGTTTGGCTTGTATTTTAATAGTTTCATAAACAAAAAAAATGTTCAAAATTGTATATCCAAAATTAGCTGCATGGCAAGCTATTTCATGATGCAACATTTACTATTCACCAACTATACCTCAGATTTTACTTATATCTGTGGGGTGGATTATGTACATTAATGTTAAATAATCTGCTAACTAAAGTGTACAAAACTATTCTAATATGGTTGACCATAATAAAACGTAAAATACATTTCAGATGTCCAGATCAAGTGAAAGTGCAGAATTATATATTTTCACAAATTTGAACATCTAAAAATACTTTTGTTAAACAATTTGTACTATATCCACATTGTATTATTTTACAGTTATTACTGTATGTATATTAACTGCTAAAAAATGGATCAGGCTAGCCAATTAACTTTAGGGGAGTTTTCTCAAATATACACAACTACTTGATATACTTTGTCATTTTGACTTCTTTGCAAGATAGAAGTAGGATTGCCTGATAAGTACATGAAGCAGAATTAATGTTCAGCTTACCAACAAGGACTATGCTTGTGGCATCTGTGAGCTTTTGTTGAGCTTCTTGGCTGTGCAGGTTGAGCAAATAGACAGTGTAGTGTGTGATCTTCCCATTGGGGTTCAGAGGTGGACTCCAGCTCACGAGGATAGAAGTAGAACTTATGTTCTGGTAGGACACATCTTGAACAGAACTAGGAACTGAAGAAAGAAAACAAAATTTTACATTAGTGTACATTAAATTCCACTAATGGAATTTAGATGATGCTGTTGTTCCACTTTACCCTGTTCTGTAGTTTTCTCTGTGACTAGTGTGGCAGGTCCCTCTCCAATGGAAGTGTAAGCAGACACACTGAAGTTGTACTCAGTGAAAGGACTCAGTCTCTTCACCACATAGGAGATACGATCAGACGACAGATCTACTACTTCTTGAGTGGCTGGTAGAACTGCAAACACAATCAGAGAACCTCATTTGAAAAAGCAACAGTACAGTGATTATAAAGTGATAATATTACAGTAATTTCTTGAAATACGCATTTGCACAATTCAATTATTTTACTTGATATTGTAACCTAAAATGAGTGCTGTAACAATTTGCTTTTAAATGTTTTATTAATACATCATTCTTCCTAAATTAAGTTAAGTAGTTTGCAATGATAAATAAGCTACCAACGAGCCACTATAATTCCATGCTCAGGAGTCTGAACATTTTACACAATGGGAAGCTATTAGTCTTTTGACTTACAAATGTTCAGATATGTACTCTATCATACACTAAGACAGAAGAACCTGTTTGAGGCACACCGACAAAATGATTGAATGAGGATCTGTTTAGCTTCCTCACACTGATTGTCCTTCAATGGTGAAAATTAGAGCCCAACAAATCAACTATTTTCCTTTGTGTAAATGTTGATTATTTCCTGATATTGCTTGCTTCTGTCTTTCAAAGAAACTGTCGCTGTCTCGGAAGAGTTCTTGGACTAAGTGTGGAACATACATTTTAATGATAGAAATATTAGCTTTATTGCCTTTATACAAGATGATTTCACTTGCCAATATACCACTTCTACAGTGACAAATTATAATATAAATGAGTTAATGATGTGAGGCTTGAACGATTTACATTAATTTAGACACAAACTAGTATTTTTGTCTCTTTGATACATTTAATTTATTCAGTAGATGCTTTCATCCAAAGCGACTTCCATTCCCTAGCTACAGGGGACAGTCTCCCTGGAGCAACTTGGGGTTAAATGTCTTGCTCAGGAACCCAGCGGAGGTATGCTGAAGATAGGATTTGAACCCATGACCTCTAGGTCCCGAGGCAAGTAGCCTGCCCACTAGGCCACCACC
>JBBIGA010000018.1:6474408-6484547 GCA_037576975.1 Alestes dentex
CTGGTGGGCCAGTCTAGGCTCAAAATGCCCGGTCCAATTTTTTGTCCCAGTCCGGCCCTGGAGTGGAGTATCTTGAAAAACCATTATATTAAATGGCATGATGTCACTAATTGCCTTCTTATGTGTCCTTTTGCAAAAAAGCGAAAAAATACAAATAAATATAAACTAAACTATGCAGTAGTATTAGAAGTTCTAAAAGCGCTGTTACCCTCAATCCAGGTGGTGACTGCTGTTTGTGTGGATGGGCGGGGCTGGTTGGTTACACCTGTGACTGCTGCCCTAGTAGAGGGCTGTGGCTGGACAGGGTTAAGAGGGGGTGGGTGTGCAGAGCCAGAGGTCACAGGTGAGAGGTCGGTCACTTGCATAGTGATAGACTCTCGAGATGTAGCAGTGTGCTGGTTAGGAGTAACAGTGAGCCAGGGAGGAGGTGTAACTGGGGGACTGGGGGTCATTGGCTGGCCAGCAGTCCCCACAGTGCGTGAAATAGCAGGGAGTGAGATGGACACATCAGTGTTGAGCTTGCCAGAGCTGGTCAAGCCAGGGAGGCTGGGGCTCCAAGTGGGTTGGAAACCAGAGGAGGCAGGAGTGATCGCAAACTGTGCAGTCGTTGTGGTGATATTAGTAGATCTCACATAACGACGCAGAACTCGAAAGCTGCTGTCATTGTAACCCTCTGGCAACATACCACCACTTTCTCCAGTCTTGTTTGTATCCTACAAAACACAATTAAACAGTATCAGTATCTACTTATTTTATATTATACTATATAGGTAGATACTGAGAAGACAAAACAAGTTGGCAGAAGATTTCTATTCTTGGTGTGTTTACCAGCTGTAGTCTTCGCAGGGTGATGTCCTGTACTAGTATTTCATGGTAGAGCACTAGTATACGGTAGCGACTGATGAGTCCATTGGGCTGGCTGGGGATTCCCCAAGTCAGACGCACTGATGTAGAGTCTATCGCTGCCGCCTTTAGGTTAGACACGGCGCCAGGAGCTAAAACACATGCACAGCCATACACACATCAGTTACATGCTATCATATCTTTGTAAGATACCATGGTGGTAACATTAAGCTCTGTTACAGGGGGGTCAACTCGTCCTGGAGAATCTTAGTCCAGCACAGTTAGATGAACTTCCTACTTAAACACACATGATTCAACCCAGCGGTTAATTACCAGCTTATTTGATGAGTTAATAGCAGGGAAAATTAACAGACTGCGTAGGACACTGACACTCCAGAACTGCACTTTGCCATCCCTGCACTACTACAAGGCAAAGAATGTACTTTTACGACTTTCTCCAGTAGGAGGCAGCATATTCTAAACAGAAACACAACCACACTAGTGAAAATGAACAAAATGACAGTGGAGTCACTGTGTTTTTGTAATGTACAGTACACAGTACACAGTATTTATGCACAATTTATTTTCATATAAAAGTGGAGAAAAAATTTAACAGAATGATCGGGACATACTGCTCTGATCAAACACTGCTTAGTGCACTGGAGAAGGTATTTATCTTACCTTCTGGAGGAGTTGAGATGCTGGTCTCTGCTGCTGGCCCTGTGGCCCCAGCTGATTTGGCCATAACAACGACACGGTAGCGTGTGTACGGGGTCAATCCAGTGTACACAAATGTCTGCTCACTAGTACTATTTTCACTAATAAAACCTAAAGCAAGCACACATACAAAAAGACTAGAAAAGATTAGATAAAGTAGTGCCTAGGGATAGAGCACCATTAGTGATATCATTTCTTACAAAATATAACTTGCTGAGGTTTGGGAATGATTTCCTAATGTGTAGGAGTAAAGCAACGACAGTTGTTACTGTCAAGTTGTGGCAATGACTTAGCATGGTGTGGGAACTCATTATTAAATACCCATGCAGAAGAAGCATCACCACTGGGACTCTTGGACTAAGTGTGGAACATACATTTTCATGATAAGAATATAACACATTTCAATCCTTAGCTCACTGTTAATGAAGACTCGTTGAGTTCTTCCTCTGACACATTTTAGGGTTAGCTGATGTTTTCAATGTGGTGTTTGATAATTGTAAAAGGCAAAGGTCTGAATCTAATGTGATGTGTGACATTTAGTTGATGTGAACTGTAGGGCTTTTTTTTAGATAAAAATAGCTACCTGCTGGGCCATAGAGCTGGATGACGTAACTGAAGCGTCCTGTAATAATGGTCGGAGGTTCCCAGGACAGAAACAAAGACTTAGAAGTGATGTTCCATGCCAACACATTCTGTGGTGAATCCTCAGGGGCTGCAAAACATACCACACACACTTTACACAGGCAAGAGCTGATCACTGGTTGGATGGAAGGTCACTTAGGGATGAATGCTGGCTGAGAGTTGTGCTGCTGTTACATAAGACACAAATGCCTTGTTTCAGCTCGAGTAGATTTATTCAGGGATAAATCTGTTACAGAGATTCTGTTACAGGTTGTTTAGATTTATCTCAGTTGGACCACTATACAGTTACAAGAATAGTGGAAAGAAAAAAACACAGCAACGTGTGTGTACACGTGAGTGAGAGTGACAGAGAAAGACTGTCTACATGTGACTATGTCTAAATATAAGCATATATTCAAGCGTGTACATGTGACTATACACTAGGGATGAGACGATTATCGTGCTGGGGGAAGAACATGCAAACGTTATGGCAAACATAAAAAAATTCAGTATGTTTAAACATGGCAAATTAATCCCATATTTACAGAAAATGTCATATTTAAGTTTGTTCCTTGTAAACAAAATGTGTCATTTTTAGGTATGTTCAAACCTTGCATACAAAGTTAATTCACCTGAGGGACATTAAAATGATGAAAAAACAACTAAAGGTAGAGTAAATATGGAAGGCATGTGTTATGCATGTAATATATTCAGTGTATCTGTATTTGTGTATGTGTGCACGTGTGTTTGTGTGTGTACATGCACGTACCAGCCTCTGGCATGCGGACCATAGTGCTAGCAATCTGTCCCTCTCCATCACTGGTGAAGGCGGAGACTTCAAACACGTAAGCTGTGTAGGGACGGAGCTTGTCCATGCCAACGCTGATAGGAACACTCCAGGTGGAGGCGGGAGGAATGGCTGATAGCGTGACAGGGGGCAGTGCGGCAGACGTCATCAGAGAGGACTCAGATGGGCTGGGAGTTCCTCGAGACAAAATGTCTGCAGCATCCTAAAATACACATACACACACTTGTTCACTTAGTGCCACCATTTGTGAGTGTGATGTTTGTTAAATATTCAAAAAGTGATTGCATTTTAATCTTTTCGGCTAGACAATAAAGACAAAATCATACACTGCAAAGGTGGACCAGGACAAAAAGATCTTGGATGATCACTGTTGTTCATATGAATCATCATCGATTTGCTTCATTTCAGTCGTTCTCACTGCTGGAGCACCACCGTCCCACGTGTTTTAGCGTTCTCCCTGTCTAACACACCAAACTCACCTGAGGAAGGACTTTATAACTAGCTCATTAATCGCATCATGTGTCTTTGGAGCAGGGGCAGCTCTAACATGTGCAGGACGCAGTGGCACACCAGGACTAGGACTGTGAACCACTACTTCATTTCAAAGTAGTTATTTCACTTCAATAAATGTTAAACAGCTTTTAATCACATGAAGTAACTTTTTAGGCTAGTCTAAAAAAAACATTTTACACTGTAGTACTAATACATTGATAAAGATACAATGCAATATATTAGTGTATTGATCTATAAATATATCGGTGTGATTCATTCTTAAAAATGCTAGGTCAGGATGCTCAGAGCACACAGTAAAAACACTGGTTAGTAATAGAGCTGGTATCGCATCTTTCTGTGGTTTCAGTACTACAATGTCCAATACAGTGAACACTGTCAAAATGAGATGTTGTGTAACCATTTTTAAACTATGCACAATTATGTGCAATTCCAAATAATGCAAAAACATTCAGTCATACGTTGCAATGGGGCAGAGCTCCGTTCATTATGTCCTCGGCATTGAGATCCAGAGTCCGGACTATCTGCCCTGTTCGGGCGTGTTTGGCTTTGACAGCAAACTTGGTGATGAGTCCGTTTATGCGTACAGGTAGAAACCATGTCACGAGCACTGAGGAGTGATTCTGAGCATAGGCTGTGAGGTTTGTAACCAGGCCTGGAGCTGCAATAGGACGCACACACACACACACACACACACACACACGCACACATGTATATATGGCGAAACACAAGTGAATACATAAGTTAATACAAATGGTAAACAAGTGTAATTCTTACGGGCCTCCGCTGTTTTGAAGTAAAGTGACTGGCTAAAAGGTCCTACCCCTGCCTTGTTCACTGCTGCAACCTATAGGGTGGGCCAAGGGTGGGGTGAAGGACAAACAATAAGAACACATGTGATGAAACCACACACACAGGCATGCACACGTTCACACACAAGCAGCACGAAGAAAACAATTAGCATTATACTGAACCCTATGAAATGTGATCTACACTCGACAGATGACCCCGCTACACAACACACACATTTATATGCTTCAGACATCTCAAAAACACACAATGCCTGGACAGTCAACAAAAAAGATGTCAGGTAATGGGGGTAATGAATTCAGTAGACAAATAATGGAAAATAGAGATTCATCATAGATCCACAGGTCTCTTTGCCAGATGAATAATTAAGAACAGGTGAATAATTTAATGAGATCAATGGAATGGATGTCATTGGCAACTTTCCCACAGACAGTTCGAGTTCCTCTGCATTTCCACACTACACTGCGCTTTACAAGCTTTAATTTATATCTGCCATTATCAACATTTTAAAGTACACCAAATGAGTCACAGCTGATATTTTTTCCTAAGTGAGCAGACGGCCAGATACTGTCAGATGCAATATTCAAACATCTGATATGTGGGCAGAAAGGGAATGTTTTCTCAGTGTTATTTTGTCCTACTCACTTCTTTTAATTATCTAACCACATAATAAGTCAGTGTATCTAGAAGGTTAGAAAAAAGCAGATTGCAACTGGCCAAAAGGTTTGATTTATTACACATTCAGGATTTTTCTGTATTTATAGTCTAAATCATAATTTACTGTTTCACAGCAAAACATGGTTCTATACACATGTGGCATTGTAGTGAGAATTTGTAGCACCTACATAAGGTATTTCAAAGACATATGACTGCAGTGGGGTAGAGTTCCATTCATTATATCCTCTGCTTTGAGCTCCAGAGCCTGGACTATTTGCCCTGTGTGTACCTTAATGTTGTAAGTAGCCCCTGGTGATAGTGTGTTCAGAAGTGTTTCTGGGATGTCCAGGCTTTTAGTGATCTCAGTGAAGGTGGGGTCAGGATGTGGACACATCTCCTTGTATCTAATGATGAACGAATGGATAGTAGGATCAGGGGGTGGTGGCATCCGCCAAGAAAGTAGGATTCCATTAGAACCTACTCGCTCTCCCTCTGGTTTCGAAGGAGCAGGAGGAACTATGCACACACAAACACACACATTAAATTGACAGTTACATTAAAACTGAGGTACACAGACATTGATAAAGTCTCTTGGATGAGAGACGAAACGTCTTCAACTCTCTACCCAAGTCCAGATGACTTATGAACGCCTTTCTACATTACACAGACATTTACTATGTGATCAAAAATCTCAGAACCAATCTGAGTGCAGGCAAAATCCGAAGAATTTTAAGCATATAAAATACCAATGACTGATACATATGGGTGTAGGTAGGTTTAAGAAATGGACTGGACATTTTGAAACTGCTATGAATTGGTTTGTCCCATGTAACTGATAGCTTGGCTAAATATGACTGAATGTCTGATTCTCAGTTTTTCAGCAATACAAGTTGGTATCTACTTTTCTATTTGTACCTCCTGAAATCAGGTTATGTAAATAGCTGCACAGATAATACAGTATTCATATCTGTTGTCCTAGATGACTGATGCAAAAATATATACAAAGAGGTATCTCTTTTATAAAATCTCCCATATCCTACGGGTGCCTACAGTAGAGTTGAGGTTTAGACAAAGTACTGACTTATGTATTTTGTTAGTATATGTTCAACATGGATGTCGGCCCGGTTTGATAAGTGTCAGGAATTACACTGAGCATGAGTGAAAACAGGAGTGGTGGGATGGTGGCTGGTGAGGGTATATGGGGGGTGGGTTTATTGTTCTCAGGTAAAAATGTAGCAGGGACAAAATGACTGTAGACAAAAGGTAGTGGGATCTTCAATATTGGTTACATCTCACAAAGATTCTGCAAAAATGCCACACCCATGAAATGCTCTTTTTTGAGCAAAATCCAGTTTCATTTCTGAGCTCTCATGTGACTGCGCATTGTCTTGATCATCCTGAGTCTGGCTGTCTCACTTTTTAAGAGTGTCAGAGAGAGGTGCTGTGATGGGTTATAATGACAGCAGCACTGATAAACTGGCAAAATATAATATCCCTATATGTCATTACGCAATATACATTGTGATAGTTTTTCACAGTATTCTGTTTTGTTAAAAACACCTGTGACACCTCATTAAAAAAAATATGAGGGCATCATTTTTTCACTGCATCACCCCTAAATCCAGTTAAACAGGATGAATTATGCTACCTTTGCATTGAAACATGTAGTGTTTTTAAGTACTATATCCATTATATAATGACAAAAGCATCATCTGACATTAAGTCATGTTAAGTAATTTATCATGATAACAATCAATGTCATAAAGTCTGCATACTAAATGCGACCCTAATATCAAAATACAACAAAATACAGAACTAATAATACATGTACATGTCAGCACACTCTTAAAATCACAGGCACACATGCACATAGTATCATTTCAGCTCACACTCCATGAATTATTGATACATGTGTTCTGGACAGCGTTGTTGGTTGCAGCATAATTTCATGAGTCATATTTAAAGTAGGTCATGCCTGTTAGAAAAATTAGAAAAATTGTGATAAATAGAGACAATTATAGACACCACATGGACAAATAACATGCACTCACCAGATTCACTGGTGGTGACTATGCGGCTGACAGGTGAGCTTAGTCCCGAGGAGGCAACTGCACTCACTGTTACTGTGTATGACGTTCCTGGACTGACACTGGACACACTGGCCTAGAACACATAAAACACACACAAGCACACACAACTGATTAAAAACTAATAGATAAAAATGGCAGTTAGGACATACAGAATGTCTTTTCTAGGGCATACAGGCAGGAGGGTACATCGGAAGTAAACAAGCGATGTCAGTAAGCAGGAGTCTAAGCTGTCTCAGTCATTATCATCATCCTACTGAGTCATCCTTTTAATTCAGCTTAATTAACTGAACAAATACTACACAAACTTAGCCACACACAACCACCTTTGACAATAAAGCCTCAAATCCTCAGCTGAGTCAAAATTAAAACTCAGAGACACACACACACACACCCTCACACTCACTCACGCAGACTGAATAGAAACATATGATCTAAAACACACTGTGGGGTACCAAATGTGAGCATTTAACAAATTGTTCAACAATTCAAATCACACCGAAGTGGACAGCATGTGCTAGGTATAAAAGTTGGCATAAATGTACAAAATAATAATCTTACTATGACTAACTCAAAAAGCCTTAACAATGCATTACATGACAAAAAAACGCATATATATATCACTTATCAACTTTTTCCAAAGCCACAAATACTGTTTCAGTTCTGCGCATGGGTAGAAAAACATGTTTAAAACCAACAAGAAAAACTATATAGTCAAATTACTGGTTAAATCTCTTAGCTGAAATAGAAGAAGTCATTCATAGGATATTTGCATAAGGACTGATAATTAACATACCTGATATAACACAGGCTAAGAGGAATTCCATCACTGTCACAGAATACATTCTAATGCCAAAGTTGTATTGCTACACCACAAATCAAGCACATTTAAAAGCCTTTCATTTGTGTTAGAACTGTATAACCCTCAAAAGGGTAAACCTGGGCCAAAAAAGCCCTCTGACATTGGCTAGAGTGTATGAGTGTGTGCTATTACAGAGAAGAAAAGCATCTGTAATGAGTATGCATCTCTGAACAGGGCAAAACTGCATCACCACACACAGTGAAGAGCCTCAGGAAAGAAGGTATATGTGTGTCACTGTCCCTGTGTCGTTCAGAGGCAGAGATGAAGAGGCCTACCTGAACGCTGGGGAGGGCCACACACAGGCCGAGCAGCAGGGGCAGGCCGAGCAGCATGCTGACCCCTCAGACAGAGAAACACGGAGTCTGAGGGAATGGATGGGCCGTGGAGAACGAATGCTCCAGGTTTGAAGCAACTTGTACGCCAGCGCAACTAAAAGTCATTAAAACTTAATGGTCATCTCTCTTGCTCTCTCTCTCTCTTTCTCTCTCTCATTCCCACTCTCCCTAACCTCTATTCTCCCACCTTCTCTCACACACTCCGCCCAGGCGATACAGATACCCTACCACCTGACACCTGGCATTCGAAAAAGTGGAAGCTGCAAGAACTTGGGAACTGCGAAAAGTGGAAGCTGGGTGCGAAGAAGAATTTGTGCTTTTTAATATATGACAGGAAGAAAGTTACAAATAAGTCTGATTGTATTACAGATAGAAAGAAAGCAGAAAAGGAAATAAAGAAGAAAAAAAAGAAATAAATTCCATCAATTAATCATCAAGACATTATCCAGGCATCATCAAGAGGACATTTCATCACATCAAACAGCAATTGCACACACGCAGATACAAATATGCAAACACGCAAACACAAAGTATGCGTGTCCTGGCCAGCTCTGTACCTGTAAATGCCCATCTGGTGTGGCTGTCATGGTGACATTGCCATGGTCCGGAATAAGATGGACCAAGTACTGCTGATCACAACCAGAGGATGGCAGCCAGTGGAGAGAGAAAGAGCGAGGAGACAAATCAACCACTTGCACATCCTCAGGATTAGCAGGGGCTGAAATACACACATACACACAAACAAAAATGTCAGTATATAAGTAAAAAAACTCATTGATGCAGTAAGAGTGTAACAATTTTCAAACAAATAAAATTAAACTTTTTAAAATTGTATCACCAATTATGCCCTCGGATTCTTTTGAAGGTCTGTCATTCACTGTCCATTGTATTTAATCTAACCTGGAATTATGTGTATTCTAACCCCCTAAATTGCCAAATCTAAACTACCAGTGATACAAAACACTTTTTTGATAAAGTGTCCCTCAGTGCTTACAAGTTGGTGCTTTTTAAGTTCCATGAACAGTGTAACCTGTGTGTATGGGGAGAGTGGCAGCCGCTCCGCTGAGTGTGTTCCGGACCCGCTCCACGGTAGCGTTGTAGGAGCAGCCATCCTGCAGACCACTCAGTGTGTACTTCTGAGTGTGTTTGCTCACGTTGTGGGTCCAGTAGTGTGAGCTGTTGCTGACCGTCACCTTGTGGAAGTCGAACTGGCCAGCAGCAGTGTCCCACATCAGTGTGGCAGACGAGGAGTTGGCGTTTGCAAGTGAGAGTTTACACACACCTGCAGGCCCTGAAAGGAGGGTCAGCCAAAGAGCAATGGCACTGAACTACATGCCACTTATAATACTCATCGGTATTGTAAGTGGCATGTAGTTTATATGCAATTCATAGCATTAATCAACAGAAAATATAGTTGCAAAACTGTCATAATTAGATCACCAGCCGCCCATGTTGGCTACTGAGTAAAGAGTAAAGCCTTGTTCTTTATACTGATAGAATAAGACTCTTACTAGTGGAGGTGTTTTTGGTAACACTTTGGCTGAAATCAGACCCCAGGAAAGACTGAATCTCGAACTTGTAATCGCCTCCTGGAGTCATGTCTTTTAGTCTAACACTGTTGCTATGGACATCGACTTGATGAAGGAGAGGAATATGCGCAGCAAAGCCATAATGCAGCTGTGGGGAAAGAGCAAACGGGAGAGAAAAAGTGACAGACGATCAGAGAAATGGATTACAGGGCCTTGAATTTCTCTTGTATTTTAGCTTTTTTATTTTTAGGTTCACTTGTGACAGTTGCATGGTTTTATTAAGCAGTCATTTTAACATGTCTACATTTCCAACCTTCCTTTATCCCTTAGAATTAAACAAGTTATTAAGACTGAAATATA
>JBBIGA010000018.1:6486800-6498593 GCA_037576975.1 Alestes dentex
TATATATGTGTGTGCGAGCTCTTACTGCCTTCCCCATAGTGTGATTTATTTGCAAAGCAGTCCAGACTAAAACACTCCTTATGACTTCAGTGTGAATGAGCAGAGCTAAGCTGTTACAGACTGATATATGCAAACAATTTACAAAAATATGTACATTCAAAATGGCCTATTTTGTGTATATACAGTTTATGGACTAGGTAGAGAATGGTGAGTGAGTGGTACATGATTTTAGCAATGTTTACATCTTCACTGATTTTACATACTGAAATGATTTTATACAATAGTCATGGAAATTAGTTTTTCCATGACTTGGTTTCTTTAAAAGAACAACTGTGAAAGTGGGAGGAGAAAGAAATACAGAGAAACTTTTTTTCCATCTAGGAATGTACATCCCATGGTAATGTTCAGCCAACTAGAGTTTGACAGCAGGCACACTAACTCACTCTCTCACAAACACACACACACTCTGGCTCTTTCTCTCTCGTGCGCGCATGGTGGGGTATAATGCAGGATCTGGGTTCGTGTATTATTGAGAGAGTCAGTAACCTGAGCAGGTGGGACTGAGGGGTGTTGCTAGGCAACGTCTCAGGTGAGGCAGTCCGTATGAAAGTTTAAACAGGTGTCCAGCTTCCCTGGACTGACGCAGTGTAACACACAAACAGGGACACACATTGCTGACTGATAAATTCTTTCACAGGAAAACCTCATCATAGCATCAACATACATAATATTAGTCAGCGTGGTTTATCCACTGTTGTTGGTATTAAATGTGGAAATAAGAAACAGCAGATTTTCCCACGACAAACAGGGTTATTAGTCTTTATTTATCATTCTTGCTGATGTATTAAAATGACTTCAGTTGGCCTACCCTGTAGCCATCCACTCTGCCGTGTGGGCGTGTCCAGGTGATGTACATGGCATTAACCTCTTGTTCTATAAAGGTGATGTCATCAGGAGGGGCTGGCACTGCAGCATAAAAACTGATGAGAAGGAATGACAAATACCGTGCCCCTAACTAAACATGAGTGCTAGTGCAGTGAGCTTCAAAGCTCCAAAGTTTGAACACGATGCAGTAAAGGGATTAAAATAAAACATGTCTACTATAAAATGTGCTCTGTAACCACACGTTTATATTTAATTAAATTGAAATTGAAGCATTTTGTTTATGCCTGTGTCACATCAACATCAGGCCAGTTGTCGGTTTGGGTCACTTAGCAGTTCACTGTGCAATTATGACAACAAATAACAATGATAATCATTTAATTTTTTTGTGCTGTGAATTTTTATTTGTTTGTTCACAGATCTTTGTTAAAAAAATAAATTGGATTTAACATTGATTTAATTTAACAGTGCTCTATCATCGTCTGTCATCAGTGCGATATTATACAAAACAGTAATACGAGAATAAATGTTTTAAATGATGAAAGTTTAAAATTTTATTGACAGTTGGTCACCAAATTTAATGAATGGCACGGGTATGAATGGCATTTTATTAATACATTTACTGATGTCTAGTTGCTAAATTATGTCCAGCCTTCCACAGGAATGACACTCATGGTGACTGGCAGCCCTGACAAAACACTTTTTGTGCACGTTAGAACAAGTGTTACATCTGATACTGACAGCTGCTCCCCAGCAGGGGGAAGCACAGTGCAGTAGCACACATGAAGTCCTCAACATTTGCTGTCCACTGTACTGAAAACGGATTTTTGTTAAACTAGCAGACTCTACATAATAAAATTAAGACAACTATTGTCCATGACCTTTAACATGCCATAGGTCCCATTAGTCAATAGGGCATGTATGTATGTGGTTTTACGTTAATACTCACAAGTGTTAACAGTGACAGCTGCGGGAATGCTGTGTCTCTCTCCACTCACACTTATCACCTCGACAGTATAGAAACTTCCGGGTGGAAGGTGTTCAAAATGGTAGGATCTGGCAGAAAATAATTAGAAATAGGATCTGGCTTATTAGAAATAAAACAAATACTTAAAGATGACTTGAAAGCTGATCTGAGTTCACCCCACACCTCTTATCTGAAACATCTCGGCTAGTCTGTAGGTTGTAGGTTGAGTTTCTGATTGACAGGATGAAAGAGTCACACACCCCTGGGCCTTCCCTCCAGTGCACTGCAAGAGATGCTGCGGTCCTCTGAAGTGGCAGCAGCGTGACTGAACTGGGGGCTAAACACACATACATCTACATTATACACTGCTGATTTTAATCAATGTTTTTCAAGTAAATAAGGAAAACATGTAAATATATTTCACATAAAAAAGTTTTTAATACTCAGCAACACTCAGTTATGTGATCATTCCTTGGGTGTTATGAGAAGGAGAATTTGCCTACATGATAGTTCACCAGTTTTAGATCATTTAAACTTTAGATAAAAACACAACAAAAATACTTTTCACAGTGGCTGGTATAAACAAATAAAAGAGTGCTGATGAGTGCAGACAACACAACAAGAAGGTTGTGACAGTTGGCAGCCACTAGAGGTCATCCTTTTACATTTACATTTACGGCATTTATCAGACGCTTTTATCCAAAGCGACTTCCATTCCCTAACTACAGGGGGCAGTCTCCCAGGAGCAACTTGGGGTTGAGGGTCTTGCTCAGGGACCCAGTGGTGGTATGCTGAAGGTAGGATTCGAACCCATGACCTCTTGGTCCAGAGGCAAGCATCCTACCCACTGAGCTTTGTTTTGTTTTTAGGGCTTTTATTTTGATACGGGGCACACCGGCCTTAGATTTCTTTATTATGTGTTTCAGCTGACCAGTGTGCTCAGAGAAAATTAGTTTCAACTGATTTGAGTTTAGTATTTAAGTCCGTATGTGGTGGACCTCAGTGTCGGTCCACCGTCATCCTGACTGTAGTGTTTTCCCAGTCTCCTTTTGTTTTGAAGGTTGTTCTGGCCATCATGCTTTTTTATTTGTGTTTTGCAATAAAGTAAAGAAAACCGATGTCTGCGAATGCGCTTGATTTTTGTGCCTGGAGATTTTTAATTTAATGAGAGATTGCAAACAAAAAATGTTTTAATATATTATTTATTAAATTACGAAAACATTTTGAAAAACTAGGTGTCTCCAAATATCCTAATAGTATGGCATGAGCATGTGTTCATGTACATAGTGTATGTATGGGATCATCTATACACATACATGCCCTGATGGTGAGAAACACAGCTGTACTGTCTCTGAAAGATTCCTTTTCTGTGCGCACTGAGATATTACACAGCTTCCCTGGGATCACATCCTTAAACACTGCTCTGGCCTGGAACACCTTCTGCACCTGCAGGATCCACACACACAAACACACAAAAACACACAAACTCCATGTGCTTTCTCTGTCACATAATAATGGATCCAGGACCTATGAATCAATCCCTGGAAACACTGGTGACGCCAAGTGGCATCTTAAAAATGTCTTAAGTTTTTACAATCAAAAGATTTCAGCTCTATTCAACACACACAACACACACTCACTCACACTCGTACCATGACAGTGTCAGCACAGTCCACACAGAGCACTTCATAAGAGTGACCATGGCCCTCTGCTCTGTCCCACAGAACCTCTACTGAGCTGTTTGTCACTGCACCAGCACGTACACGCACAGGTGGAGCAAGACCTACGCACACACACAACTGTATTAACACAAAACAAGCATCTAGGCAAAAGTAAACATTGCACAGTGTCATCTTGAACACTTCATTCTGTTTGGGTGGTCCACTGTACATGCACATTGCAATGCTTAATTTGAACCCTTTAACTCTTAAATTTATTCTGAAGTTATAGTGGTGGGATATGGAAGCCTGTATCTTGATATATCCAGCATATTTGATAATCAGTAGGTCAAAATAAAGTGGGTTGCCTGCTCTTGCCTTACTAAAGCACAATGAAAGCTAGGATGTCACTCACAGGTTCTGACTGGGAGCATTTCAAAACCATCACTGCTCATGCCTCCACTGGTGACAAACAGTTGGAACTTATACAGCATCCCTGGACGCAGGTTCTCCACCAGAACCTTGTGGGTCCCTCTGGACATGGGGATCCATGTGCTGGTCCCTTGACAAGCTACAATGAGGCCATCATACACACCCATGCTGTGCAGCTGCACAAACAGCACCACTGATTTTGTGTCCACGGCATACAAGATAGCATCTTGGACCTTTTCTGGCTCTACAAACATGGATAAACAACCAGAAAAATGGACACAAACACAAATTGTACAATTACACACCAGAATATGCAGAATGAGAAAGAACATAGAAAAATAGGGATATAATGCTTATTTTTACTGAGTGTCTGTTGAATGGTCCTCTCCTTGCTCCTGTTCCCACCTTTTTCTGCAGCCACACCCACTTCATACGTCTCACCGGGAACAAGCATGACCAGTGTCATACAGTCTGAGCTGTTCTGCCAGAATTCGCGGGGCCGTGTTTGACCTGTGCGTCGCCGGAGCTGAATGCGATACCCATCAACATTGTTGTCCTCATACGGCTCCCAGCATACAGTCATGTTCTTCTGTCCCACATCTGATGCTGAAACACTATACGGGGGACTGACCTCTAAAAAGAAAAAAAACCCCACATGAACAGCATTAAAGCGTAAAATTCTATTCACCCAATTTTCTCCTTGTCCCCACTGTAGTCCTGTTTGGTGTTTGAAGTTTGTTTCTTTCATTTTGGCCAGGAGTTACAAGGCTAATGTAGCTAAGAAAGTAATGGAATTTCATAGCATAGTGCAAACTGCACACCTAAATCGTTGCATTCTTGTCTCACAAGAATGGTTAATTTCAAAAACACTTGCTTATATGGTTTACGGCACTGTATGAATCACTGTTACTGACAAGTACAGATGCCAGTTACAATAGGGCTTCTACTACTGTTTTTATGCAACATGTTTTACAGTGACTATTTTTTGTGTAGCATGCCTCTTAAAGAAATATCAGTAACAGTATCTACGTATACCAACAGTATGACATAAGCAAGTACTTTTGATATTACTTTGAGGCAAGATTGTGATGATTTAGCACATGCAGGGTGCACTGATAGGGTATAAGGTTCTAATACTTGTCGAAGGGGAATTCCACCAACTTTTCAAATGTTTGGTATTATTAAACACAAAAGATTTAAGCAAAGTCCTTGAGAGGAGTTTGATGTGACTGGTCCTCTATAGTAAATCTTACTCAGTCTGACTTGTTCACAATTCTGCTGTGTTTACAGAATTCTGAGTCTTTGGAGTTTAATGGGGATAGATAGATGCAGAACACAAATAAGTGAGAACACATTTTTTTCAGATTTCAGATATAGGTTCACCATCTTTTTTTGGGACAGTCCGTAAAATATCTATTTTCCAGAGTAGCAACCCCTGGTTCCTAACACCAATATAATGAAGAAATCTGAGTAACTCTGAATGAATTTGTTTATATCTCAATAACTGAATTAGTAATACATTTTAAAATATTGGTGGAATTCAGGAGAAAGTAAACCAAGTAAAACAAGAGCTACTACAAATATATAAACAGCAATAAAAACTCAATAAAATGTGATAGTACAGAGGGATACTTAAAAATCTACCTGTGATGACAGCCAGGGGTGTGGCCTCAGAGCTCTCAACCCCCTCCACTGTGACTGACTGTACAGTAATTCTGTACTCATGATATGGCTTCAACATGGAAATCACAGCGCTGAGATTCCCTCTGTTCAACCACAAGTCCTTCACTCTCCCAGTCAATACATCTGTCCAGCGCAGGACATACTGATCAAACACAGCATCCCGGGCAGAGTCAGGGGCAGCCCAACACAGTGCAATCTGACTTGATGCTACATCTGTCACTGTGATATTTTGTGGAGGGTTTGGTCCTGCAAGGATTACATTAAAAACATACTCTTAGCATGTAAGTGTTTCTGCATGTGAATGTACATGATGGTGCATGGGGACTCACTGGTTTTAGTGATGAAAACGGGGCTGAGTGTTTGAGATGCTCCACTGGGGTGTGTGAGACTGAGGGAAAAGTAATAGACATGTCCAGGGGAGAGTCCACGTACAACAACCCTATCCTGTGTGTGCGTCAGTACTGAGTATGTGAGTGCTTGCCTCCCAGATCGCTCTTCACAGTGCAGACTGAGCTGTGACTGGGCAGCCGAGTGCAGGAGCTGAGAGATACTGGACAAGTGAAAAACTGCTTCTGTCTCACACACACTTTCCAACAGCAGCTCAGCAAAAGAGCCTTGCAGCACTGAAAGATACACATTTCAGTTTACACACTCTACAACCAAGGCAGTAGACACATAAATTGCAGTTTAGGGACACAAACATTTTGTTTTATTGGATAAACTGTTCTGATCATGCCATTAACTTGGCAAGAACTGAAGGAAAACCTGGAAGAACAGCTGATGAAATTATTACTATAAGATTCTAATATATTACAAGATACCTATTACTATATATTGTATTATTATAATACTATATATTGTACATTCTAATAATAATAATAATAATAATAATAATAATAATATCAATAATATCATAATATGCCTTATCCCACGTATCTGCAACTCATCAGTGTCTGAATTCATCAGCAAACTCTTCTGGTGTAGAAATCACATTTGGAGAGAAAGATTTTTAATATTTGCTTTAAAGTGCGGTTCAGACAAGAAAACATGCTGTATATATCAGTCTCCACATGTGCTGATTAAAGACATGATTACTGAATAGGTCACTTGTTGCACCAGAGAAGAGATGCTTTGATATTATTGTAGATAACCATCTAGGGCTTGATATAATTTAATTTCCAAGCTGTGTGTAGTAACTACATTTCATTCCACAATTACATTTTAAAGCAAGCATACAAGAGTCTGGTTAATGGGAAAACTCAAACAGTACGAAGATTTACAAAGAATATTAAAAAACAAAAAAAACATGGGAAAATTGTAGTGCATGTTCTTCACCCTTTTTGCACAGTTTAAGTAGGTACCAAGTATTTATCTCACAAGCTGTTCTAATGTAACGCTGAAATGTGGCGTGGAAATTTAATGAACTCCCTAAACTTTTGACAAGAAGTATATCTACACATTATAGCTAAAGAGAAAACAGCAACATAGCCAATCTCTCATTCTCTAACTCACATTCCATCTGACAGATGTAAGGGAGCTGCAGGTAACAGAAGAGAGAGATGAGGAAGTAGCCTGGTCCAGTGGCATTCTTCTGAAGGGCAAAACAGTCTGCTTGACTGGATGAGAGAGATGACATCAAATCAACACTGAGGTTGTATGTTGAGTTATCAGTCCAGCGTAATTCACCCTCTTGCTGCGGGGAGAGCAGAAACCAGAGTGTAGTAAACTGGAAATATATAGCAGTGGTCAGTAGTGATCTGGAGACCAATCCATTTGAGGGCTAACACATTCATTACACTCAGCGGTCGTTGACCCCTCCTCTTCTAATGATCCATAATCAGTTTGTTTCATAAGTAAAATGACTTTACTATGCCTTAATCTTAACATAGTCTACAATGTTCCAGTTTTTTATGTACTGATCCGCCGTCCTATAATTCGCAATGAAGGAGAGGGATTATTTAAGCGCGCATGTAAGTGCATGCATGTGTACTTTCAAAGTGTGATACCTGTCGGTCATTTAAAGCAGTCCACAGTAGCAGTAGGTGGTTATAGGATTGTATGTAGGAGGAAACAGAAAGAAATTCAGCATCTGTCTTTAGATTGGCCAGATGAGCTCCAGGAGCTGTTCTCTCACACGCCTCCTGGGCCTCGGCCCAACCCAGGCCCACACCAGATTTAACCTGAAAACAACTCCAGCCCACAGCCAGCCAGCCTGCAGGACACTGACCTGCATGAGACACAAATCATGTAGTTAGAATTAATCTGAGTTTGTTTGAGTGTGTGTGTGTGTGTGTGTGAGTGTGCATGGGTGCATGATGGACGGAGCATGTGGGCATGTGTACCTGTCTTAATGGCCAGCTGCAGTTTCTGTGTGATAGTTATATTGAGATGTGGAATGTCCGTTTTCTGTGTAACTGTGACATTATGATGAGTTTGAGGCTGTAGTCCTGTTACCAAACGGGATGGCTGAATGTAGGAAGTGACCCAACACTGCTGATCTAAACATATCCACGGTGCTTGGCCTTCATTCCATTCAGTCCAGCCCAGAAGAGCACTGGTAGAAGAGACCTCCACCTCCAAAAAAGAGCTCTGTAGAACAACTGACCAGAGCCAGACAGAGCACAATTATCTTTCTAGAAGCACCAAAGCTGCAAAAAAAAAACACTTCAGCATCTCTGCTATATTACCAGCCTATGGCCAGTTACCGCAGATAATAAGTTCGATGCAAAAAAGAAGAGCAAAAAAAGTCTTGAAACATGCTAATAACAGAAGCCACTGAGCAGCAGCTGCATTGCTATATTAACCATACTGACTATGTAAATGAAGTATTCTATGTAAATGAAAACAATACAATACATCCCAAATGAATAATGTAATAAAAAAAATAAATAAATAAAATAAAAAAATTATATATATATGATGCATTGTGTTTACAGTTGTAAACAAAAAACTGACAACTGGCTACAGATCCTCGATGTTTAGATAAGCTTAAAAGAAACTGGAGTATTCCTTTAAGGTTCTCATTAAAGAGAAACAGTGGAAACTCCCAAAATCTGGACACTTCATCTCACCCAGTTTGAAGGATCTGCTTTCCAGCAGCTGCGTATTGCTGTACGACAGCAGAGTCAGACTCAGCTCCTCAGACCCCTGTGGCACACTTACATCTATAACACACTTGCACACACTTTCACACTGCGCACCACTGTTCAGGACCTGCCAGAGAGACAGTACCTATTTACATCCAGCAGCATTCTCTCAAAACACTCTTGTTTGTTTGTTTATTCATTTATTTAAAAGGGACAGTGTACATTAATTGACACGTTCACTTCATGAGTCATGAAATGCACCAGATTTAGCCATCAGGCTAATTTACATCCGCAGTCCCTGGCAGGTTGATGTTATTTAAAAAGAGGAAAAAACAAACAATTCACATAACATACATTAACATTCATTATACAACTAATTCCCATAACATACATTACACAGAACAAGTATACCACAATAATTAGGGCATCATATTCAAATGAAAAATTACAAATGTTTACATGTTTGATTATCCAATAACCACTGCTTTATAGATTTTGTGAAAGTGTTTATATTTGTGTTCTCCCTAAGTTATTTTAGGCATAGTGTTTCATGTAAGTGCTGCTCTGTAAGAAAAGACTGACTGTGTAAATGTTTTTTTGTCTGTATGGTATTTTGCAATCCCCTCTAACAGTGGCCCTTGTAGATGTATTTTTATTCTGTATAATAAACTCACTGAGTGGAGGGGGGGGCAAGCCATGAAAAATCTTATAAACAAGTATTATATCAGCAAACTTAATTATGTTTTCCCATTTTAAAAGTTCACATTTTGTTAAACTGATAAGTATTAGATTTTTTATCCAGGATTCTTGTGTCCTTAATTATACATCTGAGTTAACCAGACAGCGATATGACACAAAATGTGTAAAAACAGATTAATGTGGTTAATGTGTGTGGTTCAATACACCTTTTATTTGAGAATAAGTTTTCAAATGTGTGTTTTGGTTTCATACCTTGTTTCCCAATAAAACTGTGTAAGTGTCAGGCTGAAAACTAAGGGGAAAACGGCAAAACTCCACCTGTGCACAGACAGAGGGCTGACTGCTCAGACCAGGGACATTTAACACCTGAAAGAAAGGCAGATGTAAAAGAATTAGATGTTACTTTGCTAATAATTTTCATTTTTATTTTCATTTTGAGGATTCTGAGCTCATACCAATTCCTATTAGAACACGCAAATGACCCTCCATACCATCACTATCACAGCCTAGACCCTAAAGTACAGTTAAAACTGCATTTGGGACATTTGTTGCGTCCGGTAACATTTATTTTGAAGACTCTTCATTAAGTTGTGGTGCTGTTTTGTATATGATTACATTTTTTCTTTTTTACATCATACAATTTCTATTGTATTATACTGTATTACATATGTATATATCCACACATACACACTGGTGCTTTTTGCACAGTAGACTCAGTGACTCAGTATACATACATACACACATACAGTACTTTGCAAAACTCTGCTGTGGAAAAAGCACCTGAATTGCTTGATGCCATTTACCTGATCAGTGAGTGTCTTAAATTAATGCAAAAAAACAAACGAAAAAAAAAACAATCCCTTGGTTTTTTTTTTCTAAATAAAATTCTATTTTTTCATTGCTGAACTGCTGGGACGTAAGTGCATAGAATGTAATTAGGTTTATATATAGATCTATAAATATAAATAGAATCTAAGCCATAGCTCTTTGAGGGACAGACACTGAGCAACCTCATCTAACATTTCTCTATGGAAATATTGTCCTTTTTGAAAAAGCGAGGAAGTACAGGGTGGAAGATGACTTCAGGGAAACTAAATGAAACTGGTAAAAGAAAACTGTATTACAAATTATTTGATTTATATGCATGATTACACATATAATCATATCATGCAATTAACAATTTATTTTGTTTTTATTATTTCATGGTTTTAGAGAGCAAGTAAGTAAATCACAGGGACAGAAAATCCACTGTATGAGCCTGATGTATTAAACTGATGCAGTGGTCTATAACATATATGCCTTTTTAGGGAAACATTCTTATCCTAAATCAGATTCACTGTCAAAAAGGTCATTTCAGACTTCAAAACACTTCATGCTGAGCCTAATTAGATATGCACAAACCTCCAGCATCTACCTACAGGTTATAACCAGTTAGAGCGGCTGCATCACTGCTTCATCACCACCTCTTCTATTTAACCAGCAAAAACTTTCATTACCTGTATCAGGAGCCCCGATATCCATATATGAGCTAAGTCACCCATTAGCCAAGGCGCTGCTGTGTATCTGAGAGAACTTGGAGATGTCAGGTGGGAGAGGCTGGAGTAAGACGTATTAGCTACCAACACTTCAAAACAGTCCTGCTACTAAGCAGTGAGAGATTTGCTTTATGAATGCACTCCAAGGCACAAATCTCAGCTTTTACATTCCATTCACCTCAGATGAAAAATACTCTGCACAGGGCTACGCCTTTCCTGCCACTAGACATACCCATGGCCAGGGCCAAGAAGATTAATCCAAACATCCGTATGATAATAACCCGTTGAGGGAGAAAAGACAACAGCTTGGAAATGTAGGTTTTGAATTTGCCGGGCTAGGTGTCTGGGTTTCCATTCCGTTTCCAAGTCAGAAACACATGGGCTTTCAGTGCACACGCGTTGTTGTTTTGTTTCCCACCTGTGTTTAAGAATCTCCGCCCACTACACTTGCATTGGCTCCGAGTAACTCGAGTCGTACGATGATTGGCTGCGGATCATTTTCAGAGCCCGCTTGAAAAGTAATACTAGCCAATCCGGGCGCAGTGTTTGTCCTAGTACGGGTGGGAAAAGTAACGCGGGTGTTGTCCTTCGGTTTTGAATGAGCGAGATCAGGTTGCCATGACTACAAGACAGCAGCACACCCCACCTCGGACCCCCCTACACATAGGCTATTAGTGGGAGGTCAGTGAAGGTTTTACCGTGACGAAAGTGCACAGCTGGTTTAATTTAATTTAGTAAGATATTACTTAGTAAGATATTTGTATGTGTATGTGTGCGTGTGTGTGTGTGTGTGTGTGTGTGTGTGTGTGTGTGTGTGCAAGAATAAAAAAATCTCAGTTGTAAATCTAAAC
>JBBIGA010000018.1:6499705-6523562 GCA_037576975.1 Alestes dentex
TAGTGTTATGCTTTTGTATATACTTTTGTGTTATGGGATTCATGAGATTCTTGTGATTGGAGTTGAGTTTGGAGATTTTTTCCAGTACAGACTGACCTAAAGAACAGACTGGTGAATCCAAAAAAGGCTATTGACCTACACCAGTGTCATCTTAAGCCGTGATTAAGCTGACTCGCACAAACTCCTCCAGTATTGTAATTACCCAGCCATTTAACCATAACAGAACTCAGCAAGACACAGGATGGATGTGGCGTGGGCTGTTCTGCTGGATAAATACGACTACTGACAATGACAAGGAAGGCAGCCAAATCTCTTATGAGAGTGTAGTCTGGTGTAGATTCATATTCACATTTCTTTTTGGCCTTCCCTGTGACTCCTGCTTCATTCTGCCTTGCCTGTCAGCTGATTTGTTTCTTTTATTTATTAAATTCACTCTTCCAAATACTTTCAGGGGGTAAACATGATCCTCTCACATTTTATTTAAAAAAAATCAACTGTTATCTTCCTAATTTGCTGTTATATAAACATCTGTTTCTAGGATTATAACTGAACATCTGTCTTTGACCCACTAAAACCTAGAGGTTCCTCTCCACATATCTTCTTGATCATAAATCACAGGATTTTTAAAAAACTACTGGCCTCTTTGGCTGACTGACAGCAAGTTTTAGGTCCAGGTCACTGTGAAGATCATTTGTCACAATAGCTACTTTGCACAGTAAAATGATGTTTTTTTGTTTTTTTTTTTAAGTAATGGAAATTCCTCAGTGTAGTGCCTAATGAATGAATGGTACCTTATGCATTTTTTAGAACTTTTGAGATATTGATAATATTTGACCTCTTATTTCACTTTTCTTCCCATAGCAGCAAATCTACATTCCCTCCTAATCATCTAGTAGGGATGCGCCAATATGAGAACAGGCAGATATAAGACATTTTTTCACTTACGTGTCTGTTAACACTGATGCCAGTTGATGCACATTCATAAAACATAAAAAAACATTCACCTGGATCTACCTGGATCAGTATTACAGAAAACTGTAACATTTATTTGTGGGGTTTACAAAGTGAGATATTTTATCATAGTATCTCTGTATTGCTAATTTGTTTGTACAGTAAATGTATAAACAAATATTCGTTCGAAATATCAGCAACATCTAATCATCTGTCCAACAATAAAACTTTTTTTTAATTTTCTGGCATTACGAATATGATTCCAAACATAGTGCTTCCCAGCGTTTCAGGAAAAGGACTTTATGCAGTGCTTGTAGGAGGTTTTTTTTTTTATCATGTGTAGAAATGCTCATCAAAGACCTGCTTAGAACTGGCTTATTTATTTTTCCCTGTAAGGTACTTAAGTCTTTAAAAAACATTGACTCCAAATGGTTCAAAAAAGTACAAAGTTAACACTTAAATAAAACATGAGGTTAAAAAGTTACAACAATCGACACACTACTTAATTACATTAAAGATGCAAGAATCAAATGTTTTCCAAAACACCTCTGAGAAAAAAAAAAAACGGTATGATATACTGATGCTAGGAAATTATACCTGTGAATATATATTATTCTTTCGACATCTGTCATCTCTTACATCTTAAAGTCTAGCTGATTTAACAGAAGTTATTGGTTATGATCTCAGCTACAAACTATGTGATTAACATACGTAATACTCCCAGAATGAATCACAGACTTCAGTTTCCTATAACTACAAAGATGGTGTTAATAGTTTGTGGTTTTACTGATGTGTGCAGTACAAACTGAACATGGCCACTGAGAGAGTGTACAGACTATCTACCATTAGCTGTTAACAGTTATTAGTTCCACTGGCATGAGCAGTCCATAGGCTCCTGGTAGCTGTAGTCCACAGTAGTAGCATTGCGGGTACAATAAAGTTGAATTATGCGGTTTTGTAGGCCGTTTTCACGACAGCACTTGCAAAAGCGTGCATGGCTGTTTATGTTGAAGTTAAAGATGGTGGCAGACGGGCACTTGCCGTCACATGAGTATACCGTGACCTGAGACGGAGAGAGAATAAAAGTTGAGAGAAACACAGCTTGACAAGATGATCAGAGAAATTGTGTCATGGCATGAATATAACTGATCTGATATGAATCTCACTCACTGGTGCATTACTTCTGCAGTCATCTTTCCTGATGGTGGTCCTGATTGCAACTCTTTTACATGTTTTCCCATCTTCTTTACCTACACACATGAAGAAAGACAGCATATCCTTTTTTCACACAATAGTGTGACCTATTTTTTTTTTTACAGTTAATATTAACATATAACAGTTATATAATGCTTAAACATATGTATATATTCGCCTCTGTTTCTGAAACCTAACTTATTCCTAACTGGCCAGTGGAAAATTTAGCAAAATCTACTACTAATAACATTTGAGATTAAAATAACGTCTTCAAGAATCAATATGAAGCATTTTTTTATATTTTTGTGAATTGAGAATACTTGTGCTTGTCTAATTTTACTACATTGGGCTTTAACATGTTAAATACACAAATGTGCCTTTCACACCAAGCAAACACACATACACACATCCCTCTTTCTTGCAAGCACATATACACAATCAACTAAGAACAAATAAAAAAGGGGCTTAATTTCTACTGAGCCTCCACTATTGTAGTTGAACCTTGGGGAGTCCTCTTGATTGACAAGTCTGTCTCCATGGTGATGTTACCCATGCCCCCGTGCAGCTGTTAAATGAATGGCTTATCTAAGGCCAGTAACCTTAAAACGGATGACACAGGAGGTTGCACCAACTTCCAAATTCAATCACGTATAAAAGGGCATTTTGTTCAGAGGCATTTCTGTTATGAGAGAATTCCCTGTGTGTTGTTGGAAATTTCAGGATCATGAATTAAATGTTGACGCTAAAATTCCTGTTAGACATTAAACCCATACATCAGAGGTCAGGTTGTTGGAATTATCAGCATGCTTCAACAGAAGATAAATCATTACTCCATCTGTGCAAGGAGGGAGGGACAAGTGGTGAAGTGTTTGGTATGCAGAGGTGCATGTCTGTGTGTGTGAGGGAGGGTGTGTGTAGATAAATGAAGCTGTTACCTGTAATATAGAGCATGAGAGCAAGAACAGACAAAGAGACAACAAGTCAAATGACACTCACATTAATCCTCAAGGGAAGTGGAATAGCAAGTCATGATAATGTGGATAGTAATGGACACACAAACACATACACAGGTTTATAACAAAATACTGCAGTGTTTTTCAGTCTAATCTCTAATCTGACGCATCTGTAACTTATGGTCAATTATCACAGATAATACTTCAGTGTGTCTCCCTGTACATTAATTCAAAACTCCCCTATAACAGAAGCAGCTGGGAAGTTGCTTCTTCTGTCAAAAGTTTTTTAATAAGCCAAATCTATTAAAGGTCACGTTTTTCAGAGGCAATTACTATGGCAATTTATTACTAGCATAATGATTAGGGCTGAAATGCCCCTAAAAAGCTGAAATGCCCCATAAAAGAATCATGTTTTGAGTGCACAGAACACATTATATGCGGTGACCACGGGGAAAGCAGCTCCGCTAGCTAATAATAACAACATTACACTGACTAGCTTGTTTGGTTTGTGTTACAAATTGCACTCCAGTCATTAAAATCGGTACTGAAGGAAATGGATGGGCGTTAGAGGGGGTGTACCCTTGTTAGTGGTGGATTTTGTAGAAATAGTTTAAAAAGTTGTGGTGTTGCAGAGACAGTTGCAGTTTTAGGGTTTTTACAGGTTCCTATGTGCGTGTGTGTGGATCCCACATATCCTAGCGGAAGTGAAATGTTATATAAACCTTTATAAGAACAGCTTTTTTAAACTGTTTCCCATGTCTGTCTCATTGTAAAACCTCATGGTTATAGCTTGCATTTAATTCATGAATTTTACCATTTTTTTCACAGAACAACTGCTCAATTGTGTCTAAATTTTCTATTCTTCACCTCTTTTTTCATGTACAAGGAAACACATTAAAATTACTGGCCATGGTATCTGATAGTACAACAAGGATGCAACAGATAGAAATTAGGTTAAAAACGCTTGAGTTTTCATTTATGGCGGAGTAAAACAGAAGGAAAGGTTGGGAGAGTACCTGTGTCACAGTTAGTACTAGTGGTGGGGGTTACTGGACTAACGGAAAAAGGCAACAAACCAAGTCCAGCACCTGAGAAACACACAGGGGCATGTTCACAATCT
Source organism: Alestes dentex (assembly GCA_037576975.1). Classification (NCBI taxonomy): domain Eukaryota; kingdom Metazoa; phylum Chordata; class Actinopteri; order Characiformes; family Alestidae; genus Alestes; species Alestes dentex. Next base: position 6,503,924 of record JBBIGA010000018.1, read on the forward strand.
CACACACTTTCCAGAGGTCACCAACTCCTCTCTACCAGCATGCACACCGTCCAACTGGAGAGAACCACAAACAGCTTATTCCTCACCTCAGGTACTTGAAGCATACCAGCCACCCCACCGGCAAAAGCCCCGAAAACTAAAACGACATGCCCTCACACGGAACAGCATGCACAGACCGCAACACTGAGAATATATTCACTACTATACTTTAAAATATATACACATTAATAAATACACCAATAAATAAATACACTTGTCCACACGCACCTACACAAACAGAGGAGGCACATGCCAGTTTTTCCTCAAACCACCACTGAGTTCCCCAAGCATGCAATTCCAGTCCAATCAACAGATTAGATTATAACCAGATGATTTGTTGACAGTTTCATGCAAACTGCTAAAGCTATGTATTGATATGACTAAGCGTATTTAATAAATAAATTCTCAAAAATATAACCCATGAAATGCCTATTAACTTCTTGAAGATATAATTCAGTCTTTTCTTGTAAAGGAACAATTTAATTGCTCATCAGAAATAGTAATTTCAAAAACATTAACAGCAGTCCAAAAGCTAAACACACACAGCAAACACAGGCCTGAAGGAAACAGAAAGACAGCCTAAGAAGAAGTTAAAGACAGAAGGAAGGTATATTATATAATATTCTAAACTATTCACTTTTCAGCTGAACACTAAGACTGAATCCAAACACTGCTAGTGGCACCTCTGAGGTACCATGAGCAAGGTACCGTCCCCACACACTGCTCCCCGGGCGCTGTGTTCCTGGCTGCCCACTGCTTCACTTGGTGAATGGGTTAAATAGAGAGGAAGAATTTCATGCTGTTCACACTGTGTGCTGTGGTGTGTTCACCTATGGTCACTTTCACTTTTACTTCTTCACTATCAAAACTGAATCTTGTGGAAAAAATATACCATCATCAGTATCAGTACTTGTCATTAATTATTTTGGATGTTTTCCCATATTTTCTCCCCAATTTAGTCATGATCAATTCCACCCATTAGCTAGAACAAAGGTGAATAAAGGCTAGCGTGTTCTCCAAGTCACGTGAAGCCACCTATGGCACCTTTTCAAACTGCCTTTAACGTGACGACATTTACATCTTATCAAACTTGGAACACTGAGCACCAGTTCTGTTACAACAGCTAACAAAAGCCCAATCTGGCTAACATTCAGCTGAGTAAAAGAGGGAGAGGAAAGGCCCCACCTAGAGAGAGAAAAGCCAATTGTGCTCTTGAACACAGATGGCATCAACCAGAAACGATCGCCAGATGATAGGGGCAGTTTAGATTTAGACAGTTGTACCACTCTAAAGCCCCACTTATGAATTTATTTGACAACACAGTGGATTGCTTTTTTAATCTCCTTATACCACATTGTTTACAGTGTCTATCGCCTGACACTGTTTATCACCTTGTTCAGATAAGGCATGAGACAAAAATCATAGATGAAGAAAAGGAAATAACCAAATGAAGAAAGAGAGAGAGAAAGAGAGAGAGAGAGAAAGAGAGAGGGAGACACATAAAGCATGAGAGAGAGAAAGGGAGAGAGGCCTGTTAGAGGTATACAGTATGTGTTTTATTTCCTCCAGGGCAGCAGAGGGCACTTTAACCACAGGCAAAACCAACAGCCATTTAAACCCAGCACTGCCACTCCCTCATGCTGCTCCAGTTAGCAAAAAGAAACCCCGGAAAGCCAAAAAAGCCATGCCCTCATTACTTACATGTCTTACAGCAGCCATCAACATACGTCTGCACCACACCTCCATTCTGAGAAGAAATCACATGAATGATAAAAGTAGAATATAAGGCAATACAGTCTCAGAACAATTAAATTTGGTAGTGTTAGCAACAGACCTGAATACACTCAGTGTCATTAAAAGGAGGGCAAACAACTCCAGAGGCGAGAATCACTGCTCCCACTGCCGTCTCCATACAGTCAAACCGCGTGCAATTAGCCACCCATGAGCTCCCTGCCTGTATTCGCACAACCCATAAAGATACTCACATAGTTGGTGTCATTAGGACTGCATGTGAAATGTCACATATGTGCATGTCAGCATTATGTTTCATAAAGCTAGACATACCATAAATACTTCTGTAGTTCCATTTTCACTGGAAAACGAGCATGAAATGTTTTTACATGACCCACAACACACATGGGGGTCAGAGGAGGGGACATACACCTGGTGCTTTAGAAACAAGACAAGAAACAGTGAACCATAAACAATAAATCGGATTTAATATGTCCACATGACCAAATTCTAAAATTTTAAGAGGATGTACTTGTAATGTGGCACTAGAAAAGCATCAGGGCATTTACAAAACACATTTATTTACTCTTGAGCCTTGAACATTGTACTTATGTAGGTTTTGAAAGTATTTAAAAGTATTTTCAATTAGTAATACTTCAATAAAAGTATTTTCAAATAGTAGTTGTAGAAATTCTCTCAGGTCCTACCAAAATGTGTAGGGATAGTCATTAGATTAAAGCTTGTGTCTTAAAACAGCATGAAACCAGGGCTTCCAAACTATTCTGCCAGCTGGTGTATGTCTAGATGTATATTTACACAATAAAAATAATGACCACTCTTTTGCGTAGCAGATTGTGTAGCATGTTCAGTAGGACTTACAGGTTCACACTTTTCAGAACAGTTGGCAGTTGTCACATCCATAGCATAGAATCCTGTGCTAGGATCCTTGTAAGTGAGGCACTGCACAGTGTAGCACAGCTCCCCCTCAAAATACTGTACCATAGACTGGCCTGGACTAAGCACAGTCACACCTTGAAATAAACATACATCTGCCTTCCCTACACACACACATACACACATAAGTATAGTGGTTAATTATACAGAATGAGTCAGTAGACGTGAGTGTGTAAGTGTTTGTGTGTGTGTGTGCATCTTACTGCAGGAGTACTGAGTACAGCCACAGGTACTGCTGTAACTGGGCTCCTCAATTTGAATTTCACCCTGAAACAAAAATAATTTAGAGAAATAGAGTGTTGTCTGGCAAGGCAAGAAAGTCATGTAAAATGTAATGGCACAGCAAATTACACTACACTAGTTTACCAGTGATATCAATGGTATTCATATTCCCATTTTATTGTTTTTAAAAATCTTTTATTTAGTAAAATTATGCACCTAAAAGTTTTCATAAGAAAGAAAGTAACACTGCCAATGCTTTATTCTCCCGAGCTCACTGATGGCTCTTTTTTCCACCGCTTTTTTAAAACCCTGTGCAATCCTATTTGCAGTTTGATTGTCTGCAGAAGAGAATTCACCAAGGCACTGCACCTTCTCATGTATATCTGGCCCAGAATGTAGAACAGAAACTCACCGCAGTGCACAGAGGCCGTGTGATGTTGTGACACTGACACTCTGAAAAAAAGACAGAGTTCTGAACAAACCAGCTTTATGTATTTATACATTTATACATTTACACATGTATATATAATGTGTCTGTGTGTGATTGTGTGTGTGTGTGTGTAGGAGTACTCTACCACAGTGAATTTCTGGACAGCAGCTGCCAGATACAGGCCTTCTAACCAGTGTAGCACCTGGGGCACAGCTAATACTGGGCTCAGGACACAGGCTTGTATCACACACTGCCAAGAAAAAGCAATGACAATTCATCTCTAATCTCTATGTTAAGGATTACAAAAAAGAAAATTAAGTGTATACTGTACTTTATTTCTGTACAGTGATCTTCAGTATTTTTGTTTTGTCTATTACTATTTGCTGGATTACCACAGTGATATTGTGGACAACAGTGATTTGTAGTGTTCATATCCACAGCCAGAAGCTCTCCAAGTAAACACACTGGAATGGGCTCCATACAGGACTCACAAACTGCATACAAATTCAAACTTATTGTCAGAAAGTTATGTTGTAAAAAGTACAATTCATAGCTATTTTAAAAAGTATTATCTTTGTATAGCCTACATAGCCTACTTGGTCACAGAAACACCGGTTACAACATTAGTGAAATCACTTAAACTCCAAGGCTATTTTTCAATTACTAATATTAAGGTATATTATCAAGTAATTACCATGAATTACTTAGTATCCACCACTAAACTACTATGAAAGTTATGTAGGTACAAGAATTGCATGCCAGCAGATCGGTAAATAGGGTTTAAGGGGTTAAAGTAAGACGCATTCAATTATCAAACCACAGTGGTAATTGTACAGTTTGTAAATATTGAAATATTTCAAAACGCCTCTTTACCACATAGATAGGTGTAGCAGCAGTCATGCTGTCCTCTGACCTCCACCAGAAACTGGTCCTCTCTGCATTCTGGGGTTGGGACACTGGGGCAGGCCTGAGGGTCACATTCTACAACAAGAAATTTTAAACTGATCGCTTTTTGTATTAGGAAATATGGTATTCATAGTGATTAAAAGATTTAAGACACAAATTAATCTGACCACATCGGTATTCAGGACAGCAGGAGAGAGTACTGTAGCCAATCACCAGCTTGTCCCCATTCTCACAGGTAGGAACCTCATTCTGGCAAATGGTTAGATTACATTCTGCATGCACAAATAAGTACATATAAACAAAAATAGAACTATACGGTCTATGTATTTGGTTGCTCAACTGTTGCACTCTTAACATCTCTGTAGAAGTAAGCATACCACAGATTTTTTTGGGGCAGCAGGCTCCTTCCTCCAGCACATCAATGGCATACTCTCCCTCACGCTCACACAGTGGAGCCGGTTCAGGGCTGCATTCAGGCTCCACAGGCACCACACTGCCATTCTCCAGACAGGTGAACAGACAGCAGCCTCGAAGAGAACCATTCCACACCTCCCCTGGCGCCCGTGGAGAACCCTCATTATCTGTACAAACTGATAACACAAATTAAACACAAATTTTAAAAGAGTAATGAAATGACAGAGCTTGTGTTCATTTTTTATGCTGGTATTTGAAACTGAATAGTTTAGCCCTACTATTTAATATTTGGAAACTTCATCTACAAATATTAAATAGTCAATCTAAAATAAATGTAATCATCAAAGTTGTTAACATTTGGAACAGCAGGTTAAGTTGAATGTCACATAAATTAAAGGTCTTCACACCACCTCACCTCAACAAACAACAAAATTGCGAAAGTGAAATATGTGCAAGGGCAAAGATTAGCCTTTCACTTGCTTTTTGCCTCTTTGTGTTTTCACTGTAATTATGTACCTCCACCTATGCAAACACAACTACAACATTATAGATTTTGGTTGCTCTGTTGTAATGGGGGTTTGCATAGTATTTGGTGTCTCAGTGAAGATCAAAATTTGTCATGCTGCAATAACACAGTCTGTGTTGCTCACCACACTGGTCCTCAGTGACACAGAACGCAGAGTCTGCTCGGTGCAGGATGGTGCCACTTTTACACACACACTCCTCTCGAATGGAGGAACAGGTGCTCTCTTCATAGTAATCTCTATTCTGACAGGTCCTTGTCTTACATGTGTTCACACATGGCTTATACTCTTTCCCGGGAGGGCACTTCAAAGCTGCACATAAAAAGAAATCGCAGTAACACTGTAAATAACACAAATCACACACTAAAACAAAAAATGTTGACGCATGTCACATTTAGAGTACATCTGAAACTGCTGTAGGAGGCTTGGTGTATCTGTGAGTTTTAATAACTTTTATTGGGCAAAAAGGGTTAGAATTAGTAGTATTTAGGTACATTTGTTTGTTTGTAGATGAAATCACTCACGACAGAAGTTGTTTTTCCTCCAGCTAAAGCAGATCTGGTGCGTATAGCAGATGGCAACATAAGCAGCTAGAAAATCACACTCATGCTCCTTATAGTGCAAATCACCTGCCCAGATCTTATCACAGAACTGCTCTGGTGAAACCTAAACAAAGCATAAACTACATTGTAAAAAGTCATTTTTAAATGAACAGTTTCCTTAAATACTTTAGCTCCTTAAACTTTTAATAGTAAGTTAACAGAATCAAACTCCTCAACAGCATCAGCTGTTACAACGGGACAGTGAATGTGAAATACCTTGTGATGGCACTTGGAGAATGGCCTCTGATTGAGCATTTGAAAACATTTAGTGCAGTTGCCTGTGGTGCAGTTGTCTCCAACTCTGCGGAAGTAATCTGTCTCTTCTGAAGTGTCCACCATCCAGCTGTGAAGAAACACAGGGATGTCTTCCACATCTCGCATCACTGTCCCATTGGGCAAACGCAGGTCATCAGCAGGGTTACCATCACAGCAGCCTGATAGACAGAGCACATGTCAATCACAACACACACACACACACACACACACACACCATCAATGCAGGGATATGTGGTTTTAAACATTTCAATATGCATTTTTACTGTTATTACTCAGTCTAATAAGAGTAACACACACACACACACACACACACACACACACACACACACACATAAACAAACACTAACCACAGAGGCCTCTGGTAGAGGTGTTATCTGGGGCTCCATACTGTAAGACCATGATGCCAGTGCTATGGTACCACTGTATATTAATTCCACTTGGAGTTTGGATGATGTACATAGTTCCTGTGTCATCAATGTGCAGATTCAGCCTGGTAAAGGGTAGCCGAGCAGTGATCTGGTTCACAGATACCTAGTTCCACACAAAACAACATCACAGAGAAAGAGTCACAACACAGCACAAACAAAATCCCTGAATAAGTCCAGGCACAGATTGTAAACAGCTTTAGCACCTTGCGGTCAAGACGATTGATCATGATCCTATAGGCGTGAGTTGTTATGTTCAACTTCTTAAAACACAGACCAGATGTACCACCTGTAGGAGTCTGTTCAAGAAAAAGATCGCAAAAGAGAGAGAGGCAGTGAGGGGTACACAATAAAAGATTGAATCTCTCATCCAGATTTATGAAGCTCTCATACAGATGCTTAATTACAACAAAACACTTACAGGTCGTCTGATGTAGTTGACACTCTACAACAGAGATTCAAAGAAGAAATCAGTACTTCTTAACAGAAAACAGAACAGTTCTTAAATGTGTTAATTTATATATATATATATATATATATATATATATGTGTGTGTGTGTGTGTGTGTGTGTGTGTGAGTAAATGTGCATGGAAGTGAATGTGTTCACCTCACTGGTGGGGCATTTTTCGATGTGTCCAACAATGTTTTCTCTTGGCAGATGGACCAGTATATAGGATCCATTATCATACAGAGCGACATTATTTCCATCAAATGTGATCACACGCAGGTCTGATATTATAGAGCAGCGACCTGACAAAATATACATGTCAGTGCATATCAGCAAGATCATCTGGGGTCATTTGCACAGTAATGTCACTGTATAGTGTGCGAGTCTTACAGGGGCAGCGCCACAGTGGGCAGCATGGGTCAGTGTTGATCTGTATGGGCATGCCCAGAAGGTTGCACTGTGGCTGGGTGATATTGAATCTGCAGTGCTGGGAGGAGTTGTGCAGCATCAGCTGGCCATTAAAGCAGATGTACTCACTGCATTCATCCACTCGGATGGAGTATGGAGGCTGAATGGAAATAAAACGCACAAAAATGTGTTTTTCATCTAAATAATATATAATACATTTGCAATCTGAATTGTTACATTGTGACAGGCTTTTTATCTGTAAATTTACAACAGAGGTCATTCTAAACTGCACCACACCTCTCCAAACCTGCCCTGCAGCCATAACACCTCATTACTGACGTGGCTGGGCTGGCAGCAGGGCAAGAATGCCTCAAGCTCTAAGGAGTTATGAGTAAGTCACAGAAATGAGCTTTCACCAACTGTCTTGTTTAAAAATTTACTGTTAAGGGCTTGGGTGTTTGTGTGTTAATGTGCCAGAGATTTGGTAAACAAAGTGGAAGAGAGTGCATATAAGTGACACTTACGTTTGATATACAGTACAGTCTAAACATACTACCTCACAGAAGGATTTATTTACTATATTTTATGTTATCTAACTGCTACTATGCCAAAACGTCCAAAAGTATCCACAGATCCATTCCGATTCATGAATTCTACTAAAGGGATGAGCAGGTGTCTACACACTTTCTGGCTACTTGGCGCATATACACTGATCAGCCGCAACATTAAAACCACTGACAGATGAAGTGAATAACACTGATTATCTTGTTGCAATTGGCACTTGTCAAGAGGTGGGATTTACATGGCAGCAAGTGAACAGTCAGTTGATGTGTTGTGAGAAAAAAATCTAAGGATCTCTCATTCTATAAAAATTGTTCAGGGCTGGTTTGAACATGACAAAGAACTCTTGACAACACGGTGTTGACTTGACCTCAAAATTCTTAACTCAATCTAGCAACCGTGGGAGCAGCTGAACCAACAAAGCAGTATGCTGCTAATGTCTTGGTGCCACATGCCACACCACATATTCAGTGGTCCTGTGGTGTCCATGCCTCAACAGGTCAGAGCTGTTTTGAGAGGATGAGAGGGACCTACATAATAGTAGGCAGATGGTTTTAATGTTACGGCTGATCAGTGTATGTATTCAGCTGAAGTGTGAAAGGAACAGTGTTCTCACCGTGCAGGGTCCAGTGGGCAGTAAGAATGGAGGGATCACAGTTGTAATACCAACTGTCTCCCGTGTGGGGGAGGGAGATGGAGAGGTGGATGTGAGCTCTGAAGTCTCTGGGACTGTTTCTGTTGTCACTGCAATAAAGTACTCCTCAGTCACTGTGGAGAGGGAGGTTGTTTCTGTGGTGATGGTGGTTGGGAGAGGAGTCGTTGTAGTAACAGGAGGGGTGGTAGAAGGAATGAATGTTGTGGTGATGGCTGCAGTGGTTGTTTCCTCAGGTGTGGTCAGCATCTCTGTAGTTGTAGATGGAATTGTTGTGGTGGTGGTAGGTAATGTGGTAGGCTCTGGGGTGGGGGAAGCTGTGGTGGTGGGAGGGGTTGTGGTAACCAGAGTGGTCTCTGTGGTTGGTGGAGAGGAAGTTGTGGTTGTTAGTACAGGTGTGGTGGGAGAGGATGTGCTGGGTGATGTGGGGGGTGTACTGGGAGTTACAGCTTCTGTTATTAATGTTGTGCTAGAAGTGCTTGGAGACGTAGGAGGTGTAGTAGGAGCAGCAGTGGTAGTGGTCATTGTAGTGGTTGTGGTAGTAGTGGCGGTTGTCGTAGTAGTAGTCGTAGTTGTCAGAAGTGTTGTGGTAGGAACAGTGGTTGTTCTGTTGGAGCGAGTCACAAACATGTATGGCGTAGGGGTTGGTGGAAGTGTTACACCTGCCAAAAAAACACACCAAAGTACTGTAAAGAAAAAAAATGAACAACGTGCAGATATACTATGTGAACAAAAGTATTGGGACACCTGCCCATTACACCAACAGGGGCTTTAATGACATTGCATTCATAAACATACATAGACTTTAATATGGAGTTGGTCCCCCCTTTGCATCTATAACAGCTTCCATTCTTCTTGGGAGACTTTCCACTAGATTTTGGAGTTTCTGTGGAAATTTGTGCCCATTTATTCTGTGGAGCATTTATGAGGTCAGACACTGATGATGAGAAAGCCTGGCTCACAATCTCTGTTACAGTTCATTCTGAAGGTGTTTGAAGGGGTTGAGGTTAGGGCTCTATATGGACCAGTCAAGTTCTTCCACTCCGAACTCATCCAACCATGTCTTTATGGACCTTACTTTGTGGACTGGGGCACAGTCATGCTAGAATAGAAAAGGTTCTTCCCCAAACTGTGTCCACAAAGTTGTAAGCATGGCGTTGTCCAAAATGTCTCGGTATGCTGAAGTATTAAGATTGCCCTTCACTGGTGGTAAAGGGCCTAGACCAATTGTGTCCTGTACATTTGTCCATGTCGTGTAAGGGATGCCCTTTCCATGATGAAAAAAGACAAAGTATTCCATCCATAGCACTGCCAGTATAGCAGACCATCTTAGAACATATAATCACTGTACATATTGATACCTCCTGCACTGATCTAGCGGCAGAAGCTTTCCTTTCTAAAATCCAACCTGTATCATATGCTGTATGATTTGTACCTGATCATTACATCTCTGTTGTGTTAATTTGATTTCTATGTAAAATATTTCAGTTGTAAACAACATGATAAAGTTCAAAGCAGCAGTTTTCTATGTATCTAATTGTGAGAATGAAATGATGGTTAAGATAGGGATGCAGGTGGGTGCATTCATACTTACAGTCTTCTTGGTAGACACACCTCCGGGTCACTTCATCTAGCACCATGTTCTTAGGACAGCGAGGAAAACAGCCCTCCACACTACACACGAATTGAGAGCAGTTTGAGATCTTGGCACCATTTGCTGTTACTTTTACAATATGTTTTTGAAAAATGGTCTGGAGCTGTAAGAGTATTAAATGTTCTTACGGAGGCAGGAAAAGACAACGTGTAGCAGTGGGGTCACTGCATGTTTTGACACATGGACTGGCACATGAATGGTATTTCCACTCACACATCAAACGGTATGGGATTACAAAACTGCTCTCTGAAAAATTAGGAAAACATACACAAAAACTAACAAAGTCAGGGGTTACTTTGGGGTCATGTCCTAGCACAGGCCTTTTAATCCAACTTTTTTTGTCCAGTTTTTTAAATAAATATTTTTAACAAGTTTAGAGTTTGGAAGATTAGTTTGTTAAAACTCTTCATACCAATGCACTTACGTGTGTGTGAAACTTTAATTAACACAAAGTTAAATGTTACAAAATATACCCAAATAATTATTAAATAGCTGCTTTACAGTACCAAAACTATTGCTTTTTTGTACTTCATTTAAAATGAAGTAATAATCAAAAAGGTGTTCTCAAACTTAATGGGCAGTGTGTGGTGTGTGGGACTATGATACCTTTCTTACCCTCAATGGTAAAACTGCTGCTGGCCTTGAAGGCATATGAATTGTCGTAGCTCTGTGCACGTGCATGTGTGTGTGTTAGTGTGAGGAAGACGCCCTTCTGACTGTGCAGCTCAAAGGAGGATCGCCCCAGCAACCACAAGCCCTGGTGATGAATGAAGGTTGCCTGGCGACTAAAGTCCTCTCCAGGTCTCCAGCGCTCTAGTCGCACTGCACGATTCGCCATTACGCACAAGAAATAGTTTGGGCGCTCTGCAGACTCCAGTAAGACAGTGGGGAGTCCTAAACACACAAGAGTAAGCTAACTAAAACATATCTAATGCCACTGCACAGTTTCCAAAATGTTTAAACACACTCATATTAATCAGTTGTCATATAATGAGCATTTTAATACTATAAACTATAAACAAAGTTATTTGTAGATTCAAGTAAAAATCCTTTCAGAACAATAAGAGGTTACTAATTGGTAAATAAAATACTAGAATTATTTATTTACAAAGTATTTGTATCAAGATCAACAGTATGCAGAATGGTGTGAAATTCAAGGCACTCAGGATGTCCATTTTATTTTAACCTCTCTATGTCAAATAACATACAGCAGTGTGTTATTTATGACACAAATATTTTTTTCTTAATTCTAAAATTTCTTAAAACATATTAAAATCATTTATGCAAAACATTTTACAAAACTTCTGAAATGTGATTTCAAACATTTGGACAGCCATTTATGTTTCTGAGTGTGCTCTCACGTGAAGCTCGGTCCTTATACAGTCCACTAGTGATCATGAAGTTGAAGATGGCAGTGGGCTGGGCAGTGGTCCTCAGTAGAGGAAAAACCTCTCCACTACTGACATTTGCTCCAAAGACACACACTGAGTCATTCAGCTCAGTAGCAGACAGAGTGAATGGACCATCGCCCAGCTCTAAATTCATATTCATACAAAAACAGGCACAAACACACACACACACACACACACAACAATAATGGTCTGTAAATGTGAGTATTCAGACATACAAGGATCTGAAATAATAATCTAAGTAAACACGCATTTAACACAAAATGCACAAACCTTGGTTGTAGTATTCACAGTCATATGCTGGAGGAGAAAGAAAACAAATAACAATGTGTGTGCGTGTTGCTGTACGTGGATACTGTATTCTATAAATATGATATCAAAGTGATGAAGTAATAAATTGACATAGCTTTGATGTCTGACAGTGAAATAAGGTCAATAGGTCATCCAGATCAACATGCCATTGTTTGTGTATGGCTACACAGTATGTGTGTGCACTTACGGCAGACAGTAGGGGATCTCCATTGTACTGTGACACCGTGCTGACAGCATTTGTGTGCGTATGCAGCAATGCTGGTGCACAGGCACTCACAATCCCCTCCACGATTGCAGTTGCATGTGTCAGTCAGGCAGTTTTTATAGAACCAGGTTACATCCACCTGGGGGTTCACAGGGGATTAACCACATCAGTGACCACAGGACAATACAGCAATATGGGTCAGGGCACTGAATGCCCACTAAGCTTGACTTACACTCACATTCATACCAGTCATCATCACAAACAGGACTAATAACCCTTAAACACTAAGACAGAAATACAAACACAAAAAAAGAAAACATAACATTTTTTCACGCAAATCATACATATTTGTGAAATGAACATGTTCCTCTATTCACTTTTTGTTGTGCAACCACACACCCTACTGGTCACATGGCAGACGGCTGCCAAGCATTTTCTCATTACAAAGGAATCTTACTCTCAGTTTCACTGCTATCGGCTGGTGCATCACCGAAAGGCGTGTGTGTGTGTGTGATTCAGATAGTTGCTGTGGGTAAGCGGTGCCCTTTTCATTAGTGTACAGAATGCAATGTTGAACTCCTGAGGGAAGGACTTACCACATTGTGGCACGGAGCAAAAACGTCACTATAGAGGAGTCCACATTCTCTCTTAGCATACGGCTGTCTGCTCAAGTCACCTTCACAGGGCCTACGTACCACAAAATCACTCTCACACTACAAACCACACATTCACACAAAAACAAATAATCAAGAATGCTTTAGTTTGTTTAGTTCGAGTTAAAAAGGTTCGTTTAGTGGGCTATGTGACCTTAAAGACAAATAATAATCATCTACAAATAAAAAAACAAAACAAATAATTGTTTCAAATTGTTCAAGAATTTTTTTTTGACAGGGTCCTGGTTCTAAAAACCTGATAGGCTGAGACACCCCAGAAGCTGTTGCAAAATACTATTTATACATAACATTTTCATATTTATACACATTTAAATTGAATTATTTATTGCTAAGTAAATTTTAATGAAAAGTTTTTGTTTTTAATGGAACAAACTCAACTTTTGTCCGGGAAACAAAGAGTGGGGGGAAAGAAACGAATGATTTTGAAAAGTTGGGCTATAATGGTTCCGGCACCCATGGGCTATTGTTAAAGAAATAAATTGCGTAATTAACACTGGTATATCTAATATGCGATATTTCATCTGTTTTATAAAAGCCTTGCATTGTGTCTAGCCACAAAACTTAACTGTAGAAAATTCACTGTAACATGAAAGTGAAGTGAAAGTGACCATTCATACGTGAACACACCACAGCACACAGTGTGAACTGCATGAAATTCTTCCTCTGCATTTAACCCATTCGCCAAGTGAAGCACTGGGCAGCCAGGAACACAGCGCCCAGGGAGCAGTGTGTGGGGACAGTACCTTACTCAGGGAACCTCAGAGGTGCTTAGCAGTCTTGGGATTCAAACCTACGACTCCCTAATCACCCTAACCACCAGGCCACCAGCTGCCCCTGCAATATAGCTTCTTATGGCTTTTTGTTTTATTTTCACACAGGTAGGATATAATCACTCTTTGCTCGAGACTGACAGTATTTCAGGACAATATATGGTCTCATATTACCACAGCTGTGTCTTTCTGTTCTGGAATCTTATTGTCTCATATACCTGGCCCAAAGCCCAGCTGTCTCCAAAGGCCTGGGCATTGCTGACCTCCATGTGCCCTGCTGTGGTCATGTCATTCACTGTCACCATGTCAAAGTTCCCGCACATGCCACTGAACTGACCCTAAAGACAAGAACACACAAGGGTAAGGTCGTGGCTGCTTTATATTTCTGTGTGTTGAAAGGTGACATATTTGCAAGTTGTGAAAATTCAGGGCAGCTGAGTTAGCTCCAACCTTCCATCGTGGTCCAGCACGAATATGGATGGTTGTTTTGCGATCCCAGAGAACTGTCAAGTCCTGGTTGGGGAAATGGACCACAGTGTAGTAGCCTGCCCCCCACATCTCAAACTCATACCCTTTCCCAACCACAGTGGAGGAACTCTGAAAATCCACCACAAACACAACCTAGTGAATATCATGCATACTTCTCAACTAGTAAGTAATACAAGTAAGATTTACAAAAAGCTATCATGATCAAGGAATTACAGTTGTTAAAATGATCTCTGAACACAACTGTATTTAATAAGTTAACTCCTTGCACCAAAAGGTAAGCTCATCGGCCAAGGCATGTTTTGTTTTTTCTTTTGTTTTGCACTTGAGCCTTGAGACAAATGCAGCTAACAGGTTATGGAAGCAATCAGTACTGTGTAAACCGTGTTCCTAAATTATCACACAAATGCCATAAGCCATACTGAGCATTTGATATTGTATAAAGGCTTGTTGCCTAAAAAATGTAAAAACTGAGGCTCCAAAATGAATGCTATTTTTTCTTACATGCTCAATTTTCCTGCTTTTATGTCATATAACTACATAAGCAATTTTTTATTTAAATGCTGTTGATGTTCAAAGAAAGACTCACAGGTTTGCCTGAGTTATCACTGAAGTAGATTTTAGTGAGGCCAACATAGATGAGCAAGTTCTTCATGCAGACTATTCCACTTTCATAGCAGTCCTTGTTCTGAGCCGTAATGGAAATCTGTGTGTCTCCAACACTCTACATGTAGAAAAACAGAAAGTAGCTCTTCGGAATAAATCATTTTTTGGAATAAATCTGGTGCATAAAAACACTTTTAAACTTTCAGACTGAATGCACAAGTTAATATCTTGATGATGGTACACCAAACCATCTCAAAGTATGTGTGTACATGGTCTTTTTTGTAACAGTTGAGAGCTGCATCCCCGGAGTAGATCAGTGGACTCCTCAGAGACTTACTGCCCTTTAGCAGACACCAAAGTTCCATTCACCACCACTCCCCCAACACACACAGGCAGACAGACAAACACACACACACACACACACACACACACACACACACACAAACACACACACACACACACACACACAGCAGTAGCAGGTTGCAGTACGTAGGCTGATTAGGAACAGATTGCTCTTTGTTAGCAGAGGTCCTTTGCTGAGTCTGTGCGCTGTGTTAGTGTGCAGGGTTTGACATTCACCACGGCTCTGTTACAGCAATCCCGTTCTAATTAAAAATCCTCTCTGATTTTCCCAAGATTAGGAGCAGTGGGAGCCGGTCCTTTCCTGCTACTCTATCCACCCTGACAGAGAGCCGCCCAGCGAACTCGCTCACACACTAACACACACTCACATACACACACACACACACACTCACACACACCTTTTTAGCTTCTTTGTTGTTTCGAAAACGTTTTGGCAAGTTTAAAGGTGTGCCATTGTGGATGTGATAAAACATTCCATTTGTAGAAGTTGTTAAGCTCCTTTCTGCTATGTTTGTAAAAAATCTAATTTACTCTCAAATGACCAACAATGGGTGACCCTTGATGACAATTGTTCTTGACCACTGAATCCCTTTCCGTTGCTAAACACACACAAATAAACAAATACTTTTAGCAGTACCTTTACTAAGTAGACCTGGCAGTCACTGACATAGTCATATTCAAGTCCATCAAAAGTGTGGTAATGACGGTCACTATAGATGGTGCAGACAGCTGGACAGGGAAAATATGTGCAGTTAAAGAATCCACGATGACACACACTGTGGGTAGAAACAAATAAAACAGAGTAAACAAACACCCAAGAAGTAATAGGCACCAGAAAAATAAATTAACACACCTACCAACGGTAGCAAGGAGTGTCCACTGTTTCTCCAGGAAGATACTCCAAACCTTGCCAGGCACATGGGCAGTTCTCTTGATAATAGCAGTCTCCATTATGACTAACTAACCTGTACAAATAAAAAAAACAATTGCACATTTAATGTATTTCACAGTTTTTATATGATGTAATGCAATCCAGATATGTTAAGCCTCTCTTTAGAGACAGAGAAACAGAGGGAGAGTACCCTGCAGGACATCCACACCCAGGTACACAGGGGGTCATGGGAGGACAGGTGAGATTCAACATCACGTTCCTACAGGTCAACTCACAGGCCACGCCCACACCAGATGGCCCTGCCCCAAGCTGGCCTCTGCAGTTGTAATAGACCTTTCCATTTGGGCAATCACCTCTCTCTGGCTCTGAGGTGAACAGAACAAAATTAATAAGTTAATAAATAAAAAAGTAAAACAGTAAAATGAACAAAGTTAATTTTTCAAACATATTGCTGGGGAAAGAGAAATACCTGCTTAAGGTTCTGATACATCTATTCAGTGGAAATGTAAGCTTGGATTTAACAGCAGTTTAGGAAATGGATGCTGAGAATTTTAGGTCTCAACATGAAAAGCAGTATTTCAATCTACACATTAGACACTACATGTCTAAAGGTTTCCAGACACACCCTTATAATTTGTGCTGTCAGCTACTTTTCTAATACAAGTAGCAACACAGTAATCTAAGGTCTTCCCAAATGTAAATGTCAAAGTTGTCTACAACAGTAAAAAGCTCCCAAATATTCGTCAGTAATGGTGTTTGTGATCCAGGACTAATCTAACATCAGAAGCTGACCTCAGTAATACTCTTGTGGATAAATGCAATCAAATTCTCAGAGCTCCAACATCTAGTGTAAAGTTTTCTCTCAAGTGTGAGGCTGTTACTGCAGCAAAATAGGGACTCTTTGTTTATACCCTTGCAAAGAAATGTTGATGAATAGATATGTACACAATTTTGAGTATGCTGTGTATTCTATAAACAAAAGGGTAGAATGTGAAAAACATAGTTCAGAACAAGTGTAGAATACACTACTTATTACGGGTGTCTACATTTTGAAAGGCAAGCTGTGAAGTGAGTTGGCAACAAGTTAGCAAGCTTCAATCAATTTTCATCACACCTCGATGAAACAACATGTAAAGCCTCCTGACTGAGATGCATTTATAGCAAAACAGGCTTATGAACGGCTAAAAAATACTGCATTTAAAAGAAAGGTGCATGAAAGGTGACAGTTTAAGGTTTACCTCTTTCTTCTGGCACACACTCCATACGGGCATTTCTGCAGAGGCTGGGAAAAATTGCATGCAGGATTATCTTATCACGTAATGTTTATAACATGACATTACATGGCATTCTGCGACAGCATAAAGTGCCTGCACTCCACACTAAGCAGAACTGTACAGTAGCCTGTACAAGCTTACAAATGCCCCAAATCACTAAACAGACGCTTTACACAAAACAAACCACATTAAATACCTAAGGTTATACGCACATACATACACACACACACACACACACACACACACACACTGCTTTTAAACAACTATTTTATACTACATGAGGACTTTAGAATATACATATGTTCTTTTATGTTCATATTTTCTACATCATAAATCATACAAATATTATATGCAGTTTTCACTGTGTCACGACAAACAGGCCAAGAGAAATCATCCAAAATGATAAATTATGTACAAGTTAACTTACGATGAAATTTAAGAACTGTTCCTATTTGCGTAAGGTCATGTTTTTCAATGTTTAATCCTGAAAATGTATGAAAACAACACACACACTTACCATGGCCCAGAGGAGCTGAAGGAGACTTCCCCTGGTTGGAACACTGAGCCCATGAAGTAACAATGGCACTGAGAACTGAGAACAAAATGCATGTGAATTTCTGAAAAACACAGTTAATCCAAATGTTTACATTTTAAACAAGTAAAAGAAGCAACAGTGTTTACATGAGGTGTTAATTTTAGTATGAACAAATTCTAGAACCTTGAGCATATACTGCAAGTATCGGCTCACCCTCTGATTATCCAGAAAATAAACCCTATGCTGTTCTTTCACAATTTTATTATAATAAAACATATAAATTCTTAAAACAAATGTAATTGTCTGGTTTTCAGTATTTTATAGTCTATTAGTAACACATTATTCAGCCACAAAGGCTCAAATTGTTGGTTTTGAAGAAGATATATCAGGCCTATCTTTAGTGCATTGACATTCACTTTGTGTTGGATCATGAAAAGTATCACTAAATTCTTCAGCATCACACTTCAGATCTTTTGCCGTTGAACTGCATGGGATGAGCTGGCAGTTCGAAATGAAAGTCCAGCAAATGAGACAGAACTGTCTGCATGCTTGAAAAGAAGATGGGAGGGTTTGGACACAAATAGCTGGAAAGGGTGCTGCAAATCTGTGCTGCTGTTCTTGATGAAACATATGCCTAAGCTTTACGCATTCCTTACATTGGACTTACAGTGTCTATTGGTGCATTACACTTTAAAACCAGTCAGTTACAAGTATTTCTAATGTTTCCTTGTAATAAAAAGAGCAGCGTATTGTTTTATAAAATCCAAGAGTGGCCCCAAACTTCCGGCCTTAACATTTGGATTGTGCACAAAATAAAACCTAATGAACTAAATCAAACCACACTTCGGTTTGTAGGGCCTTACAGTGGTACACAGCGCTGCCTTGCGTGATCGTAGAACATTCCATCCATGCAGCCGCATCCTTCAGCACAGTCCCCATCACACACCTCTCCAATGCTCAGTGAATGGCATGTTCTCCCACACAATGATGTGCAAGCGTGATACATCATTCCTCCCAAACAGACTACGCCTACACACAAAACACACACACACACAGTACCATCTGGGATTAGCAAAACTTTCTTATACAAGCACTTGAATGATTGAATGGCTGGACAGGAAAATTAAACAAACATACCGCATTCAGAGACATGTGCTCTGAAGTTGATTGTGACACGATGTTTGGAGCAGACGTAAGCGTAGTGGGCCAGCACAGTGCACAAGCAGACACTGCCACAGCGGCAAGCCTGGTAGCGGCACTGCTGATGATACATGCTGGGGCTCACATATGCATGGCACTGAGCAAACACCTCTCCAGTCAGAACATCACACTCTGAGGCGTAGAAAACTACAACACAGAAGCCCATTGTTGTATCACATATTTGACAGTGAAAAGATGTAAAAGCACACTATATATAAGAAATAAAAAAACTACCTCTAGTATACACACATAGTCTGAATCTGGGGAACTGGCACAGTTTTGTTCAGCATATTAAATTTTCTTTTTTTATCGTCTCTCATTTCAAATTCAATGTGCTGTAGTACATTGCAGTATTGTTATGGTCCAACACAAACAAAAGTGGAGAAATGGGAATTTTTGGAGACATCCCAATCTGGTCGTGAAATCAAGCTATGCTTTTACAAACATTCTCTGAGGTTGTGAGGTGTTTGCCTATACACTTATGGCACTTAGACTTATGACAATGAGAACTAAATCGCTGTACATTTTCTGTAAAGGGAGCATTTGGCTGATGCTCTTATAAGGTGCGACTTACAGTCATTAGTTACAAGGACAGTCCCCCTGGAGCAACTGAGGGTTAAGTGTCTTGCTCAAGGACACAATGGTAGAAAGTGGGGGTTTGAACCT
>JBBIGA010000018.1:6523662-6538187 GCA_037576975.1 Alestes dentex
CACAACAAAACTAACACCAGACTTTGATGCACTGGCAAAAAGGGTGATCAACAAAACTGTATTAACACTGTATTGCCGTTTTAATGTTTATGTTTGATATGTATGCATGTGGTGCTGGCCCGGCCCGTCTGTCAAATTTTGAAAGTCAGTGTGGCCCCTGAGCCAAAAAGTTTGCCCACCCCTGTGCTAGTGTCACCACTGAGGTACCCTTGAGCAAGGTACTGTCCTCACACACTGCTCCTTGGGCACCCCTCATTGGCAGCAGCCCCCTGCTTCATTTAGTGAATGGGTTAAATGCAGAGAAAGAATGTTCACACTGTGTGCTGGGATGTGGTGTGTTCACATGTGACTATAATGATTAATAAATTAAATTAAATTAAATTTAGTACCATCTGACTACATAAACATTTCTGTAAATCAGTAAAATGTTGCAATGGCAGAAAATTTACCAAGGGTGGGCTTTACTTCATACATAAACAATATGTGACCGATGCATGCAATATGCAACATGTTGCACTGATGAGTGGTGGATTCATCTCAGTTTCTTCCCTTTCAATGACAGACACAAAAGCTACAAGATTTCAAACGATGGGAGCATCTTCCAAATACAGGCAAAATACTAAATAGAGTTATAGTTGCAATAAAATCCTAATGCTCATCCCAGTACACACAGCCATAACAACAAAAATATGTACCACTGTTAATTCAGTTTACTGACAACAACTTATGGGTTGATAATACACATAACTCTAACATGTCATTTAGTACCAGGATCGTACCTGTGTTATATATGTTGCTTTTTAACTAATACTTGTATAAGAACATAGTATATGATTTTATGTACATACTGTTCTGTTGGTTCATCTCACAAGGGTCAATGATGGGAATGTTAATAGGGCTGATGCATGCTGAAGACACTTTCCATGCATTGGCATGAAGCTGTGGCGTCCCTTCTATCATACCAGCTGGGGAGCTGGAAAAACACATTTAAGTAGAACATTCACTCATACATACATATATTTATATACTTACTCCAACACGCTACATAGTACTTAGCTTTAGAAAGATGCAATGGAATTTACATTACATTGTTTTGGCTAGATTAATGAAATATAATAAAGAAAATCTAGCACGCCACAGAATACACTGTTGCATCTTAAGATAATTAGACATCAAATGTATATTGTGGTACAGTAACTGGGAAAATTATGTGGTGAACACTTAATTTTTGATGTGTCCATGTGGTACATACTCTGAACTGAAAACTTTTGTTTTATTGAACTAGTAATGTAAAATAACTGTTTTATAAGGTTGTAAAATATACTTGTTCTCTAACAGAAGTAGTCTAGTGGAAGAGTATTTTATACATGATATTTATATGTTCCCATACCTGATCCATTAAAAAAAGTCAGGATATTCTGTGGCCTTAAATTCACTAACTTTACTAAACTTGTTAAGGATCCACAGGAACCCTGTTAATGTGAAGAGAGATATGAACTCTAGGCTATTATGTTGTCAGGTTGACCTTAAAAAGTTGCATGAAGCGGAAATAAACTTACAGAAAATCATCTCTCAGGTTACCATTGAGAGTGCCACAGAGGCCAAGGGTGGACCCTGTCCAGGTGCTTTCCAGCTGCAGGTAGATTCGTCCACCCTGCCAGTCATAATGCATCTTGAGCCCAAAAGTTGCACGCAGGCCCACAAACACAGATGTCAGCCTGTGCACATCCACCATACCTAACAGACACATCCACACACAAACCTTAAAACAGCTGAATTTATCATGAAGCAGATTGGTGGGTGATTGTCAATACAGTCTATGCTGACAGAGAAAATTAAAATTTGTGCAAAATGTATTTACTTCTGAATCAATCATCAAGCCATCTGTTCCATCTTTTTGAACTACCCCACATGCAACACTTTGACAGAGCTGAATGCATGTGTAGTAAAGAGCTAAAACTCCTTGTTGTACCATGTATTTATGAAAGGCCAGTGCTGGCACTGCACTTTTGACACAAGCTATCCAATGAAAGACCAGTCGCGTTCTTGTGGGAAACATTAATTTCTGAAATGAAAAGTAATAGTAAAAAGCACTATCTCTACTTTACATTTCTATGCTTAAAATACAAAAAAAAAAATCACTTTATACTTGTGTACTATATGGATACATGATACATATAATACTCATGCTTTAAAGTGTTTAGAAACACTGAACTTGAATTAGAAATATATAAGTAGAACATGTTGACATTTGCTCAGATAAAGACTAAAGAGGTCTACCTTGGGTCCTCCCAAGGTTTGTCCTCCAGCTTTAGGGAGTTTTTCCTTATCTCTTTTGCCCTTGACTTGCTCATTAGGGGCTCAGACATGGAAGCTACCTTGCAACAATGTCAGTTGTAAAAACTCTTTATAAATAAAATTGACTTGACTTCTGCTTTCACTCAGGTACAATAGTTTTCTACTTTGTCCACCACAGCAGTTGGGCCACTCAGCAGGCAACAGTATTGTAATGCTCAAAAGCCTCTGTTGTTGTAGTACCAAAGACAAGTCTATTATACTATTAATAATAATACATTGTTACTCAAGTAGATTCTATTGTGTTCTGAATTTTAACCGTTCCTATGATTGCAAAACTCATTGGATCTTACCATCTGCATATGGTAAATTGACAGCCATGCTGGCTCCAATGATGACCTCCCCTTCTCTGGTGAGAGTGACTTGCCTGCTGACATCCTCATCAACCACTAGAGTCACTGAGTGACAACAGGAATGTTCCTGAGACTGAGCCACAAAAATAACAAAATTACATTTTAAACAGGTATACCGAAACACAAAAACATATAAATAACATGCACAAATACTTAAATAGTAGAACAGTGAGGCCATACTAAAAACATTTGACAGGAAAATGTTGAGTGTAAAGATTTCAATACAGTTCTGAAAAATATGAAATATGAAATTTCAAAAAGTGCATTGAAATTTTAAACTGTTCGGCTGATATGTGCCTCTTTTCTGAGAGACTCTCAGTTGCTGTTTCTTATAAAACCACTGTCACCTAAACTCTAACTTCTGTTATAAAATTACAAGTCAAATAACTTGAACAATATCAACTAGCCTTTTACTGTGTATAACACACACACACAGATTGTCTTACCGCTCCACAGGCTGCATACTGCAGTGTGACAGTGAACTTAGTGCTGCCACGGCTCTTCACAAGTACATACTGGCATGTGCCTGTGTGCATGAAGATGCGTCCATCGAACGTAGTCACATGTGTGTCACCCACCACTGTGCACTCCGCTGAAGATCAAACACATAGCCTACATGTAACAGCACCTCCACAAAACACCAACTTGCTCTGCTACATATGAACAAGAAGAGCAGCACATGATGAAACAGAAATAGAAGAGATTTTGCCATGAGATGCAGTTTACCAGTGCAGTTGCTTTCAGTACAGTTCCAAACTCCTCCCATGCAGACACTGAAAACAAAATTAACATCAGAGAGGCTGAGAGTAATAAACTTGGTTGAATAGCAGAATTGCTGATAAAAAACCCTCAGCGCATGGGTATGGGTGTCTAATGCTTCATCTATGTAGAAAATTACATAAATGTGCCGATTATTAAAACAAGAAATGCTCATTTTGAATGATTCTTGAAGTACAACATTCGAATATTAAGGTTAAATCTTCATGGCCCTCGTAGAAATAGTCATATCCCCAAAGCAATATCTGAAAAGTCTAAAATTCTGTAGGCAAGCCATCCCTAGGGATGACACAAAACTCAATACTCAAGGTTACTGTATGTCTGACAGCTAAAAAAGGCTATGATGCTTCAGTGTTTAATCTCTTCTGTTTATTTAATTATTAAGGATGGTCTTCAGCCAGCTATCATGTAAAATTTTAAAGCATCCTTACCAGGTACTGCAGCCCTGCTCCAGAACATGACCCAAAGGATAAGGTGTGCCATGATACACACATGGACACTGTGACACTGCTATACAAGTACCATTCTGCAGAATCAATCCTGAGAGTGGAAATGTAGACAGTTGAAAAGCGATACATTACTGTGTAATGCAAAGAGGACAAAGCACTATAAAAGAGGATTACAGACTCACCATCAGGGCAATAACAGCCATCTAGGCAATGCAAGTTTGTGCCAAG
This sequence comes from Alestes dentex, assembly GCA_037576975.1. Taxonomy (NCBI): domain Eukaryota; kingdom Metazoa; phylum Chordata; class Actinopteri; order Characiformes; family Alestidae; genus Alestes; species Alestes dentex. Next base: position 6,527,825 of record JBBIGA010000018.1, read on the forward strand.
ACACTCTTTTTCAAAGGTGCAAGTAGGGGGACAGCAGCTGATACAGTCTCTATGGACAAAGCTGTCCTCACATCCATCCGCTACAACATATGATACATGAATATTCAACAGAAATCACATCTTAGAATGCAGATTTAAATATTCTGTATAGCACGAAACTGTTATTAAACTTAATATTCCACAGGTACTTGCTCTGGAATGACTGTTCTCAGCTATCCTTAAGTCATGTTTAATGAGACCAGCTAAGTAAGTCATGCAAGCTATACTCACCACAGGTAGGAAAGCTGTCTCTCCATTCCCGAACTGGATAGCCAACATGGGAGCAGGCTCTGGTGTATTCAACCAGTGTTCGGCAAAATGTCTCTGTATCATCTGAGCTGATTAAATGATGAAAACAGTTTTATTTTGAGATACATTCATGTCAACAAGATGTTGAGATATCCACAGTTTCATTCAGAGTGATCTGATGTGTTTGTCTAGAGAAACTTACTGAGTTGGAATTGCTCACCGTGGTGGTAAAAGTGACCAGTCATCTCAAAAAGCTACCTTACTGAACATTATTACATGAAATGGTTACAAATCTTCACTGGGAGATTTGAAAAGTGAATAAAATCCCTGTTTCCTGTCACTGTAGACAAATCAAAGTTGGTGAGTGCATTTACAGTAAACCATCTCTCACCAGTGAACTTTGATTTTACACCTCTGTTAATGAGTTGTACAGAAATGGTAAAAACAATTAGTGGAATTCACTTTTACAACTTCTAAGGTATACAATTAGCTTCAAAATTACATAATTTTTTTAAAGATCCACAGACATTGTGAGAAATGTAAAATACGGTCAGTTGGAAAAAAGTCCCAAACTCAAATACAGTTAAAATATAAAGGGTAATCAGTACACACTTAGAGAAAGCTAAAGGAATATCATATTGCTCAAGAGTTTTGGAATCTGAGCCTCTCCCTGCCATCTCACTCAGCAGCTGGGCCTGAACCTCCTCATAACCCCAGCGACTATGTCATCACTTTAATCAATCTAATCCAATCTAACACACCAACCCAAACACACAATTTTCAATTTCATAACTTTAATTAACATAATCCTGTTGAAATTGCATAGTGTGGAATGTCTAAAGTCTAAAGCATAAAAGGTAGATAGAGTAAGTAAGAGAAGGAAAGAGAGGGGGGGATAAAACAGCGGCCAGTGTTGCCAAAATGTTTATTTGTAGTGCTAAACACACACACACACCTATAAACATGCACTCACTCATTTTACTTACACACATAGGTCTGAGACACAGCTGGCAACAAAAGGATTGGGATCGATGTTCTCATGGCAGGAGACAAAAGGAAAGAAAAGCAAAGCACTGCACTTCTCAATGGCATCCTGCAGCAGAAAACACAGTTACTGAACATGCAATATGCACATTACTTTTAAACATTTGGCAGACACTCTCATCCACAGAAACTTATAGTTACAGTTGTAGGTGAATGTCACATTAAGAACTTTTCCCACTAAACATTAATAGCTTCATCACCAAAAAACTTTAAAGACTACACTGTTCCTAGAAATATTAGGCGTAAGCGTACATCCATGTCTGACTCGGATGAACATGGTCCAGGGAAATCATCATCTACAGCAGGACAAGGTCGTTCATGAGGGAGATGTACAGCCCAGCTGTTACCAAACTCAGCAACATCTTCAGTGTTCAAGCCTAAACAGAACAACAGAGAGCACAGAAACGAAGTGCGTGAGGAACATTAGGCATATTTATCAACAGAGCTTCAACTTAACAGCTAACAGCACTTAGTCCAGAGAGAACGAGAGAGAGAACATGCTGAAATTCACAGTATTTCATGGCAGTTCCCTCAAACATATATGACGCTGAATACATAACTTATTCCATCACAGGGTCTTCAACAGCAAACAGCTACACTGACTGTAAACACATTTGCATTACTGAAATGTTTCAGTTCTCTCTTTGATCTGCGGGACTGGTCCAGTCAAAGGATGCTTGAGCTTGATCTAACCCAGCTATGCACAGAGCTGATATAATTCGCCTGAACTGGTTGCTGATAGATATGATAAGTGCGTCTCAGTCTGTTTGTCTCACCACGACTGCTGCTGAGATCATCCGATCCGTCATCATTGTAGTTTCCACACAACCCACAAGGCCGGCCTTTGTGGCCCTCTGTCATTTTGAGGTAGACCCCGGAGCTCCCATCCCATGCCAGAGAGAAGCCAAATGTGCTCTTCACCAGAATGTAGTCAGCCAGACGCTCAATAAACACATTATGCACCGTCTGTGGCAGGGTCAGTCTACATCAAGAATTACCAACAAGAGAAATATAAATTCAAAAGGGCGAATACACTTTAACTACACTACAAAGCAACCAAAAGATCTGAAAGATTTCTGCACTGTATAATTTTAATGAATACAAACTAGCAAATGCTCTAATTTGAAGAATATTTTCACATGAAAGTTCCTTTGTAAAATATCTTCTTAAGTTTGTACATTTTGCTCATTAATTAATGGCATATCCATTACTCCATTGGTCATTTATTCACTACTTCTTTCCTATGCCCATTCACTCATTCACTTATTTAGGACGTGTCTAGACCCACCTTTGTTCGCCCTTTAGCACCTGGTAGCCACTAATGTGGATTTCCTCCTCATTAGGAAAGAACAGACTAAGAGCACGAGGACAGGAATACACCGAACCACGACATGAACGACTGTTATGCACCTGCGATTCAGAGAGAAAAAAAGAGAGAAGAAAAAAGATAAATGAATAGAGAGGCAGTTTAAGTTAATGACATACAGAAAAAGACAGAAAAAGGAGAGAGAAAAGTTACAGTTTCCCCATAACAGATGAATTCTATCAACCAGGACATGATTGTTGCCATGAAAGGTCTCTATAAAATGAATAGAGACCTTTCATTGCGATGTCTCCTGCTTACATTAGTAGCAGGAGACATCGTGAAGCCTGAATTTTTTCTATTTTAATAAATATTAGTATGACACGCAAGTCTATTTAACATTACATAACAACTTGACATGAGTGCCGATTATTTTCTGCATTACCCTTATTTGATCATATAATTATAAATATTACACAAATATATTTATAATTATTATTACATAATGTATATTTAGACCATAAATGATTTAAAATCCCAAATAAAACTGTATAAGCAGTGAAGTATTGATGGGAAAGTGCCAGTCTCAATAAACAGAAAATCTCTAAGTCAGTCTTTTATGGGTCAGTTGTCTACAAGGCAGCTTTGTGTGAGTGGAGGATATAAAGGCATCTGTGACTCACCCACACAGTATACTGAGGCTCCGCTGAGAGGCAGTCTTTGGCCAGGATATACGAACACGTTCCAGGGAAATAGTAGTACATTCCATCAAATGTCTCAAAATGGTGTTGACCCCACGAACGGCAAATTCCATCCCTGTCCTGCCCCAAGTTTGGAACTGAGATCAACAAAAACTATTAAAAATTCAGTAAAAACAATTTATAAAAAATAAAAAAAACATTTATCATTAATATCTATAGACTGTCACAAACACACCCAGGAGTTCCCATACCATGCCATTTATTTTTAGGCACACATTTGTGTCTTGTGCATATAGCATATACCATATTTTTCATGAAGTTTGCAATATTTTAAAAACAATCAAGGACTTCAGAGTAATGAAGTAACTCCTTGGCATTAAGTTATCTAATGGCTGAAACATGGAACAACAATTTCTCAATTTAAAATTAAACATTAAGTTACACACACACACACACACACACACACACACACATGTCTACAAATGACCACATATAGAACACATCAAGACAATATCACACTGCCTACAGACCACTGGTTCCCAAGCTCAGTAAGAGGTTTTTAATGAGCTGATTAGTTGGATCAGGTGTGCTGAGAGCAGGAAAAGCATTGACCTGTGCAGAGCAAGGGGCCTCCTGGACCATGGTGGGAACCACGGCTGTAGACAGTAGCTTTAAAAATTTTTTTTTATCATAATTTGCCACCTGAGTATTCACCAGGATTAAATCATTGTTTCTATCCTCCAGATTATCTATATATCACGATGTGTCCACTTGATAATATTACGCACTGATTTGGCAGCGGTCTCCCAGAGCCTGGAACTGAGCACAGTCACAGTGGCCTCCGTCCTGACACCAGCCACCATTAAGACACCCGCAATACTCTAAAAAATCCAGAAATACACACACACATATATAATGTCCAACCATAAATAATAAGGTTAATTTAACCTCAAAGATGGTTTAACTTTTTATTTGAAAAAGTTTCTTTCAGTGTGTGTGTGTGTGTGTGTGTGTGTGTGTGTGTGTGTGTGTGTGTGTGTGTGTGTGTGTGCGTCTTCATATATTACCTGTAGAGGCATCCCGAACTGTGTAATTACGGAGAACACTTCGAGGGAGAGCTGAATCAGACAGCACTGCACTAAAAGTCTGCAAAAGAAATGTACTGCAAATATGAAATGTGTGTAAATGTGCTCTTCACAGCAGCTTTCTTTATCTTTGAAGCTAAATGCACAACATAGCTCCATGTAGTCAGTGCTCCTCTAAGATGGAAAGACAGCGGCAGATGTTTGGGAGCTGAGCTCTGAGTGCTGTAACATTTGTGCTAACTCTACAAAGACAGCTTTGTCAACATGCAGAGTGCCTTAGTGTGTGTGTGAGTGTAGTTTCTCCACTCTCTCCCCAGACATTTTCTCTTAGGTATACTCACCTCCTCACGGAAGAGATCTCGTTTCTGGCGCAGTGCATTAACCCTCCTTTTAGAACCATTACAAAGAGAGCAGTATTAAAAGCACAGTGACGGTGAGAGTGCAGCTTGAGAGCTACTTAAGATGCCACACATTCACATTAATGAAGCTGCATGGTGATGCTGAACAAAGGTGATTAAAGGTATTACAGGATTCTACTCTAACATCAACATTATTCCAACTATTACAGATTGTTTTGTCAAACTTCAAACTAAGACTATTTAATTAATTAACAGAGAAGTCTATCTGTACCTCTATCTCTTCCATGTCCCACCACCACTACGCACACCTAAGGCCCCAAGAAAACTGGCCCATTCACATAAGTCAATTTGTGGGAAACTTGTTCTGTCACTTAATGTACTCAGAAAATTACAAAATATATTTTGTGTACCACAGAATCTTTAATCTGGAGAAATACACTTCTTTCAAAAACATATACAAGCTCTTCTTTTTGTCCTTAGTGTGTCAAAATCTGACAAAACTCTCAGCTTTAATATAAAAAAGTATATTCATTAAATATGTGAAGCAAAAAAGCAGTTAAAAACTTACCTATTCAAGTTACTTTCTGGTTTTGATACTTGGCAAAAAACTCCTGTCAAAAAGGAAACGTATCAAAACTTTCATTCACAGATATGGAACTTTCCTTAGTGGTGCAATACATTAAACAAATTCTAATACGCAGTTATATCATATCAACCCTTCCCTGGTAGTCTACACAGCTGTGCCAATATTCCAAATGTGAACACATTTTATCAGTGAGATCATAGAATAACCCTGCAACAGTTAAATAATAACTATTTTTAGTCTTATATAAAACTGCTAATGGACAAAAATGAGTGGCATGAACAACAAAACACACCAACAAAACAATCAAATTAACCTGAAAAATGGAATTGGGATTTAGTGTGAGTAACAAAATTTTAATAGATGAAAAGCAGATCCTGTTCCCCAAAAATACACCTGTATGCCATATGAAAAGTACATATCCATCAAATTTGTACATAACGGAACCAAGCAAAGGCTCCTACAAACTGCATTTTACCTTAGAGGACAATACATGTATTGTTATATCAACTAAATATACTTCAAATTGCTATATAATTTAGCCTGAAAAATTAACTCTGTGAACCAAATGTAGGGTAAAAATTAACATTCAAGTTGAATTATATGAAACCTTCAACAGGATTTGGACATTGTGGCTGTACCATTATCCTTCAGACAAATGTATCACACAGAATTACAACACCCACCTTGAAGTACGAACAGTTTGAAGAGAAAAAACAGTTCCACTTTCCGCTGTTCGTTCATTTCAGGGCAGAGTCCTTATGGAAACCGTTTAAAACTACGAGGGCATCGTTGTGGGTTCAGCCTGCGTCGTTAGTTATTAGGGAACGATTTCAAAATCGATCAGCAGGGCTGATTTTTCCTGATGCAGGGCTTACGCAGAGTGACACGTTTTTTCCCAAAGCGAGTTGCCTACCAGTCCCATCTTCTCTCAAAGTCACTGAAATAACTTCTCTGCCTTGTTTTTTGTTTTCCCACCTGTATTCCGTAAAAACCCCGCCCTACGGTTGGCTCGTAGTCCACAGGTGGGATAAACTACTACTATAAACCCTGCCCTGTCCGAGCACAGGGGGGCGAGACTTAACGGAACACAGTCGAGGTCTCAGTCATATAATCTCCCAAACCATCTTATTAAATATTGAATAACAGATGCCACTTTGTTTTGAAAAGTGCTGGGGACAAAGACGGAGTGAGAAACCCACTGATCACCCCGCTTGCACACATCAGTTAATCCCATTTCTAAAGGCCAGGCGCATGACTTTTCCAAGCCTGTATCTAAACCTGTTTGTTGCAGAAACAGGTGTCCCAGTACTAATCCCCGAATTCTGCTACAATTAAAATTATACTCAAAGTCTGCCCTTCGTTACTGGTGAGGATAGAGATAATGGTGGACTGAGATAAAAGTAAATTAACTTCAAAGATAATAATAATAATAATAACCAAAAACTAACCTTGCTTACTCTAATTTTGGTAGGTTACCTTTAATTTATATGAGCTGAAGTTGAATATCCGCTCATGTTAATTTATCCGAAGTACAGTGTCTTATAAATCTGTATAGTAATAACTGTTAGAATAAAAATGAACGGCCCTGCGACGTGCTGGCGACTGTCCAGGGTTTACCCCGCCTTCGCCCGTAGAAACTGGGATAGGCTCCAGTCAATTTTCATTCTTTTAAGGTCGGGCACTGATGTTGGACAAGAAGGCCTGGCTCGCAATGGATGGGGTTGAGGTCAGGGCTCTGTGTGAACCAGTCAAGTTCTTCCACACCGAGCTCATCCAACCATGTCTTTATGCACCTTACTTTTGTGCACTGGAGCACAATCATGCTGGAATAGATTAGGACTTCCCAAACTGTGTCCATAAAGTTGGAAGCATGGTGTTGTCCAAAATGTCTTTGTAATTTTGGACAACAAAATTAAAATTTACAGCATATGTATTAGAATACAGTGTCATTATAGCCCGAGTTATATTCGATATCCTAATTTAAATATTTCCGGTGTAATATCTTGACATTTGTTTATACCGTTTTAATTTTCCATGGTTTTAACCAACTCCATATTGAAGTCTATGTATTTGAATGTCATAGTCCCTGTTGGTGGAACTGTCAGGCGTCCCAATACTTTTGTCCATATAGTGTATATCCATTCTTTTCCCCTGCATCATAAACACATTTTTATTTGTGCAGTCCATAAATATACATATATTCTACATTCTAATTTTAATATTCCTGTGTAATATCTTGAATTACATTTGTTTATACAGTTTTTAATTTTCCATCGTTTTAACCAACGCCATATTAAAGTCTATGTATTTGAATGCAATGTCATTAAAGTTTCTGCTGGTGTAATGGTCAAGCGTCCCAATACTTTTTTCCATATAGCGTATGTCCATTCCAGCATCACAAACAATTCTTTCCTTATGTTGTCCTTAAAAATGCGTGTATTCTATATCTAATTTAAATATGCCCTGTGTAATATCTTTGATAACATTTTGATAGGTTTTTTTTTTGTTTGTTTGGGTTTTTTTTGTTTTTTTTTTACCAACTCTACATATTAAAGTCTATGTATTTGAATGCACTATCGTTAAAGTCCCCGGTGAACGGTCCCTAAACTTTTGTCCTTATAGTGTATGTACATTCTTTTCATCTGCCTCATCAACAATTCTTTCTTTAAGTGGTCCATGAAAAACACACATATTTTATATCTAATTTAAATATTTCCTTTGCAATATCCCAAATGACATTTGTTTGTACAGTTTTTAATTTTGGTCTGGCGCCCCAATACTTTTGCTCATATATTGTATGTACATTCTTTTCCGCTGCATTATAAACAATTCTTCATGTGGTCTATAAAAATATGTATATTCTATATGTAATTTAAATATGACCTGTGTATTACCTGGAATTACATTTGTCTATACAGTTTTTGTAACCATCACTATAAAGTCCACAGTGACCTAAATAAGGCGCGACCGGTCCACAGCTTTACACGCAATAGGGGAAAATGGCGGTCTGTGTTTTGTTTCGCTGCGTCTCTGCAAACTTCTCTTGCACCCTTCCCAGACTTTCTCGTTCAGATGTTTTGTCTCCTGCCCGGCTGTTGGCGAGAACATGTTTTAAAAGGGATCTGTCACTGGCTCCTCGGTTTTGTGCAGGTATCAGTAATCTTGGTCGTGTTTCCCAGCTTCAGCTAGACCCTCCAACGTGCAGCTGAAACTTTTCAGCACCGGTTTGTTTCACAGTAGAGAGCAAGAACAGGTTCTCCTCCAGCCTAGGGTGGCTGAAATCTGATATATTCGAAAGGTATCATTGCAGTAAAATGAAATCATGCCGCGAGCATAAATTTAAGGCTAAAACCTGCTCGGCTGTGCTGCTATCTCAGCTACACTAAATGGGCAGGACCAAAGTATTGGGACGCATGGCCATTCCACCAGCAGAGATTTTAATGACCTTGCATTCAAATACATAGACTTTAATATTACCCCCTAACCATGTCTTTATGGACCTTGCTTTGTGCACTGGAACTGTCATCCTGGAATAGAAAAGGTTCTTCCCTAAACTGTGTTCACAAAGTTCGCATGGTGTTATCCAAAATGTCTTGGTATGTTAAAACATTAAGATTGCCCTTCACTGGAATTAAGGGGCCTAGTCCCAGTACTTTTGTCCATATAGTGTAGCTTCGTGTCTGACTGCGTGTTTGTGTCATTGGCACATTTGGTTTCTAAAAAATGCATGCAATGGCTTAAATTAACACAGCACTGGCATTAAAAGTAAGTAAAAAAGGAACATAAAATTTTTCACTAAAGTACCTCTCAACAGCAGTCCAAGAAGTGTTGTAAGGAGTGTATATGAGCAATTGTATTTTTTGGGGATCTGTTAAATGGCCAAACTGCTGAATGTGCTAGCAGGTAAATGAGAATTTAAAGTATTGTTTTTTAGATTGGTTATGCTCACCGTAAATGCAGTTAGTAGTGAAGTCTGTGCTGCACAAATGCTTTACTACCTCCAGCTTTTGGATTGAGACTCTGATGAAAATGTCTATATTTTTTAAAAATATTACCTAGTCTTGCCCTTCAGACACCTGTCATGCGTTTCACTCTGCAGCACTGAAGTACACAGACAAGCATGAGTGGGTACGAGTGGAAGATGGCGTGGGAACTGTTGGCATCAGTAACTTTGCTCAAGTGAGTGGAGTAGTAGTTACAGTTGACTGATTAAAATGATTCCATGCACAGTCAGTAGTTCAGCTGAGTTAGGAAGTGAAACATTTTATTACAGGCTTAGAGGCACCACTGTGTATTGTAACGTGTCTTGGTGCTCTTCTGCTCTCGTGCCTTCCAGGAGGCCTTGGGTGATGTAGTCTACTGTGGTCTACCTGAAGTTGGCACAAAACTCTCTCAGTCAGGTAAAATGTACTAAATAATGTATTTTAATTTTTGTGTGTGTGTGTGTGTGTGTGTGCACGCGCGTATATATGTATGTGTATGTACGTGTATACATAAACAGCAGTGCTTAAAAATTAACACACTACTGCAAGCATTGCATCTCTTACATATGACATATCTGTCTGACTGTGGATTGGTGGAGTCCAAACTCATTAGATATATTTTGTAATCTTTTGGTATAACAAGCATCAACAAACCTGTTTTCTGAGGTCCTCAGAAATCACCTTTGTTCATGCCATTATCAGAGATGGGGACTCGCGTCTGAGACTCGGACTCGAGTCGCACTTAAGTCACACAAACTGAGACTTGGGACTTGACTTTAGACTTGCCCTCAATGACTTGAGACTTGACTCGGACTTGGGCGTTGTGACTTGCGAGTCACAGAGTGTTCATTTCATGAAATTATTTATTTATATCTTGCGCTGTTTCCAACGACCCGTCGTTCGCCATAATCCGGATTTATTAGCCAAAAACCATTCCGCTCACTCTAGGGGTGGTAGTAGCTCAGTGGGTAGGATACTTACCTCTGGATCAAGAGGTCATGGGTTTGAAACCGT
>JBBIGA010000018.1:6538287-6551087 GCA_037576975.1 Alestes dentex
AAAGACTTGAGACTTGACTTGGACTCGAGCACAAAGACTTGAGACTTGACTTGGACTCGAGCACAAAGACTTGAGACGACTTGGACTTGGGAAAAATGACTTGTGAACATCTCTGGGCCATTATATGCTTCCACAAGTGTTATTTCCTCAATAAATGACCAAGTATTGTCCCATTTGTTTAAGGTAATATTTGTTTAGAAATAAAGGCACTAACCACTGGATAGTAAGTAAGGGGAACAACCCTCAAGACCTGGGTAATCTATGGTTCATTCCATACCAACTTACCCAAGACTTTTCAGTCCATGTCAAAGACTTTTTCAAATAAACTCATGTGAAAACATTTATTAAATTAAGAGGACCTTGTAAAATCCACTATCTCTTCTTCAAATATTTAATTAACTTAATTACCAAACCGAAGGATAATTTGCACTGGATAACATTCATGTACATGGTTGTTGCTATTAGAATGCTGTAGAATGTTTTAAGCATAATATATTTCCTTATTAATTTTTGTACTGTTTTTTTTTACTTTCTGGTTTTTTGGTCCTGCATGAATGTCATTCTTTTTATATAAATCATCATTTAATATTTTTTTGAAAATGGTACATTTTTGTATTTTTTGGCTGTAATAGTACATTTGGTGGGTTTTATTTTATGGGTAGATATCTGTACCAGGTTGACCAAAATGTTCTATGTTTGTTTGAAACCTATTGAGCCTTTTTTTTAAAGTAAAATATTCAACAACTAATTACATGAGTATATGTTACAACTACAAGTTTGATACGAGGTTTTACTATTTGTTTAAATATGATTTATGTGGGAAAAGTGCTTCTAAGCTATAATTTGCCCTGCATTGATGTCTAACAGTGTGGAGAAAGATACCAAAAGTTTTTTTTTTTCCATTTTGCAACTGTGGCATAAAAAAGTTAATGCGAACTACATTTAACACATAGCATAGCCATTATGGCATGGATGAAAGCCACTCCTACTTATTAAGAGGCACGTGTAATTGAGCAAATTTTTCAGCATTCTAGTTCCATGAATAAATGCACTTGGTTTTGAAATTTCAGAATTTTACTGCTAGTGATACAGATGACAAACTGCAGCTTTAACATGGTGCATGTATTTAAGTATGTATTTGTGTGTAGATGAATTTGGTGCTCTAGAGAGTGTGAAGGCAGCTAGTGAGCTGTATTCCCCGTTAACGGGTGAGGTGACGGAGGTCAACGATGCTCTTTCTGATAATCCCGGACTGGTCAACAAGTCATGCTACAAAGATGGTGAGACTCCTCATTCTTGACCATTCTAGAAAGAGATGTGTGGTACTGAGCATTAAACTCTTCAAAATATACTGTAGAATGCTGGATTTCTAGTCATTTGTGGAGGTTTTTCTTTGTCGCCCATCTGTAAATTACATTACGAGGACATACATTTTTTTTTTTAGTGCAAAGTGACTGTTTTGGGATGTGATTACCATTAGCAGTGTTTGATGTAATTATTTCTTCCTTGTTACTAAATGTTATTCTTGGACATTGCAGGTTGGCTGATAAAAATGACTATTTCTGTACCAGAAGAACTGGATGCTCTAATGGATGAAGCTGCTTATGAGAGATACATCAGATCTATAGAGGACTAGTGGCTGTTTGGACCACCAGTATGTGCAAGAGTTTTATATGTAAATGAGTTCTCTTTTGGGTGAACAGAAAAAAGACAATATGATCAACTGGGGACAGGCTATTTTTCCACTACTGATTCCTCTGATTAGAGCTACTTTCTGCGTTTGTTTAGATAGTGTAGGTCTAACAGAGAACAACTGTCAGCCCTAACAGTCTCACATAGAGCATGGAGGGGTCTACTGAAAAAATGGTACAGATTCAGTCAGTTGCACACTGTGTTTTTTTTTTTTTTAATGTTTTGTTTCAGAGATATTATGCACTGTAAGGCAGCCAGAATAACCAGCTGTAGAAGGAATCATTCAGTACAGTCTTCCATTGAGTGGTATTGCAGGTCTATAGTATGACCAGTTGGAGGTCCAGTAAAACATGTGCGAATTTGTGACAAACTAGAGTTTGGCAGTTAGATCACCACTCTTGTCTAGAAGTCAGATCCTGTAGAGGAAGAGGTACATCCTCCATGTGTTTGTGTTGATGACCAAAGGTTGATCTGACCCCTGCTCAGTCGGGTTTTGGGTCAGCAACTGACAGGTGGAGATAACGATTATTAAAGCACTAGTCTCTCAAACAGATTAAAATCTCTCTTTTTCTGGTATGAATGTTGTAAACCAATAAACCAATGTGACAAGGGGCCAGGGGTACAGAACAGAGGGGCCAAATCCAGAAGCTGAATTCCTACTCTTACATTTCCACAAAAAAGCCAAATGTGGTTTGTTTGAAAAGGGAAATCACTAAATTTGCAAGATGTCTGGCCCTCTGTTCATCAACCCTGATATGTGCATTGTGAATAAAGATGTGTAAACACTGATATGCAAAAGTGGATGAGGTTACATTGTTTGAAGGACCTCCAAAAAAGTCCTTAAATGACTCATTTTAATGTAGTGTGGTCAGCTTCAGTACACCATTTAAGCCACAAGCTCTAGGGCTATTACTGATAAACACTACAAGGAGTTCAGCCACTTAATGAAAGTGGAAAATCATGTTTAATGGTTTCACAAACACACATACAAAACTGCAAGATGGATTTCTAAAAGGGTAACTGAGGTAATGCCATGACTTTTCCCTGGTACTTTCATCTTTGTTACACAGCACCACTTACAGTCCTTGGCTGTCCAGCAACAGAAGTTGAAAATTCAAGTTTAACTGCTTTTTAAAAACATTTCAGCAGGTTTCCTTACTTAACAAGGCCTGAGAGTGACTGAGGTAATGATACTGACTTTGGTCATAGTTTATTATCATTTTTGTACAGCACCACTCACGGCCTGGCATTACGATGTTGCCCTCTGCGTTTACTGGTAGTGGGGCACTGAAGCCCTTCAAGAATGGAGTGGTTCTTCTCCAACCTCTCTCTCCTCTGAGCATTTTCATACATCACGCTGGCTGTGAAGTCATGCTTATTTAAAAAGGCAATTCTCTCATCTCTGCTGCGGCTGACATAGCCTTTTAGAACTGCACTGTATGGGTTGTCCTGGGAGTCTGTATTTTCAGGTTGGTGTTTGAACTCCATCCGTGTGATGACTGGGAGCAGAAACTCCTCTCCATGTCTTAGTACGTCACTACCGCTGCCCATGACCTCCTGTACAAGCTTGGTAGGCAGAGGCACTAAGTCACAGCCTGACTGCTGGCACACATACTCACTGAAACGCTTCCGCACCAATGAAACATCTCTCAGTGACTGGGCACGCCGCTCCTCCAGATCAACAACAATCCGCTGGGGATAGTTTTGGCCCAAAGCAACACCTTAATACATGGAGAGACACAACCAAATACATGTCACATAACTTTCTTTAAGCTAACCAGTACCCAAGTCCTTGTGGACCTGATGTTATGACAAACAATACTGACTGACCTGCTCTACGCAGTACTGAGTCTGGGCACTTCCAGGGCTTATGGATGAACTCATCAGGCAGCGCTTTTAGCTCAGGGCACCACTGTCTAACATAATTTCCATAGGGGTCACTGGTTAATGCTGCATCAACAGGATGCATGACAAAATTCCAGTGATCCAGACCACACATGCCTCCATTCTGCCACATCATGGCATCTATCGCAACGTCAGCATCCACCAAAGTGTCCTACAGGGAAAGAGAAGCAAAGGAAAAAAATCACATATTAGGGAAGATATGACTGGTTTGTGAAACATCACATCCCATAGGTAACACAGCTTGGGCCCAAGGATGTTCCAATCATCTAAATGGATTTAATGTCCTTTCACTGGCTTGTAACAGATTATCAGTGTGAGACAGGACAGAAATATCACCAGAGCTTTAAAAGGAGATTTGGTCATATCCAAAAGTTTAAACAGGCCCAGTCAAATTATATCTTTTGTTGCATCCTCTGCATTATACAAAATTAAACAGGCACTTATTCTATATTCATGTGAAATTTCTATTTATTTACTAGTTTTAAAATATTGAAAAAGTCAGAACTTCTTTATGCAACCAGGGTGGTGGTGCTGGAGCCTATCTCAGCACTCATAGGGTGAAAGGTATAGAAACTCCCTGCACAGGTCGCCAGTTCATCGCAAGGTAGGCACACAGACAAGCATGTTCACCTGCAGTTGACCACTGTGCCTCCCAAATGAACAATAATGTATAGAAGTGAGTTCTCTATAGGGATTCTGTACTTATTTTCACCTAGAAAATGAACATGTAATTTGAGTGTCCAAGCTTTTGCATAAGACAGGGCATCTGGTATCCTAGAGGTTAGGGCGTGGTTTTGAATACCAGGAATGCTAGTGGCACCTCTGAGCAAGGTAATGTTCCCACACACTGCTCCCTGGGCGCGTGTCCCTGGCTGCCCCGCTGCTTCACTTGGTGAATGGATAAAATTCAGAGAAAGAATTTTGTGCTGTTTACACCATGTGCTGTGGTGTGTTCACATTTGACAGAATGGTCACTTTACATAATGGTAACTTTGTGGCTGCAAGTACTACAATGAAACACATGAAAGCATCTGAAACATTCTAAAAATGTTCAATTTGCTCAATTCAGCATATATTTTTTTCACCTGAAACCAGCGGTATCCCTCCTGCCAGGCTATGTGGAGGTATGCAATAAGGAAGGATGCCACCACATGCCTCATGTAGTTGTTCATCCAGCCAGTAAGCCACAACTGCCTCATGGCTGCATCAACCAAAGGGTAGCCTGTTTTTCCTTGGTGCCATGCTTTCAGATGGTCATGGTTTGAACTCCAGTGTAGAGCCTAAAAACACAAAGCATTGAGATTGTGACAAAAATAAACCTGAGTAATACTTTGTCACAGTGTCCATACAGAAATACCTCAGATCCTAGAAAACTATTATCACATGCGTGTGAAGCAGAAATTATACACCTGCACTCCAAAAGTACTAGAAATGTTTAACTACAAGTTATGTTTACAGAGTGAAGATTCACTACATACAAGGTCAAATCATTTTAACACACATAAGCCTTGCCTTATACGGCGGCCTGAGGGAGTCCCAGGGCAGGTGTGGGAATAGGCAGAGCTGCCAATATGCCAAATCTCTCCATGCCAGCTTCCTCAGGAACTTGTGGGACCTGCAACGAACCCCCTGTGTATCCCACAGCAACCAGCGAGCGCTCAGCTGCCCAAAATGTAGATATGGAGACAGAAAGCTGGTGTTCGAAGCATCTGCCCGACTTGACTCTTTCTCATAGCAATACACACCTGAAATTCATTACAATGCCAAGAAGAGGCAAAGTCTAATGATTGTGTGGCCACTGTTTTATGTATAGATGTAACTGAAACAATGACTTTATATTTGACTTATCTGTAAAGCAACCTTGAAATTAGGAGAAGTGTTGTATATACAAAAAATGATTATTAGCAGTGTCACTCACCCTCTCTGAAGAAGGTCTCTAGTCGTGCATAAGCTCCCTCCTCGCTAAAATTCCAGGCTTGACGAATATTTGCTGCCCAGTCAATCTGTCAAAAGCATTATACAACCGTTCATGCATGTGGAAAGCATTTAATGAGTTACATCATGTGTACACTAACTACCATTAGTAAAATGACAGGTTGTCAAAAAAAATCTAATTTCTCTCTCCCAAATATAGTCAGTCCAAGACTGTTTGCAGCTTGAAGTTGGCTTCCTTAGGTTTGAGTTGGAGCTCTGAGGCTAATGTAGCTCACAAGAAGCTCATAGGCACATATTTTGCACTGTCCAGTCATAACACTTTGCTTCAAACAATGTTGTTGATAAGTGATTTCAAAAAGACTTATGTGGTTTCTAACAGTGTTAGTCATATTAATGGAGACACATTTCAGGATTCAGTGTGGTTTTACTTGTGTGATATACTTTAATGTCCTTACTTTGGCCTTGTACTTTTCCTGCAAAACCAATGACTCACAGGCTTTTTTGGGTTTTTTCGCTATCTGACAATGTTTGGTTTATTGAGAAAAGTGTTACATTTTATGGCTAGGCACTTCAAGGCCAAACTGAAGTAGACATCTCAATAAACGGACTGATCTGTAGTTAGCTGTGACAGCTTACTTCCGTGCCATCTTTCCTGCGTGGCATGCGAGCCAGTCCCAGCTGAGTGAGGGGGCATCCCTGAGGCCAGGAGGATGGAGGAGGCAAAGCACAAGGGGCATCCAGTGGTTCGCCTATTCCAGGGTTAGGGTTTTGCTGGCAGCAGCTCATGAAGTGAGACACCGAGCCAATACCTGCAAACAAACAGCTCTATAAGTGTACATATCTCACCCATTTTTTATTTATTTATTCTTAAATTACATATATTTTAAAACACTAGCTTCCATTTACATTGTATGAATACGTCCTGATCAGTGAAACATTCTGACATGCAAGGTTTTCTTTCTTTAGAGAACCGTTTTAAAGACCCACCTCGCAGGCCAACACCCTTAGTGCTGACAGTGTAGGGGTCTCTGAGGCAGTAGGAGTGGTAGATGTGGCACTTGACACCCTGTTTCTCCAGAGCAGCCCACACGGCGTCATCCCTTTCCTTGAGCCATGGCTCATACAGTGCAGTGGCAATCACTGCTCCTGCCCCTGTCTCAGCTACCAGCGCTTGCAGAGCGGCTAAGGAGGACGACTCAGTTCTGTGGGTGACCAGGTGGCTACCACACTCCTCCAGGGAGCGGTTCAAACACTCCAGTGCCTGATGCAGCCAGTACTTACTGGCTCCACCTGTTGCCATGGTATCACCTGGCCCCTCCTCCTCTTTGGAATTCCACAGGAATACAGGTATGATGGGCGCACCTAACTCAAGACAGCCAATCAAAGCTGGGTTGTCCCGCATGCGGAGGTCACGTCGGAACCACAACAGCACAGGCCTTGGAGCTGACGGACTCTGCGCGAGTTGCTGCTTTTTCCGTTGCCGACGCCTCTGTGATTTCTTTGGCTTCACTAAATAATTTAAAGGTTCTTCATGTGCAACAAATGATGAGTCTGAACTACGTTCTTTCTTAATGACAGTAGTGGATCTCTTGGGCCTAATGTCTTTAAGAGTGCAGGCTTTCTGGATGGGTGTCTCTGGACCTCCAGCCTGGCTGTCTCCTGATGCTTCAGCAAGCTGGTCCGAGCTCCTGCTTTCAGAAGATTCATGTCTGTGACTGGTTTCTTGAAGAGAAAGGGCTATGGCCACCTCTACTGCTTCTTCCTCGTCCTGGTAAAACAGCAAAAGGCCACAGATGTGTAATGTTAGTACTTGAGGCCCCTTGTGCAAACATTTATCTTTTACTTAATTGTTCTGTCAGTTGTAAATCACCACGGAAAGTCTTTTAGTCTAATCTTAGATCTACACTTGGTAAAATAGAGAAAGAAGAATACAAATAATAAAATTTGTCTAAAGGCTACAGTTAGTGCAGCTTTAACTACAAAACCAGTCTTACCGGAGAAAAGTAGTTCAGGAAGATCGCAGTGAGCTGACTGTAAAGCTGAATGTGTCCTGAGGCCAGAGGTTTAACCAAGTCCAGAAACAGAGCTCGAGTGTCTTTTTCGCCCAGTACAGAAAGACAGATACAGAAAAACCCTTCTGCGTCTTCCTGGCCCGATAGCAGGTCTCTGAGAGCTGGGCGAACCTGAGAAGCTTTGTTCAGAGACATTTCTCACTGGTAAGAGCCTGGACAATGACAGAACATCCACAGAAGAACATAAGAGCACAAAAGATTAATCACGAACAGATTCGTCGTTGCAAATTATATAACAAAACACACGATGAGCTACAGCGAAATAGTCTCTTCAAATTTACCCTTGGAGAGCTGAGGCGCACAAGTTGAGTTTGGCTGCGTTACGCAAGCTCCACCCGATACGTTTCGTAAGCAGTGTTTTTTGTAAGCTTCAGCAAGCTTGGTCATTGAAAAAAACAGTTCTAACTAAAATAGCAAAACAAAACATGCACAATTTAGATTTAACAGGTGTGATCTATCAATGCGCATTGCCTCTTTCTCACTGTAGTATTTGGTCAAATCGATTGGTTATTTGTAGGCGGTGTTAAACGAACAGCTTGACCAATCACCGTCAGGAACGCGAAACGAAGCTCCTCCTCCTCAGCGAACCACATGTTGACCAAACAGAGGCATCACGTGTAGCATCAACATGATTTTTTTTAATGCTAAAACTAAAGAGTCGTAAAAATGCAACATTTTGGTTTCACAAAAAGTCTTGAATAGGCTTGAATCGTCTGTTTATCAATTCAAGAGTTAGTTTCACGCAAGTTAGAACGTAAAACAAGTAAACAGCCATTTTCGTGTGCCCTTATGCAGATCTGCAGAATTCCGAACACAGGTAATTCCATTCACTCAGTTCCATATGCCTAAGTGAAGCTTTACTTATACATCTTTATAAGTCTTTTTTCTGCTCTTCTGCTTTTCTTCTGAATTTTAGTCTTTCAAAAGCAGCCAGTCATTCCTGTTTCCTATACTGTACTACACGTACATACACACACACACAAACACACACACACACACACACACACACATACCATTTCTGTTTATTAATTAGTTTTGAAATTATGGCACAATATAAAGACCAGATGATATTAAACCATTATATATATAATTCTAAGTTTACAACTTTCATTAGCATCTAATGAGTTCCATTCGAGAACCTTTAGTGTTATTTCTGTCTAAAGGCAAATTAAGATTTTTGACCTGATAACTCAGTTATTTCACTTCATCTCAAGTCAATATGCTATTTCACTGATGAATACTATGAGCATGGTTTTATACTAGCCATGTCTGCTAGAGAATCAGCATTTTAAGGCAGTTTTCAGTTATAACTCTTATTTAATATATCTCAGTGAGAAGATTGTTATGGTTAAAGTATGACTGTGTAATGGCCTTTAGATGTTTGAGAAACACGTTAAAGAGAAGCGACAACAGTACTTCAGATTCAGGCCAGTAGGTGGCGGTAACACCAAGGCAATGAAAATGCTATTAACGAAAGCAATAATACTAATACTAATACTAATACTACTACTACTACTACTAATAATAATAATAATACAACACAAATAAGTAGCGTTTAAAGCTTAACCTGTGGCGGATCCGTTGGAAAAGTTAAATGAAAGATACAGAAGGAGAAGAAAACTTAACAATGTTACACTATTATGTCAAACCCACAGTGTTTCTCTTTCATGTGTATTGACTTACAAGCGGAATCAAGCCCCTTTAAAGAGGAACAAATAGCTGGAAAATGAAAATTGAACAGAGAGCCTATACTTGAGGGAGGTGTAATCAATAATGTTTAGACAGCAGAACAAGCCTTACAGACAGCAGATCAATACAGTAAAGAAACGCCCTCTCTCTCTTTCTCTCTCTTTCACTCTCTCTCTCTGTCCTACTCACTCACCTCACAGAATCCGATCAGGTCTTTATTTAAAGCTTGCTCCCTAGTGAGGTCAGTGTGGAGCAGTAATTATATGGAGAGAAAAGGAGAGAGAGGGAGAGTCAACT
The DNA here is from genome assembly GCA_037576975.1 of Alestes dentex. NCBI lineage: Eukaryota > Metazoa > Chordata > Actinopteri > Characiformes > Alestidae > Alestes > Alestes dentex. Next base: position 6,547,878 of record JBBIGA010000018.1, read on the forward strand.
TCAATAAAAAAAAAAAACTGTAACAGGAGCTATTATCACATAATGATTTTCACAGACAGATACACACACGCACGCACACACACACACACACACACACACACACACACACACACACATATATATATATATATATATATATATATATATATATATAAAACGTTACATAATTAATGCATTTTTATTTTTATTTTTTTACACAATTACAAAATGTCATCTGGCCTTTGTATTGTACCAAAATATCAAATGAAACAGATATAGTCCAAAGTTACTTGAAAAAGAATTCACTTTAACTTCTGTTATAAGATGTTTCTTCTCTTGTCCTGAAAAGTCTAATTTAGAGATGTAGGATTGTTCTGACAGCAACAATATATTCATTAGCTATATTTTAGCCGATCTAACATTATGGAGTTATCATATAATATGCATTCTATACAGACAGAATGGGTATTCAGCGTGAGTCAGTTTAAATGATCATCATTTTAAAAATCTTCCTAAACTGTATTGTAAACTCATTATATATCTTCATTAAGTGCATACAGACACCTGGGCCTGGCTGTGGACTCGGGTGTCAGTGCCAGAAAGCACTGATAATAAAAAAAAAGCCTAATAATAAGATCTTTGTATCGTTATATAATTTCTCCTTAGTGCACCAAAAATGAATCAGTAATTCAGTTTAAGGTGTTTTGTAGAGATGTACTGGGAGCAGAAGAGGGCAGTGAGGTGGATAGGTGCAGGAGTAAATAGAAGGGAGGAGAGGAATCAGTGGATGAGTAGAGATGGAAATAAAGTAATCAAGATATACAAGAGAGGGAGTGCAAAGAGGAAGGTGTTGCCATGGAAATCAGAGGGGGATGATTTGGATTGGGTGCAGTGCTATGACCTCCACTTTTGCTTATTGTTCATTTAAAGGCACTTAAAGACAGACCAGCAGCTCATGGCTTCAGGGCAAAATATCTCTGCCTGTTTTCTCTTCTCAGATCATATCAGATGGCCATGTGTCCCCTGATTCTCCACAAATATGTACTGAAGCTGTCATTGCTGAGTGGGTCTTCATCACTGAAACTAGGATGGTATTTGCCTTATTTTTTTCACCTCATCGTTTTTACCTCTTCTGTAAGCCTGTATATCTCTCCACTGCTCTCTCCCGAATTCTCCCCTCTTCTTTGTCCCATTAACGCCGAGCTCAGACGTGGTGTAGCAGGTGACAGGGAGAACTAATCGCTCTGCAGATTAAAAATAAATGAAGAGAAACGTGTTTTAGAAAAACGGCAGAACGCAGATCATAAATCATCCAGGCAGGAGCGAGATCCTCCCCACTGTCCACACACACACGCACACACATCACAGACAAATTACATTACAGAAATCACATTACTGCGGCCTTTCGGGGAGGACGAGTGAAGGGGAAAAGAGGGAGAGAAGGAGTCGGAGCAGATGACACGTGGCCTGAAATGTGATGGACGGCAAAAGAGCTGGAGTGGAATTTCATATATGATGTAAAATATTAAAACTATACATCTTTTCATTCATCCACAGATAAATTTGAGTATTAGTCATCATTAGTGGTTTAATAATAATATTATACGTAGTTTGTGACGATAGACCTTTTGTGGTTTCTGGATGCGGGTTATTTGAACCATTTTGTAGTCTGAACATGTAACCCAGTAAATTTAGGTGTGTGAGATATAATAGCCTGTATGACAGTCAGTGTAAGTAAGAAGAACATGTAAACTACACATACCAAAATACTGTTTGGTTAAAATGTACTTTATGCACCATGAGACATTAAACAAGTAAAACAATCCTCACACTTAAAGAGGAATTCCATTTCCCCAGAAAATAATAATAATAATAATAATAATAATAATAATAATAATAATAAAAATAATACTTATTTTTTATTATTATTGTTGTTGTTGTGGTTTAGAAATAAAAACTCTGAATGGTTTGATGTGAAATGGTTAATTGCAGAGGAACTTACAAACACAGATTTCTTCACAGTGGTGGTGATGAAAAACCAGGGGTTGTGATTTCCACAGTGGAAATATAACCATTTTATTTACTATCCAAAACAATCTGTGAACATACACATATCTTAAGAGTTTTTATATGAAGTGGCAAAACCCTTATCTCAAAACTTGCAGTTATACATTTCGGCCATCATGAGAACTTCTACACACTGTTAGAAAGAAGGGGACTATTAAGATACATTTTGTCCCCTCAGACTCCAAACACTGTAAATGTACCCTCAAAGGTACAAGATGGCCTTTAGGGTCCAGTAAGCTTTAAATACTACATTCGCTTTCCCAGAACAAGGTGGAATATTTGTGCTTCTATTTTTTTCACAAAGAGGCAGGAGCCAAGACAGGTTACATGGAGTCATTTCAGGTTAAGAAATATAACTGTGAAGGAACATGGTACAATTATGTTCCCTAAAGAATGGTACTGAAAACGTACCCTTGAGGGCACCACCCCAGTGACAGCGTTTGTCCCCTGAAACATACAGTGTGCAGTAGCTGTTTCCGAGGTAGCTATGAGAGAACATCTGGTTCTTATCACCACCGCTGTGGACATTTCTGACTTCAAAATGTTATTTAGAATAGCTTTTCTCATCAAGGCACTCTGAATGACTTTGTTTACATTCTAACAGTTTAATTTTGAACAACCATTAGAATTCCTCTTAAACCTTTTAGCAACCAAGTCTCTGCTATAAACCCAAGTGGTGTCTCTGTGTAAATCAAGCAGATTAATGAAGACACACTGCAGTTCAGTACAGGAACCCATAGGGGTCATTGTTTGCCCATGAGTATGCCTATGCGCGTACTTACAGGCAGCTACCTGATCATCCTCCTCTTTACCCCTATCTCACACAGAGAGGGTACAGAGAACAGACAAAATTCCAGACCCTTTTCCTAGACAGTGACTACAGAGTGCATGTCTGTGTTTTTGCCTATATTTTAGAAATAGAAATAGCTGCTGAAATATAATAAAAGAGGAAAGATGGAGGGAGAGAGAGAAAATAGCTTGCAACAAGAGCAAGAGATAGTGAGCAGAGTATGAACAAGAAAAAAGCATGTTCCTTTGTTCTCCTCTCTGCACTTGGAGGTGCTCACAATAGCACTGAATTTTGTTTCGCAGCACACACACACACACACACACACACACACACACACACACACACACACACACACACACACACACACACACACA
>JBBIGA010000018.1:6558267-6577997 GCA_037576975.1 Alestes dentex
TTTTCTTTTTTTTTTTCCCCCAGTATGAATATCATGATGATCCTTCACCATAAGTATAATAAGTAGTATAAGGTCTGAACAAAAGACTGAATGAGCACCAGTGTGACTTTAATGTAATTACTCCCTGACGGATGTATTTAAATGTGTATGTAAACACTGGGGCAGCAAGGTCTATATATGATAGAAACGTCTGCATCGATTACCCGCTATGAATGTGAAATGTTTAATCTCGTTAAAAATCTCATGCCTAAATTAGACTCCCTCAGCAGCTTTTTAAATTGGGCTATCCATCATGCATAATGAAGAAGTGACAGTATGTGTATGTGTATGGGGGCGCTAATATAAAATTGTATTAAAATATTGTTGTATTTGCTCAGTTGTAGTGACTAGCATGTACAATATCACGTAGCCACTTTCTCTCTGTCTCTCCCTCACAGAAACAATCTGAAAGAAACATGGAGCAGTTACACCCAACCCTGTATTCTCATCTACAGCTGAAGCATAGCATGTTTGTAAATGTCTAATAACGAACTCTAATGATGCTCTTATCTGTAACTGCAAACACACATTCATCCCAGTCCAGTCCCAAAGCCAACCACAAGTGAATGAGTCTCTCTTTCTCTCTGTTACTCTCTCTCTCTAATATGGGTCTGAACGAGCTGGTCACAAGTAAGAACCGAGGAGCAAACTGTGATTTGGGGATTTACTCTCTTCAGAAAAGAAAAGAAAGGGGGGAAATCATAGAAAGTAGGAAAAGACATGTGGTGCCTGGCTGCCACCTGGTGAGATGTCATGTATCATTAAGTGTGTTCTAGTCTGGCACGCTTCTCGCTGTTATCAACCCTGGACAGAGCAGCATAACTACTATGCGGCGTTCTTTTCTCATGCTAATGAGTTGCAGAAATGCTACACCCAGCCAGACGCCCTGCACCCTCGTCAACTCCCTACGTCTTGCTGCCCATCCTTTAGCACCACTTTAATGCTAGGCCTACCTGAAATAGTTTCCTGGGCTACCTCCCACCTCTCTACCTTCTCTTTATGCCACTAAAACCACAAGGCTAATCTTCCCACCATGCTATCCTTCCCAAAATCACCCATCCATCTTAGCTCCCTGCACAGCCGTCCTAACTGCATCTCAGCTCTTTACACCAGCCTCCCCAAGGTCACACAGGGTCAGAGATTTAGCATAATTTATCATATCAGTGTGAGATATTCACGGTGGCCACGCGTAGCCTGTTCATGCTCCTGCTGCTTCTGATTAGCATCTCATTTCACAGGCCTGACTTCTAAAAAGCCCTCGATCCCTCCATATCCCCTCCCAAGACCCCTGCCCCCCCCCCCAATTCTACCCCTGTACCCCAGTATTATAAATATGAGCATTGATGCCTGATAGGCCCAGTGGATTTTTTTTAGATCATTTTATATAACAATCACCCAAAGCATTTTTGGGTTCTACTGTTTACTTCTTTAGTTTTGGAGTGGAGCTTTAGCTTTGCACTGGAGATGACACAGATTTCTTTTATATATAATCCAAATTAGGTTGGTAGCTACAATGCAAAATCAAAGATTAAAATTCTAGACAGCAAAGCGATCTTGAAACTAACAGGTAAAGGAAGTCTGTGTCATTCAAAATCTCCACTAAATGTATGTATTCATTCACACACATAAAATACATACACACTAAATCAGCCATAGCAAAACCATAAGCCTTACGCTGTGTAGGTCTCTGACCCATTGAGGTATGAACTCTTCAAGACCTCTGAAGATGTGTACCTAACTCCAGGATGTTAGCAACAGGGAGCCTCCATAGGTTGGACTAGTTTGTCCACCATATCCCATAGATGCTCAGTTAGATTGAGATCTGGGAAATTTGGAGACCAAGTCAACACCTTGAACTCTCTCTCATGTTCCTCAATTCATTCCTGAACCATTTTTGCAGTGTGGCAGCACATGATTTATCAGACAAAGCCACCTTCTTCCATTGCACCATGCTCCAGTTCTGATGTCCATGTGCCCCTTGTAGGCACTTTCAGTGCTGGATGGAGGTCGGTATGGGCACTCTGATTGGTCTGTAGCTACGCAGCCCCATACACAGCAAGCTGTAAAGACAAAAATGTATTATTAACTGTCTGTACTTTTCCAAACTGTGCTCCTCTAGGAAGCCCCATACCTAACTATTCCTTTATTACATGAAATCAGGTGTGCTGGTGAAGGAATATAGTAAATTCCTGAGGTAGCTGAGGGGTGTTTGTTTTTTTGTGGCTTATATATATATATATATATACAGCTAGCCTGAACTTTTCCCAGCAATTTAGGGTAAAACAGGGCAAAATAGAATACTGTCCTGTCAACTTTAGTATTCCAGGATACAAGCAACTTAAATGTTTTAAATTTTCACTGTGTTAAGATCCAGTTAAGATCATTTAGTAAACTATAGCAATTGTTTGGATTGACTTTAAGATTCTTATAGGAATTATGCCAAAATTCCCGTAGTGTTACTGTGGGTTGTTTTAACAAGGGCTATTCAGTGGACAAAATATGTGTGGAGAGTGCTATTTGTTTATGCAGCGTGTAATAAAGCATACTGCATTATTACTGAGCAATGCGCAAAACTTCTGGTATTTCTCCCACCGGCGTCTCTGAAAAACCCACACAGACACGTTCATTTTGCATGCAGAGTGCCGCGTACGAAACAGTGAGTTGTGAGCTGGTGACTGTGTGAACATTAGGGACAGAATCCATTAGAGTTTATCTGAGAATCAGGAAAGGAGCAGACCTGTGATAGATGAGCAAATCCAGTTGGCCATTAAAAAGTCATTTCAGAGACAGATAGGCGGCAGGTTCTTCCTACGTCTGCTGCAGGAAACTAACGCTTTCAGAGGGGGAGAGAGAGAGACAGAGAGAGAGAAAGAGAGAGAGAGAGAGGTTAAGAAAAGAGGCCACAGAAATTTCCTGAAATAAAGGAAACATCTGCAGATGTTGTTTTGTGTACATATTGCATTTATGCACAGCACAAACAAGTAGTTCAATCTCGAGCGATTCCTCACATCCCCTATGCTAAGATTACCTTGCTGAGCTTTAATGACCAAGTCCTGAGGTAGTATCTTAGCTCCTGGAAGATCATTATAATAACCTAAAACTGCTTCACTGGAGAGAGACAACTTGGTACACACTTGGCCAGTCTATTAATGGCTCAACTGAAAAATAATGGTAATGCCACTAAAAGCTAATCTTCTGTGAAAAACATTCATGAGATCCGAGGCAAACAATATCCATTAAACAAGTGTAATTTAGAGGAGCACTCATTAATCCAGCCAATCTTGCATTCATAAAGACCCTTGAAGAGGCTCTACAATCTCCAAAACATAGGTAGTGTTAAAGCATGGGGTTGGGGGGGCAGCTACAGCTGAGAATGCAGGCTCTGCCACTTTAAAAGGAAATGACATTACAAGGCTCATGAATAAAGATGAGCTGGCCTTTCTGCGCATGCATCATAGATCATATATCAGCAAGAGCCATCTATCAGAGTGAGAGAGGAGCTGGAATCACCAGCGTGGCCCTGTGCTGCCCAATATTAATACCAGAGAGGGGGAGGGTTACTGTCATGCAGCAGCAGCAGCATTAGCCTCCTTTACAGCTTCTTCTCACTGCTGTTCTTAAGCACAACACTTACACCTGCAATCACTAATCACTCGCTCTGTATTTCATTGGCTGATCAGCATGCATGCTTGAGCAGTTGTGAAATTAAATTCCATCAATCATAATTTTACAGCCCGACGGTAGAAAATGCAATTAAGTGGAGAGAATGAACTCCTCCTCATAAAGAGCCTCAAAACGTTCTGCAAAACACCAGTTACATTTCGCAGGCAGGCCTAATCTCTGGCCAAATGGCTAAGCTAATTTGTGCTAGAGAACATGTAGTCCCACATCTTATCTTCCCTGGTCAAGTTTTAAATGGAGAAAAAAATCTTACAACATGTCTGCCAAACAACACAAGACTTCACACACAAAATGTCTGCCTAACACCACATTTATCTTTAACTCTTCATCTCTGCTTCAGGGGATTTTGGAACCCCCAACCCTGTTTTTTTCTGCATGAAGAAGATTCAAACTCCACGATACTATTAAAACATCAGTTACAGCTCATATTCACACGAGGCTGTTAATATTAATAATATCATCCTCACTCAAAGGAAACTCATCTGGTTAAATGTCACAAGTTTAATTAATGACTGGTCCTGGCTGACCTCGGCAAAGAGAGGCTCGCTAACGCTAATGGCATGCAGGCAAACTGGAATAATTTAGCATGTTAAACGCAAAGTCAATTAACCTTCTGTAGTAGCCAATGACACCCTCCCTACTGCCCCCCCCCTTCACATAGAGAATCATCTTCATCTTATGAGGCTGATGAGGGGATAAACAGTTGAATGACTCATTAGGACGAAATGTCTGGGTTTTTTTTTCCTTTAAAGCCAATAACTAATTGGTATAATCATTATGTACTGATTCATTTAAGCATCGGCTTACCTAAGCTCAACTGTCTACATTTGCGGCCTGGCGGTGTGAGGACTGCATGTAGACCTGCTACAGTGTTCATGTGGGTGGCGGGTGAATACCTCTGAGTACCTCAATGCATTTTTAAAATGCACAACAACAGAGCGTGTTGCTTTGCTTTCTCATTATCTATGATTCTCAGGCTGACTCTCATCTTGCAATCTCTCCTTGGCCCTTCTCGCTCTCTCATTCCGTGGGGGTGCCTGATCACATCAGAAAGGTATTTGATTTCAAAGCCTGTTTGAAGGCACTGATGCTGAAACAAAGTGCCTGCGACTGTCTGCTCTCTTATGAACACAATCAACCCCTCCAGTTCTCTTTCAAGCACAGCGCTCTCCCCCTCTCTTCCCGCACTCCCTCCCCTCCCCCCTTCTCTCCCTCTTAATGAGATGCGCAGAAATCATTCTGAGGTGAGATGTAATTTAGACCTCATCTCCCAGCACAATACACCCCTGACATGCAATCACACATGCATGCGCACGCACACACTCGCACACACACACTCAACTAAAAGCAGTTAGGGGCGTATGTTCTCTTTTACGAACAGCAGCCAGCTAGCATTATACACAGCCTACAAGCAAACTCAGCTGTTCACGTGCTCTCCCTTTTACAGACACACACACACATGAACTTGGATTTCAGTTTGAACCTTAGCTCCATTGATTGTGTCCCATTTAACCTCCATTGATTTGCAATTCTCCTGTCGATTGCTTGCCTCCTACAGACTGTCAAAGGAGAGTTCACTGTACACTTAATCTGGTTACTGACAGGGCGGTTACACAAGCACTACAAACACCCAATGGAATATTACAATCTTGTGGTTTAGTGTGTATTTCTAAACAGCCCCTAGATAGTTAAGTGGATTAAGGGAAGGGAAAAAAAATCAAAAAACGAAGGGTCAAAAAGTGTAAAAGAGAAAAAAAAATAGACAGCTGCTGGACCAACAACAGCACTGAGGGTCAGAACTAAATGATGGTGTAGTAAAACGAAACAGACTTTATTGAACTTGAATGCTTGTATAAGAGAGGACGGAAGAGAGACACTAGCCCATTGACTCACATGATAAACACAAGTGCATAATGAACATGTACATTATTTGGTGATCGCAACAGTAACATTTCCAGGAGCACATACAGTAAACAGAGTCTTTCACAGCAAGTCCAGACTCAAGAAATGAGTGTACACGGTACGGTTCCCTAATCAGGAGAACACGAGAAAAAACAATCCACTGAAACAACAATGTGATATTTGGAATGCAAACTTTGTATAAATATAACATCATTGGTTTTCAACATTAGTTGGTTCAGTTTTTAACATTGGTTGTTCAAAGAGGAGAAAGTAGCATGGTTCATGGATGTTCATTCACAGTCTTCACAGTAGTCTTAGAGTGTGTGGGCAGAGCTGCAGCGAAATGGAGACGGGGCTTTGGCTACCGTCTGTAGCCATTAAAGCTTCAGCAAAAAGCAAAAACCAAGCATGCATCTTAGTAATACAAAACTACATTAGCAGCACACTGTTATTTCCTCCAAAATAAAAACCCAGCACATTTAGCAAAACAAGTAAAAATAAAGACAAAGATAAACGAACAGACAAAAAGATAGGCCAGTCACAGAGAAGGTAAAATTAATCTCCATCTATATTACAAACTGCAATGGCTGAACTACGGTGCTGTCCCATACCCTCAGCAGAGAGGCTTTGCGGTTTTTGGTTTTGTTTGTTTTATATATGAGGTCACAAATGTTCTTAAACAGTATTCTCATAGCTGGCTCCATCATCTAAAAAGGTTTCCATTCCTTAAAAACAGTAACTTTTTTTTTTCAAATATAAAGAGTTTTTCCCCCATCCTTTGTATGCACCAATGGTACTTTATCTTTGGATTTCCTTTAAAGCAATACTGTGAGGAATTATTGTTTTCATCAGTAACATTATTGTTGTTGTCACCATATATGGCAAGTGCAGAAACATTCAGGAAAAAAAGATACTTTGTTGAAAAGGAGAATAAGAAACTACTTTTTGACAAAGTAAAAAAGTGGGAATTACAGTACAGAGGGTAAAAAAGTTTGAATTAAGTGCACAAATCAAATAATTTTGAAAGAAAGCAAAGAAGGTTTTGTAAATCTGCAGTAACAGTAATCATTTACAGATATGGTCATGGTCCTTAAACTTGGCTCAGCACAGGAGGGGAGGTTGTACAGTAACGTTCAGCTAGGTTAGAAGGGGTAAAATATTAACATTGGCATGGCTGACAACAACCTCAAGTGTCTTTGACTGGGATGGTACAAAACTTAAATATACAAGTAATTTCTTTTAAATCTACCATACAATTAAGTCATTTGAATTCAACAATCTACTCAACACCAAAATGTCAATACATGTATCTATCACACAATGTTTTTTCCCCATTTTTTAAGAAATCGTTTTCTCACAATTAAAGTCTGCATTACTGTTTTTGTGTCTGAACTAGTACTTGTCCAATATAAAAAGCAAAAACAAGAATTAATGACGAAGCAAATCATGTTTCCAATCCTAACAATTGTTTTGGGTTTCAATTTTCTTCTATTGGTATGCATCAGAACACCAATGTTCAGTAGCAAAACAAAATTAATACATGTTGACCTGAGAGTAGACAACATTAAAATACATTAGTCTAACAAGCCAATATCATACTATTTCAACAATTAAACGTTGGCAAAACTTGTGTTTATGTGAGTGTGTTTAAAACAAAAAATAAACCGACTTTTGGTTAGTTAGTTATTAGGTTATTATAAAACCATCTTAGGTTCTACTCCAGTCCTTAGCTGTGCACACCTCTGTTTTCAAACAGTGTTAACCTATTCTCAAGTTTTAACTGACCAGCATATTGACATGGGAAAACATTCTACTGACACTTTTTTTGGTTACAAGCATTTGAAATGCAAGTTTTGTCCTACAGGATTCAGTCCCTTTAAAAGTCCATTTTAAACTATCGCTAGGTTATCGCTGGGTCTCTCTTGTATTTTTCTTTTAGTCCACCACATGTCTATCACTGAGAGTTTTCTCTCCCAACCATCCTACCTTGTTTTTTGTTTTTTATATATTTTTTTTTACAATACAATGGAGTCTTTTCCAAAGCAGGCAAAAGTACAGCACAGATAGTCAGCATACAGCTCCAGTATACTACAGTGCCAGTATGCTATGTTGACTCTTGTTCTTCTGATGATCCATCATTGTTGTAACACCCATTTGAAGAGTCTGTTGGTTTTAAATGACATGATGTAGCATGACCAGGTAGGCTTGAGGTAACAATTGAGGGCAAAGGTGGTAGTGAAGCATTAGCTTGGGAGCAAGAGAGTTGTGTAGCTCCAGATAAAGCTGTAGAGGTTGATGGAGACTGGGAACACTGAACAACTGAAGTGCTTTGGGTAGAAGAGGTTGCAGAAGGACTCTCTAGAGCAGACTGCTGGGGCTGTGACACTGGAGGGGATATCTGGTTACCAGGTGGATTTGGCTGCGAGGTAGATGAGGAGCTGACGTGAGGTAATAGACGAGAGGCATGCTCTTTGGCATTGAGTTGCTCTGCTACTCTCTGTCTGTGCTGATGCTCCTCCAGGTGCTGGATGAGCTTTTCATTGCCATAGAGAGAGATCTTACAGGCAAGGCAGTCATAAAGACAAACATCCTTACCTCTCTCTTTGCATGTTCCTTTGGAGACAATACACTGGCTGATTAGGAAGCCTTCATCTAGCTGCTTGGTGCTGTCAGAAGAACAGGGAGGGGAGCTTCCTCCATATGAAGTGCCTTGGTTCTCTTCAGGTTTGGATGAATCCAGGACAAGGTCTTTGTTATAAGCCATTTCCTGACAATGAGCTGGAGCAGAGATTTGGCTAGCTTTTGTTTTCTGTGGTGGTTGTTGCAACAGCTGTTTCTGCTGGAGCTGCAACCGGTGATGCATCAGTGCGCCCTGCAAATTGTGCTGATATTGTTGGAGAATGGAACCTGGAGACAAGCCCATTAGAGCCTGTGGCAAGACTGGGCTATATGGGAACATGCCTTCCATACCAAACATGGGTTGCAGAAAACTTCCTGTGAGAGCTGTGGGGATTTGGGGAGGAAAGATTGGGGGGAACCCTGGAATAAGACAGGGAAGGAGGGAATTTGGGAGCAAGGCAGGCTGATCTGTGGACCCTGCTCCATGCGGAACTTGTATCTGAGTTGGTTCCATGGTGTACTCCTTATCAGGTTTTGGTGTAGGTGTAGCTGGTCTCAGAGATTCTTGTTTGTCTTTACTGTTGGAAGAGTCTGAATGAGTAACAATGCTAATTTGAATCCTTTCAGCTTTTCCAGTGGAACTGATGTTATTCTCAGAGTTGTTCTCTTTGGAAGATTGGAGTTGCATGCCCAACTCTGAAGTCTTTGGGGTTAAGACAGAGTTGGTTGTGCTGACATGGTCTTTGTCAGTGGCTGGTAACACGGAGGAAGAAGATGATGCATCAAGTCCATTTGAGGGGACATCACTTGAATCTATGCGTTGTGATTAAAGAAACAGCATGCATTTAGAAGTAATATAACACTTAAATATATAAAATACAATATGGTTTAACGTATTTTCTAACATTCGACAGTAAACATAGATAAAATGGATTTACAATTAACATACTTTACCTGATTTTGTGGAAGTGTAGCTTGCTACTGATGTGTTGCCAATCCCTGATACACCTGCAATGGGCAGGTGTAAATACTGAGGGGTAGTGTGACCAAAGCCGCCTGAAGACTCTGCAGACTGTGGCAGAGTTACTGGCAGGACTTCATTTGCCTTCTTGAGTTGATCCACCCCTTGATGAGTCATTAGGTGATGTATACTTGCAGGGTCCACATATTCCTTTTCTCTGTCTACTTGTCCCCCTAGAGCCTCTTTTACTTTAGCAAGATGCTGCGGGGAGAAGATGTGGTCCCGTACAGAGAGACAACCACTGTATTTAACAGAACAAAGAGTGCATTCTGTCTTGGGTCTCTCAGTACAAGTACTCTCTGTACCAAATTGTTTGGCAAGGCTGAGTTTAGCCTTTTTCTCCTTGGCACGAGCATTCTGAAACCATACCTGTACTACTCTTTTGGCAAGTCCAATATCATTACCCAAAGCTTCGCACTCCAACATGGTGGGGGTTTTGTAGTCACTGAAACAGGCTTTGAGCACTTTTACTTGGAGATTGCTTAGTTGAGTGCGGTAGCGTTTTTGTCCATGCCTGTCACTATCTATGTTTTGACTGCTGGATCCTCCAGGACATGGAGAGGCAGGGTCTGCTAAGCTTGAGTTCTCACTGTAATCCAAGACTAAATCATTTTCAAAATCCTTAGCACTGAAACTCATTGTAGGGCTAACCAGCCCTGCAGACATCTTGTCTTCATTTTCTGAAGAGGCCTCTCTCTCAGAATTAAAGGACAACTGATCAGCGCTATTAGTTTTTCCCCCAACAGAGTAATTTTCCTCATAAGATGTTGTTCCATTGTGGACTACATTCATAGACACAACCTCTTGGTTATTTAGCTTCTTGCGTTCAAATGACTCTTGGCTTGAAAGAGAGGAACCTTCAAAGTCATGTAATCCCCCACTCTTTTGTGGCTTTGGACTGAGGCGCTGCTGATGCGAGGATATATCTATGTTTTTGCTGGTCGGAGAGTCTGGATTTGGCATTTGTGAACAGTTAGAGAAATGAAAAGGATCCATTTTGATCTGTGAGCTTTCCTGATCTTGAGTCATGCCAGATATTGCCATACTGTATCCTGCATTCTTTGCTTCATGCCAGTGACGTGAACGTATGTGAGCATCAAGGGCAGTTTGTGCCTTAAAAAGTGCTCGACAGAACGGACAGCGTCGGTGCGCTTGAACTGGACCAAGAGCACGAAACTGACCTTTCCTCTCACGGGCTCGTGTATTTTGAAACCACACCTGTACCACTCGTTTCTTAAGGCCCACCTCCTGGGAAATGTGGTCAAGCATTTGACGTGTTGGATTAGAATCCAGAAGATATTTCTGATATAGTACCTCCAACTGCTCTGGAGTGATAGTGGTCCTCATGCGCTTGTCTCGCTGTGGATCATCTCCATTATTCTCCCAGTCAGTTTCCAAAGTACTGTTTCCTGATTTCTGCTCTAATTTCCTCTTTAAAGAGTTTATGGTTGAGTCAGGAATGGCTGCCACTGAAGACGAACTGGCTGAAATCTGTGAGAAAGCCCCAGAAAGTACATGTCTGGCCATCAAAGGATTGGCTGGATCAAAAAGCATAAGAGGGAAGTCCATGGAGCGATCCAGAAACTGTGGGGTAACAAACTGGTTTTGAGCAACAAGGAAGTGCATCTGCTGATGTTCTTGCCAGTGCTCAAAAGAGGGGAAACTCAATTTGCACTGAATGCAGTGATAAGGACTAACCTGCTGTGCTGCCTTTAGGTGTTGCTGATGGGAAGAAGAACTTGCCATAGAGCTGAAACTTTTTTGAGAACTTTGTGATGGAACTGGGCTTGTTTGTACCGCTGATGGGTTAGACTGTTTGTGTTGAATGGGAGAGGGGGAACAGTTTTTTTCGACAGGCTTTTGCATCTCTTCATTGGACAGCTTTGTATGTAGATTTGACTCTTCAAGGTTTGAGTTTCCAGGACACAGTTCTGGGTCACGAGATTCTTCTGCCATCTGTTTGTTATCCTCAGTAAAGGAAACAGAGACAGTGTCAGGGTGTAACTGTTCAGGCTCTAACTGCTGTTTTTCTGTGGACTTTACATTTGTGTTGGTCTCAGTGTAATTTGAGGAGCTGGACGGCGTTGGAGTGAGCCTTGAGGATTCAGAAGGACTGTGAGGTTTAGGATCCATCAAAAGCTCATTTTGGTCACCCTGCACTTCCTCATCATCATCCTTATAGCAGACTTTCTTTTGATGATTAATAAGATCAAAAATGCGTTGAAATACCATACTACATTTCTTGCACTCATAGTTGTTGTTGGAAGTACGGATATAGCGGTCGTTAGAAAACTCTCTGTGTTCACTGTCGTTTCCTCCCTCTCCCTGGTTCTCATAGTTCTTCCTAGCTTTTTGACGGGCATTTTGAAACCACACTACAATGACACGAGTGGGAAGATTCAAGAGACTTGAGAGTTGCTCAAATTCATCATCTTTAGGATAAGCATTTGCATCAAAGAAATCTTGTAGGACCCTCAGCTGGTAGTCAGAAAACCTGGTCCTTGAAGATCTCCTTCCTCCAGAATGCTCTTGCCTTAGAAGCTCAGGAGAGGATGGTCTGGAATCCACTTTAACATCTTCCAAGGTTGTAATAGGTGGGTTGTTAAAATTGTATGGAGAATCTTTATTGCGTTGGCGTTCCTTGAACAGAGTATTTCTAAACCAGTGCTTTATAACTTTATGTGGCAGGCCAGATTTGTTGGCCATCTCTTGGATTTGTTCTTCATTTGGGGAGTTATTGATGTCAAAATACTGTCGCAGAATTCTTAGCTGATCATCTGTGATCCTGGTTCGAGGTCTTTTACCCTGCTGCTGCATCATGGCAGGAGCTAACTGAGGATGATAAAGCTGGGACAAATCAGTCTCAACAGATGGCAGATGTACAGGTAGTTGAGGAGGCAAAGTCTGGAGAGGCATGGGATGCATCATGAGTGGGGGAAAAAGTGGCAAGTCAATGGGTAAGGAAATTGGAGCTAATGGAACCTGGGAAGTGGATACATCAGGGGGAGTAACAGTGGGTGTTGAGACAGGAATGGTCGATACTGGTTTCTGGTAAGCTGGTTCTGGTGGGGTGGGAGGGGGCAGAGGTGAATCAGGAGAGGGTGGAGAGGGAGAAGCCTCAGGAGTTACAGGTCTAAAAGGAAAAAGTTTGTCATATTGTTCTCTGTAGTCTTTGGCAAATTTCTCTAATGAATGTATTGGGAAGAGAGCATGATGAATATGCTCTTTGTGGCTCTTTAGTATCAATGCATTTGAAAAATGTTTCCCACAGGACTCACACTCTAGTTTCCCAAAGAACTCTG
The DNA here is from genome assembly GCA_037576975.1 of Alestes dentex. NCBI lineage: Eukaryota > Metazoa > Chordata > Actinopteri > Characiformes > Alestidae > Alestes > Alestes dentex. Next base: position 6,570,832 of record JBBIGA010000018.1, read on the forward strand.
TATGATACACCTCTTTGGTGTCAGACATAGTCTCTCCATTTGGTGCAACCTCCTCCTGATTTTTTTGACACTGTTGCTTATTTTCATTAAACTGCATGACTAACTCAAATCCTATATTCTCCAGTAAAGCCGTTGAAACATTTCCAGATGCATCATGAGCTACTCGTGGTGGAATTAACTCAGTGAAAATGTCTTCACTACCCAAAACCTCATCCTCAAGGTCTTCTTGTGCTTTAAAAGGATCAGCATTATCATGGGAGACTGAATCAGGCAGCTCCCTTGTTGCTTCGTTATTGCTTTGTCCAGTTGTGCCTTTTTTACTCTCAGAATCAAAGGTCTGACCATGAACTTGTTGCGGAACAGGAACATCCTCAGAAGCCACACACAGTGACTGGTGAGGAGTATGAGCTACATCTCCAGTCAATGGCTCAGATATAAGGCTAGCCTGATGGGGTGACTCAGAGCAATCTTCTGATGCAGCAAGTTTTGCTGTGCTAAGATTTAACCCTGAACTTTTCAGGTTGAACTCAGGGTTAATTTGAAATTCCCCACCTGGGATGAGAAATGGAAGGAGCAGCTGCTGTTGCTGTTGCAGTGGAAGGAGAGCATCTGTCGTGATGGGAAAGTGGTGAAGAAGTGCTGGGTTGAACAAATGAGACTGTAGCAGGGCTGCTTTCTTTTGGAATTCCTGTTGGATTTGAGCTTGGGCCTGCGCTAACTGCTGTTGCTGTTGCAATAATTTATGCTGCTGCTTTGTTGTTGAAGTCATCATGTCTACAAAGTGTTTTTTCTTACTTTCCTCAGATGTTGAAGAATGGCCTGCATTTTGGTTTGATACTACATTGTATTCAGTACCTGCCTGGTTCAACTGCAGTTGACTGAGAGTTGAGGAAGCACTACTTGCATTGCTCATAGTACCCATGGATTTCAATGCTGTGGGGGAACTGACAGTTGTATTGACTGTTAAGGGAACTGTCTTACCAAGCATAGGGCTAACAGAAATGGAATTTGCTCCTGTTGAATCAAGTTTGGCTGCACGAGCTTTAGTTTGGTGTAGGACAGAACGCATATGTATCTCTAAGGTGGAGCTCTGACTGTAAGCTACATTGCAAATGCTACACTTAAAAGGTTTGTGGTCAGTGCTGCTGCTGATAGATTCTGGCAAGCCTGCTGAAGAATCCTGCACGGAACGCTTAACTTTGTGCAAGTGCGAGACAGAATTATAGTGTACCAAGAGGATGTTTTTCTGTGTGAAAGATTCCTTGCAGATCGTGCATTTGAACGGTCTTGATGGATCCAGGAATTTTTCTGTTGAAAGGTTGGGACCTTTTCTTTGAGGAATTACAGAATGTTTTGGATAAGCCTCAACATCTTCTCGAGCTAAACCATAATCACTGTCTGCATGGCTTACTTTCTCCTCCGTGTCACTCTCTTCATCTTCCTTTACCTTCTCCTCCTCAAGCGATCCCTGCTCTTCACCAAGACCTTGACCTTCAGTGCCCAGGAGGTCTGCAGTCATTAGTAGACTGCCACAGAGTTGCTGCAGTTGAGCCTCACTAAGCTCCAGATGACTGGTCTCCAAGTGCTTCTGCAGGGCCTGTAGTGTACGAAAGCTGCGATGGCAGAGGCAGCACATGGTAGCAGCCCTGATTGCATGGTATTGAGAATGGAGCTGCAGCTTTTCAGCAGTTTTAAAGGCAAGGCTACACTGACTGCAACGGTACTTGTAGACATGGCGATCAGAAATCGGATTTTGAGGCCTCTGGCTGTGGAAATGGTTGAAGTGTGTCTGGAGGGCACTGGATGACGTAAGAACTTTGTTACAGCCTTTCTGCCAGCAAGGGAAAGCAGCAGTGTTTTCCTTGGTGGATTCTGCATCTTCTAAGGGTTCCTTTTGAAATTTTGACATCTCTGGATGACATGTGACTTTACTATCCAGTTCACCTTGACCTTGTTCTAACACACAAATAAAAACAAAAATAATAGGTCAAAACATCTACCATATTTTTAACACATTTACGATTAACACAGAAATTCACGGGAAGCACTTAGAAGGGGAATTTGATGACAACAGCACTGTATTACTCTACAGATGAATTGTTAGGTATGTAAAATGTGTCAAATTTTAGAGACACAACTTGTATTATAATATAATATTACAATACACTATACATTATTGCTAACCTATTATTTTCTATTAGGTATGATTTTATTTTAAAATAGTAATTTATTTTTCCAGGAAAATATGTAATACATGAAAATTCTGTAGCCAAGGTTTTATAAATGTGCCTCTATGCATTAATGGAAAGTAAACACATTAGAATGCACCTTTTATAAAACAGAGCAGTAACTACAATATATTTAAAATATTATAAGCATTACATGTACATGGTTTCTTAAGGGTTAAAGCAGACATTGTGCTGGTGATTTCAAGATTCACCAAATATTTAATTTGGCTAGAAAGTACACAAAACCTTTCATGTTCAGGGACAAACTGTTGTGGACAGGTGAAATGATCTACGAAACATGATAAGCTGACATTGTGCCATTGAATCAAAATAGTTACTGTTTCATTTAAATGTGAGCTACTGGAACGTAGAGCTTAAAAAAAAAATATTGCTACTGTTACTTTAGTTCACTGATTGTAGAAATACTCACTTTAGTGATTTACATTTACAGCATTTAGCAGATGCTTTTATCCAGAGCAACTTTCATTCTCTAACTACATGGGACAGTCTCTCTGGAGCAACGTGGGGTTAAGGGTCTTGCTCAGGGACCCAGTGGTGGTATGCTGAAGGTAGGATTTGACCCCATGAACTCTTGGTCCTACCCACTAGGCCACCACCACCCCCGATCCCTGGCCCGTGTGGGAGGTACTAACTGTGTGTAACGAATGTTACAAAGTATATTGTTGATTGGTCATTATTTTCCAGCTGTGAGATCTTACTAAACTCTAATCAAGAGACTGCATTGTTTCTCTTTACTTGCTTGTGTTGAGGGTTATACCTAGGGTATACTATACTAGAGTTATACCTACCATCAGTCCTCTTCGTTCCATTATAGTTGGAATCTGTTTTCGTCTGCTGAGCACTGGAGCTTTGTACTGGTAGAAACATCTTCTCTGGCAGCACATCTGAGGCAATAACCTGGTAACAGAAGGGGGACATAGTTGTCATGGGTTTATTAAATCACAAAATCTTATTTAGTCATTCCGTAGCTAGGTATGATTTATAATAGAATTATGCCATTACGCTGTGCTGTAGAGAAGGAACACAGATAGTTACACTTGCACACAGATACATACAACATACAAAATTTTATTTTAACAGAGCACTGCATAAGTATGGATTTATAAGTTCACAGGTTAAGAGTGATGGGAAGCCCTCCAAAGTCTTTAACAATGTGCTTAGCCAGCCCTGGATCAAAAAGCCATATTATTTTCCCTCCCCTCATTCTCTGACCTCCCAGTTTTAAAATGAGCAAATCAGCGCATCTGTGAAGCATAAAGGCATTCAGAGAATCACACAACAAAACAAAATGGCTGCCATTTCCATCACAAAGCACACCATTTCAGGAAGGTGCTTCATTAGAGGACAGGAGGCAAGCACAGAGATCTTCTGAAGGTCACATTTAATTTAGAGCAAATAATTGGGAAGCACAGCTCATAACGAAATCCACCTAGCACCAGATCAGGAGTAATGAAGCTCAATTATTTTCATTACCCTATCTCAGACAAAGTGAGGTGGGGGGAAGCAGGGATAAGTCATACAGGCAGGGTCGCAGATGAATATACAATGCAGAAAAAAAGAACAGATGAATAACAAAAGAGCCAACACAAATCCAAAAGTTGCACAAGCATAAGTAAGTGAAAAAACATAAGCTGATCACATTGGCAAATTTCACGTGGCTTGTGGTTCAATAAAGTGAATTGTAGTTTATTTTAAATGTATCTGTGCTCCAGTGCAAGAAAGCCAAAAATACATAAGAACAGCTACCTTGATTACAGTGCTGGATATTTATATGTGCGCGCGCACGCATGCATGTGTGGTTGTGTATATATACGAAAAAATAATACATATAAAAAAAATTTTCATCATCAACGATTCTATATACCATTGTGAAAAAAACCTAATAATACCATAACAGTTTTTCCTGAAACAAAGAATGCAACGTTGTCATTCCCATGTATGCTTATGAGTCAAAATACAACGACCTTATATTACCAGAGCATTTACGCATATATTATTTTAAACTGTTGATTGCTGATTTACCTGATTAACACTGAATTTATAAATCACAAGTCAACTTGTGTAGACAGGTTTAGCTTGGCAGATCAAATAAATACAACACATAGAAATAGATACTGAAGAATATTTAGACTCTCTGAGAAGAAAAATACACACATATCACCACATAAGCAATCATAGCAATTTCTTGCATAGTTATGTGATTGCATGCATAATTGCACTGCATTAAAGAAGACAAACTGGGTAACATAGCCCAAGTTCAAATGTGCCTACTAAGAAATTAAATGGCTCTCTAGACTTCTTCTAGACATGCATTCTACCTTGTACTGTGAATGTGTCATCTAGATTGAGGAGTCAGTGCAGTGCAGTGTAGTAATGTGTCATTAAAAGAGATTGTTATCATGAGAAAGATTTGCTGTAGTTATGCATTTTTGTACTTAGCCATCAACATGTAGTCCAACAATTGTTTACATAGACACTTGTGCCAAAATCCACAGTAAAATGTCATCTACTGTTAATACTGTATTTCACAATCTAGTGCAGATTTTGCAGAGGGCCACGAGCCCAGTTGATGACTCTCACCGTGTTGATGAGTTTCTGTGTGCAGTCTGCAGTGACACTGTGCAGATGCGTGAGGTGAGTACGCAGCAGAGCAACACTGCGCAGGGTGTCCTGGCACAGTGGGCAGCGGAGAGTGGGCTGCACAGCATGCTGGATCATTACATGACTCCTCAGACGGGCAATATCAGCATGGCAGAACTGACAGAATGGGCACTGTCGCACCTGAGAGGCCCAGAGAGTGGGGATGACAGTGCAAAAGAAAGAAACAACACTTTAAATGTGACAGAAAACAATATTTTGATTTTGAAATAATACAATCCTACAAAGCTACATATAGTGAAGCCTTAATTAAATTCTAAGGGCCTGTGGTCAGTCTAACCTGTTCAGAGGAAACATCATCCTGTGCTCTCAATCGTTTTGTGGGTATAGTGTCATCAGTGTCTTCAAATGGAGAAAGGGGCCTTTTGGGACTGGCACAAGGTTCACTCTGTTCCTTTTCTCCATGAATTAATATTTCTACGAACCACACAAACACACATTTTCAAGATGAACATTATATTCTCCACTTAAAATAACCCTATTATCAGATTTCAAAAATCTTCTCTCTAAGCCTATGATTAATAAACAAGACAAGCTGCATAGTTTTTCTGACCTTTTTTCTCCCCCTCTCTGTCTGACTGTTTGGTCTGCTCTTCCTGGTCAGCAGTAATCTCAGTGGGCGACTCCATCTCTTTCACATCTCCTAAGCAAGGGGTGGGGGAATTGGGGGAAGAGAAAGAAAACAATGTTGATGACAGTTAAACCAGTAAACACATTTGTTTGTATTAAAATTCAATTTTTTCTAAGTCTATTTCATGTGTTATAAAATGATTTAGAGGAAATAATTTCATTTTGAGAAATACTCTTCTCTTTGCCTTTGCGTACTGGGAGTGTGAGATCACATTCTAACCTATAGGGGTCACCCTACACTATCAGGGGTAGCCTTCACCATTTAAACACACTTGGAGTGCACACACACATGCTACAACAGCAAATTATGTAGACAAGCTACTGCTTTTCACTGTATATCCCCCATCCTAAAAGGAAGATAGAAGAGAAGAAAAAAAATAAATGGAGCGAAAGAAAAGCTGAAGCTCAGCCGTGTCAGCATTGCTTCATCTGACCGACCGGGGGGGGGTGGTTTGAAAGTCACAGGAGGGAGATAATGCTGCAGAGGTCAGGAGGGTCACTCACTCAGAGTCCATTTCACTTCACAAATTGGAGGAACAGTTAAGGCTTTGAAATGGCATAACAGGCTTAGCAGTCTTTAAAGAAACGATCAGTAAAAAAAAACGATTTTGCCTTCTGCAGAATAAGGAATGGATACTTAAAAACGTAGTATACAGTGTTACTGTAGTGACAGAACAATAATGGAAATAATGCAAGTCATATTTGTTCGCATGCCACATATTTCTCTGTGATGACCATAGTTTCTGAGGGTTGTGCTGATGAATCACGAAAAGCTGAAAAGTGAACATTCAGAGAGCAGCCAGAAGAACATAAACCCAAACAAACCTTCACAAAAGAGAGCAGAGATATTCTGTTGTTCTTTTTGGTGTCTAAAAGCCAGGCTGCAGGAGGACAAGACACTGTGCCTCAGGACACACACACACACACACACACACAAACACACACACAAACACACACACACACCCTTCTCCCCACAGCCCTCCCTCTCCCCCATCCCCTTCTCCCTTGCTTTCTGGCTTTCTGCTTCCTTGGCAGAGCAATTGTTCATGTATGTGGGGGAGGGGAGGAGAGGAGAGGAGAGGAGCTGATTTGGGTAGGTGTTTGAGGATTAGAGACAGGGAAGCCAGAGGAGACAAAAAGACATAAGGGTTGTCATAACAGACCAATCAAAGCACAGCTGAGGTATCTGCTAGTGGTTCTCAGAGAGGGTGATTATGACAAAGAGAAAGAAAGAAAGAGGGATAGGCCAGCTGAACACCAATTATCCTGACAGACATGCCATTGATTTCCTATCAGACCTACACAACCATAAACACAGAACACATAACCTGAAACTGTCAAATCCGCTCTGCTTATGAACGGTCCACTGCACTCGTCACACACACTCTCTCTCTCTCACGCACACAAAACACACCACCACTCTTACCACTTTGGCCAAAAATGTGACATGTGGTTTGGATAATTTTGTTCTATTTAAGCATTTAAGGAAAAAAGCAAACAAGTAAAAGATAATGATAAAGGTTTTCAACTTTCCTGGTACACACACATAGGCCTACAAACACACACACACACACACACACACACACACACACACACACACACACACACACACACACACACACACACACA
>JBBIGA010000018.1:6590507-6601597 GCA_037576975.1 Alestes dentex
CTCTCTCTCTCTCGCACACACACACACACACACACACACACACACACACACACACACACACACACACACACACACAGGCTGTGACATCAGTCAGAAAACAAATAATAATAAAGGAGTGATGATTTTGCAATAGTACAACACAGTTATTGGCATTATTACATTGTGAACCACTAGCACTAATGGTGTGAGGAAAAGTGTAGGCTAATGAAAGTGAACAAGGAATAACAAGCACCCTTAGTCTGGTTTAATAAACACAAAAAAATTACATACAGAAATTATTATATATAGATTTTTTGACAAAGAAGCTATTGAATAGTTTTCAGCCCAAAAACACTTAGCAATAACACTTGATACCATTATTACTTATCTTAGATACATTCTTATAATAATACACTGTCTTTAACTCTCTTTCATTTTTCTGGCTGCTGGGGGGTTACAACTCATGGCAACAATATAAACCACTAGCACCCTGCTTGTGTGTCATAGAGAATACCGTAACACGGAGGCAGGCCTTAAGGTGTCAGCAGTGATAGATGAACTAAAGCTGAGGTCCTATCATCTTCCTTATAGACACCACTTATTTCTTTTGATTTATTTCTTTATTTTCATTACCTTATGTCATGCATAGGAATTAATAGAGTAACACCTAACTCAAGCTTTAATTGGTTGCTTTAAAAAGAGCTTTAGAGCACATATCACCCACAGACCTCTATTCATTGTGCTTAGCTAAGCTAAAAGGTACAGTACTATTTACATTACTACATTATTATACAGATAGACAAATTTAATTCAACTCTGAAGAAGCATAAAGTAGGGTTGTTAAATATGGACCGAACACGATGCTGCAATTATTCCACTCTGTAGTGCAGTATGTGGAAAACACGCTGGTAATCCTTTGTGACATGACTGAAGATTTGACTGCATTATTTTGACCAGTTAGTGGCTAATCTGGTGTACATAACATCCTTCTGCAATACAGTACTGCAAAAATATTGTAATAATGATAAAGAACATAATGTCAAATGGTAATAGGACATTATTAATTTAATCATATGTAACAACATATTAATACACATGCTTGCAATATCTGCATTAAAATGGGACAGCTTGCAATACATACTTGCATTATCTGCATTAAAATGGGACAGCCACAAGAGTTGGTCCGAACATTTGTATTATGATATTTCATTCAGCGTCTGGTTTAGGACAGGAGTAAGAACAGACTATGAAGAGAGTATCCAGCCAAGATGAACGTTGTCACCCAATCCACATACAAATACACAGAGTAATGAAGTAATGTTCTTCTAGGGCCTTAGTGTGACGCACACGACAGTGCCTATGCTGAACCCCACAGCATGACTGCACATTACAAAACACTACATTACAATGCAATAGTACATAACAGTCTAAAACTAGAGCAAATACAATTACGAAACAATGCAGGCTGAGACAGATGCAGGTAGAGTTTCCTGTATAAGAATATGACCATTAAAAGGAACAGAAAACGTTTGGTGTCTGATTGCAAAATTTCTGGGTGAGAAAGACCTCTATTATATTAACCCTGTACCTAATATTATATGACGGGGTTATATGCAGGACGGCGGGTGGCGGCTATTGGTGGGGGCACAGTGCACAGTGTTGATATTTTGGTAATGTACTGGGCTAATAAACCTCACACACAAACAAACACACACACACACACACACACACACACCAGCCTAACCATCTGATTCCTGTGATCAGCTCTGGGTTCAGTTTTGCTTCCCTGCAGAGGTGCCCCTCCTCCTGTCACCTCCGATCTTCAGCTTCTCACTCTCCCTCCTTTAACCCTATCTGTCTTTTTTCACCATTCTTTCTCTAACACCGTGCACTCTGACCTGTGTGTCAAGGCTCTTTGACCCTGCATTCCTCCCCCTCTCCCTTCCCCCCTACATCCACCCATCCACCATGACATGCCTAACATGAAACAGCCTAAGCCTTACCCAGACAGCAAGCTTCAAACTGACTGCACTCTCCCTACAGGACGCAAAAACACTTTTAATGCTATTACAGTCAGATATAAAACATGCAGTGGAAAAAAAATAACTCTGAATAGCTGCCTACGTCAGAGTAGGCAGAATGAGGGAGAGAGAGAAAGAGAGAGAAAATGTGAAGGGAGGTAAAAACAAATCAAGGTTCTGTATGTTGTTAATATGATTAAAGCAACAGTTTAGACAGAGAACCAATACCTTAATAACTCCTCACAGCACAAACCATTGTTTGTTATGATTCCAACACAGGTAATTTTCAACATTTAAACTGGTATAAAATCTTGTTCTGGCCGCAGCACAATAACATTTGCAACAAGAAGAGAAGCAGAAAAGTTGGGTGTTTTTTCAGTCCCCTCGAGGAGGCCAGGCTAAGAGAAAGAAGAGCACTGACACACGGGACAAAGCTAGAGAACTGAGGACGAAAACGCTTCAAGAGATGTGTGTGTGTGTGTGTGTGCATGTCCAGAGAGGTCCATGTAGTGGTGTGTTTTCGTCCTCAAAGCTCTCCAGCTTTGTCCCGAGTGTCAATCTTCTTCAACTGAAGACGAAAACACACCACTACATGGAACTCTCTGGGAATGTACACACACACACACTCACGGACCTCTGTTTTCCTACTCAGCTCTCCAGCTTTGGCTGAGGACGAAAACACACTGCTACATGGACCTCTCCGGACACACACACATACACGGACGGACCTAAGTGTTTTCCTCCTCGGTTATCCAGCTTTGTCAGTCTTCTTTGGCTGAGGACGAAAACACACCACTACATGGACCTCTCTGGACATGTACACACAGACACACAGACACAGACACACACACACACACACACGGACCTAAGTGTTTGCTTTCAATCCAACCTTCCGCCACCATTCCAGACAACTCTTTGGTGGAACCCGCTCCGCCCATGTCTGTTCTCTTCGAAATAGGAAATAAAAAGAGAAAAAATAACAAAATAAAGGCTGTCGGCTGTCTTGGGAGGAGGATTTTAGACTCTTTTTCTTTCGGCTGACAGTGGAAACACCGCGGAGAGGAGGAGAAACGGTGAAAAAAACAGGTAAAGCGACAAACGAGGGCGAGTAGAGAGGCAACTTCTCTCCCTGCGCGAGAAAACACCCACGGCGCGAGAACGGAGACACGGGGCGCGAGAACACAGCCCGGAGTGAGAGGAGACACAAACAAAACCTGCAAAACAGTGAATATCCCGGTCAGCTTTGAGGAAAAACTCACATTTGGCCGTGTTTCTCTTGCTTTGTATTCCAGGCGTCGTGGTCACAGATCCCATTCGCTTGCTTCCATTTGGTCAGTTAGCTTTAGATTATTCTTTGAAGTGAAGAGGGATATCCTTATCTCTCTCTCTTTCTTTTTTAAAGCCTTTTAAAAGATTATTTGGTTGTAAACGCGGAACGGCGTGCCTTGGCTCGTGTAGAGAAGGAAGAGGCGAAAGTGGTGTTTGACGACACTGAAGAAGGGGGGAGAGAGAGAGAGAAAAAAACTGTTCAGTCTTTATTCCTGCTAATTACTTTTCCTGCAAGAAATGGCTGGAATTAAGGCAGTGCGCATGCGCAGTACTCCACGGTCACGACGGGAAGGGCTAATTAGCTCCTCCTGGATCAATAAGAGTCCAGCACTGGCAGAGGGGGAGGGGGTTAAGGGGTGGGATGGGGGGTTTGCAATGCAAAAGTGATGGAATTACCCCGAGACGACGTCTAACCGTGGGTTTTATTAACAAAAAACAAACACATGTGCGTACAGTGAGGTTAAGCGGAGAATAAGCCAGGTTGAATTATAGTAGTTGGTACTTATCCTTATTTTGCAGCCTTACGGATCTTTATGTTAGGGTCTGTATGACACAACATGGAAACGGACCCCATCCCTCATTTTTATGACTAATCAATAGTCATATTGGCCGTATTGGTATTAAAAAAAATAAATACAGAATCATGTCTGCATGCATCTCAGGACGAAATACGAGCTGTTCACCAGAGCTCGAGCTTCGAATCTCTCCTGTATAACAATTTTATATAGGAAAACTCTCTCTAAGTTCTCATATTAATTTGTATATTTGATAAGTATATTTGTTAAAAATGATTTAAAGGGGAAAGCAGCGATGAAGGCTGGTCTGGATGGAATAAAACAAAATAAAATGAAAGAAAAGATTTCTGGAGCGGTTAAAATGATGCGTGTTCTGATGAATTATCAGAAATAATACATCTAATCGATAAATGAATTTACATAAATAAATGCACAATTACATAATGTGCTATTTTGTTTAGGAAATATTAAAAGTTGTGGAAATTTATAATTTTGCAACAAACGTTTTAGAAACGGGTTGAAGCTTCATCAGTTCCTTTGTAACGAGGATGGTGGTGTTTATAATTATTACTATTATTATTATGATTATTGTTGCTGTTATTGTTGTTGTTGTCTCTAATGTTATAATTGTATTGTTACATTGTGTCTTTTCCACTCGAGCGTTCCACAGTTTCAGATCTTTGCAGATGTACGTGGTGGTGGTTTGTACTCAAACACTGACTGATAGATGCATTTAAAAGAGCAAAAATAAGACAGATGTGTTTGATAAAACTGTAAAACCGTGTTTTTTAGGCCTGAGATCTCCGAGTCCGGACCTGAAAGTGTGCGTCCGCACAGCAGTCCATTTACCTGCAGTTTCCAAACCCAAATCTCCCTAATATTTCATGTGTGAATTTTAATTTCTGCCCCTGTTTCTGTTTTTCACTCTGCTTTTGTCATGATAATTCTTTTGTGTGTATATGTGTGTGTGTGTGTCTTCGTGTCCGTCTTGCACCCTCATTAAACTGACAGGCTGGACGTTTTCATCGTAAAGTCACCATGAGATTCTCTTTGATGGCAAAAAAAATCGAATTAAACGTAAAAAAATGTTGAATAAAAGTCGAGTCTGTTTCCTACGGACAGCAGCCTAAACTCATTGTTGAAACACATGCATGCCTTTTTTATTTTAAATGTTATTCCTGGAGAAAATTTGCCAATTTCATCCGATTTTTTTATTTCTTTTTTTTACTATTTAATGCATTTCTTCTAACACCAAAATTCATTCTGTTCTGCATTTGTATATTGTGTGTGTTTTATTTTTGCACTGGTCTTTCGTGAGCTTTGATTTTTTACTACGTGTTTAACTACTTTTACGACTGATTAGCATTTTGTTCATTTTTGTTTATGATGTATATTTTGTTTTATTGTTTGTTTTTTTGTGTTTTATATTGGATGAATCACAACAAGGTATTTACATCAGTTTTATCTGCCCCTGTTGCAGTGAAATGAAGGCTCTTATTTGGTAGCTTTAACAGATATAATTGGTCCGGGACTGATTTTTTTTTTTCATCCGTGATGTGGTGGGCAAGTGTGTGGTCCAGAGTGTCCTGAAGAGGCTCGTGCTAATTTTATTGGACTCATTTGGCTCTCCAGAGTCAGAATGAAGCTACAAATAAAGATTCATCGAAACATGAGGACTCTGAAAAGTCACTGTCTAATAAACCTGCCTTAAGGATAAGGGCTTCAGTTTATCAACCTCTAGCTCTCCTGGTGGAATTCCTCGATGGGAAGGCTCCACACAAAAGGCCCCAGAATAAAATTTCCCACCCACGCACCAACGTCAAAGTCAAAATGAAGTGTATGTAAAGTTACATCTTCAGAAAATTAAACAAATAATTAAAAATCTTTTAGTGACTGTGTTTAAAGTGTAGAAGCTTTCATGAATGAGCTCGTTTTCTGAAATATGCAGACAACTCAACACAGATGCAGAAATATAATAATAAACCTCCTTCCATCCTGTAAGGTGACGCTGCTGTCCGATCCTATATTTAACGTGCTAACAATATCTAAATCACCATGTATTTACTACTTTTCGTTTACAAGATAAACGTAGATCCGTTAAAGCGATTATAAAAATATTATTGTGAAGCAGGCCAACAAATAATAGCCCATAACCCCACCTTTGGAAAATTTCACCTCTCACTAAAGTGCAGATGCTCTTTCAGCGCCCCCTGCTGTTCATTCTGAGCTACTGAGAAAATCTCAGAGTTAGGATTATTTTCCCTATCAGTTTTCCAACAAGTCTCGCCTTCTGTTATTTGATTGGCTAGTAGTGTCACAAGCCCTAAACTGCAATCTCATGGGCGTCTTGAACTTTTTTTTTAATTTTACCACGTTGGACTCAGGTATTCTGGACCATCAGGTGACTTAGGCCACTTTTAGAGACCCGTGTCTGTTTCATATTCACTTTAATGTAAATAGACTTATTAAATTTGTCATGTTTATTGCATTATTGAAGAGTGGAATTATTTAAAGCCAATACATGCGTGCCTCCCCCACCCCCACACACTCTCCCATATGACCTTGTGATATGTATGATCATAGCCTACACACCCTGTGCCCTTACATATATATATGTGTACATATATATATACATATGTGTGTGTGCATGTGTGTGTAACATCTGAAGACCATGCTCATAGGGGCTGTGAAAAAAACATAAACCATTCAGAATTATGTTTGTGAGTTGAATGTCAGTTTACATACATCTATATATGTTTTATTTTCAATAGGTATTTAATATTTTACAGCTCTGCCCATGTGCTGTTTTGCAACAGTTTGTGTGTGTGTGTGTGTGTGTGTGTGTGTGTGTGTGTGTGTGTGTGTGTGTGTGTGTGAATGGCTGGCCTGGTGCCAGCCCTCTGTGTTGTTCTGCCTGAAGGCTGTTCTTGGGGTCATTGTTTTTCACGGTGATACAATTATCTCCCTCACAGATTTATCTAATATGAGCTAATTACCCCCACAGGCGACCATTCCCTCTTTCATTTCCTCTCTCTTGTATTTTGATTTTGTTGTATGTTAACATTAGAAACACAAAATAGCATATTCATAAAGAACAGTCAAGGTTTATTTAAAAAATTGGCCTCCTTTTTTATTTGTCTTCCTTTTAACACCACTAGAAAAACTGCCAGGCTTATTTATCGATTTTTTTTGGTGTTTTTTCTTCTTTCATTCAAATGGAATTGAATGAAATGTAAATTGACTGTGTGTGGTCAGTCTTAAATGATGCCCTGAGTAAATTCCTTCGTATGTGTTTGGGGTTTTCTGCCTGATTGCGAATGTTTCTATAGTCTGAGGCCTAATTCCTGCACTGTACAGCACAGCCTGCTAAAGCCTCTGTGGCAGCCTCAGCCTCGGAACATAGTAATATAAAGCTGGTGTGTTAAAACACACAGAACACAAGTCGTGCTCATTTGCACCCAGGACTGGTGTTCAGAAGCTTAAGACATCAACCGCAGTGTAAAAACATATAAGATTCCTTCTTTGACACATACATAGTTATACAAGTACAACATGCAGTGATCTCAGCCCCTGAGTTGACCCATGAGACTGTGCAATATAGTTATGAAATAATTTCAGTTAAATTACAGAGAAATTTGGAATGGCTAACCTAAAATATACAGGGAATAAATATACTCCAAATAAATAAACGTTACAAATAGCACAAGTGATATGTTGTTTTGAGGCTTTGTAAAGCAAGCAAACAATCAAAAAGCAAAATCTATCCATCTCCCATTTGTGATAAAGCATCAAGTAAGTAGGTAATTAACAGTATTGAAGAACTGAAGCGGTGACAAGTTTATTTCAGTGGGGTTTGAGCATTGAGAATTTGGAAAAGACAGAGGACAGTGGATGATGAATGATGGAGAGATGAGAGTAAGAGAATGAAAGAAAGGTGACTGTAGCACTATAGGACTATCATGTCTGTGTCAAAATATCCTGGATGACCTGCGATAACCTGTAAAGCTGCTGATGCATGATGAGCTTTATTTCTTAAACATTGTTTTTTTATGTAAAATTCTCTGTTCACTGAACTGTACAAGCTCCAAATAGCAAGGAAGTTCTCAGAGTGTTTAGCTGGTCTGTCCAGTGTGGCTGAAGAGATGCTGAGATTTCTTTTACACATGTGTTATGTTCTGTAATGAGGCTGTATGGTGTAAAATAATTGTTTTGTGCACAACTGTTCCTCTTCCCTTCACCTGAGCAGGTGAAACTCTTGCCTAAGACTCCTCTTTCCATATCTTCTCTTCTTTTCTCTTCTCTTCTCCTCACTTCTCTTCAGTTTTTCTCTCTTCTCGTCTCTTCTCTCCTCTTCTCTTCTCCTTTCCTCTTCTCTCCTGTCTTCTCTTCTCCTTCTCTTCACATTTTCCTCTCACTTTCCTCACATTTCTACACTGCTTGCACTCATTTTCATTTAGTTCTTCCTAAATACACTTTCTGTAGGTAGTGTTTGTATATTATCAGTGTCTCACATTTCTGTGTTCTATATGTTTTACTTCCTCTCTTGTATGGTTTGACCATATTCATTTTAGCTTCTGTTTAATGGTTGTATTGGACTGTAATTGTAATACTGGATGTTGGGTTGTAGATATAGGAGATATAGGATTTAAATGGGTGTTTTCCTCAGTCGGCTCAGGAAAGATAGAAAAGCTGCTTCAAGAAAAAAAGAATTAAAAAGTACACGTGATTAAAATGTAAAGACGATTAGGTGGTTAAAATGCGGTGTAAGAAATTGTAATAATGCAGTGAGTACTCGCGCGCGTATGTGTGTGTGTGTGTGTGTGTGTGTGTGTATGTGAAACCCACCGCTGACCTCCTGCTGCGTTTCGTTTCGTTTCGTTAAAATAATAATAATAAATCTTTTACAAAATTCTGCTCTAATCCAGTCAGATGTTCATAAATATGCAGACCGCAGGCTGGGTGTGTGTCCTCTCTGACAGTATTCACGCCTCTAACACGCGCCTCACACACACAAACACACACTCACACACACACACACACACTCCTGTATCTGCTGCAGCGCTCTGGTCCCGCCGGACCGCTGCCCCGTCCGGTCCGGACCAGTGCTGAAGATTTTAATTAAATATGTGGACTCGTATAACTCATTTAGTGTAATCACAGTGTTTGTTTACAAGCGTGTGTGTCTGTGTGTGTTTAAGGAAGCTAAATTATAATCATGAAATACAACATAATAACTAGCCGGTTTTATATTTTATATACAACGACATTATTATTATTACTACTATTATTATTATTGTTGTTGTTGTTGTTGTTGTTGTTGTTGTTGTTGTTGTTGTTGTTATTATTATTATTATTAGTAGTAGTAGTAGTAGTAGTAATTATTAATACTCATTATATCATATTACATTACGAACATACAATTACAATAACAGTATCAACAATAATGATAATGATAATAACGCCCATGTTTGGAAAATGAACTGATAAGTGTCTCGTTTGTTTTGTTTTTTTTTCTTTTCTTTTATTTGGAATGAAAATCAAAAGCCCCGAGAGAGCGCGGTGTTCACTCTCTCAGTCTTTCATTTATCCACCATGACAGTCTGCATCGCTGCGAGCCTTTCACTCTCCCTGTCCTTCTGTAAACACACACACACACACACATACACACACACACACACAAGCAGACAGATAGAAGAGAGAGAAGAGAGAAGAGAGAAGAGAGGGAGAGAACACACGATGTTACTTGTTTCCTTCATTATTATATCCTTTATAATTGTTTCCATTATTGTTTGTTGCAATTATATATGTATATGTATACACACACACACACATCTCTCTCTCTCTCAGTTCAATATTTTATTAAAAGAGCTAGGCCAACATGTATTGTTAAATAATTGCAACAAACGTCATATACACATATAAAAAAAAAAACAATTAACACACACACACGCATACACACATACACACACACACACACACACACAAACACACACAAACACACTCATACACACTCATACACACTCATACACACATATTCATACACACATACTCATCCACACACTCATACACACTCATACACACACACAATCATACACACACACAATCATACACACACACACAATCATACACACACACACACAATCATACACACACACACACACAATCATACACACACACACACACACACACACAATCATACACACACACACACAAGCATACACACACACACACAAGCATACACACACACACACACGCACACACACACACACACAAGCATACACACACACACACAAACATACACACACACACACACAAGCATACACACACACACACACACACTCTCTCTCTCTCTCTCTCTCTACTTGCTATTTCAGCCGAGGGCCTAAATTTAGTGTGGAATGTAAAAGAGAAGAGCAGGGCACCGGTTACTGCCCTGAACGAGTGCAGAATTCATCCTTTCATCCGGGACGTTTGCAGCCTCCTTTCCCATGGATCTCTCTCTCTTTCTCTCTTTTACACACACTTAGATTCTGTAAATCAATCAAGAGCCTCGGTTTATGAGAAATGAATTAGCCAACCAGCCATGCATAAACAAGTGACTTTTTCAGTCATAGTTACACAACAGAATGGAGAACTTCATAAACAAAGCAACCTCTCCGCTGCACACAGTAAAAATTAAAGGACCAGTTCAGCAAAAAGCAATCGCCCAGTGGCGTCAATCAGCCAAGACGTGTTTAGTGTAAAGCGGCATTTGGCAGACACCCTTATCCAGAGACTCAATGGAGACGGTTTTGGAACGACCGGCCATAAACTGTGTGGAGAAACTCAGTTACCGGACTGAGATATACGGGAACATCAAAACCTGATACAACTTCAGTACCATCACAGTACAGTTTAGATACAGCACAGATCCTTTAGACCTGTGGAAAAGTGGCTTTAGTTAAGAGCCACAACACTGGGGAATTTATACATCGCATGCTTAAATGACCAGTTTCCTGAACTGATGGCAATCTATATGAAACACTGTGCCAAACTTCATCACCATTAAACCAGTCAAAAATCCAAAGTTTCTGTTTCTGTAACCGCTTAATCCTTACTAGGGTCGCAGGTACCCGGAGCCGCTATCCCGCGGTCTACAGGTGTGAGGCAGGGACTCACCCTGGCAGGGCGCACACACACTCACACACTCACACACTCACACACTCACACACTCACACACTCACACACTCACACACTCACACACTCA
>JBBIGA010000018.1:6604651-6622914 GCA_037576975.1 Alestes dentex
TCTCTCTCTCTCTCTCTCTCTCTCTTCCATCTTTATGGAATATATATATATATATATATATGTATACATATATATATGTGTGTGTGTGTGTGTATATATATATATATATATATATATATAAAACAAACAGTAAACAGTATATATTATATAATTATAATATAGACCGAATGAATAAAATGAGTATTTCAGACCCCTGATCGAGAAGAAAGCGTTTTAAAACAGTTTTGCCTAATTCAGTATCATTTCTGTGTGTATAAAGAAATGATGAAAAAAAATAAAATGATCTCACTCCGTATAACTTGGTGATAAAAACCAAACAGCAATTTATTGCAGGTTGAGGTTCAGCTGTCTGTGGAAAATCTGTGGGAATGTCGCCACCTGCTGGAAATGAGCGGAACTGTACAGCAGGGTAAAAGTACTTCTTCCGGTCCACATAAAAGCGTCTTGCTCAAGAAGGTGGGATTTGAACCTGCAACGTCGTGGACATCGAGTTCACAGGCACTATCACCCACCAAGAGTACCTCATTGGTGCCCCTAGCAGTCATGGGATTCAAACCCAGGACCTTCTGGGACAACTCCCTAACCACCAGGCCACCAGCTGCCTGGTAGAAACTCAGCTCGCCTTTCAGCACTAAAGTCATTTTGACAAGACTTTCTATACAAAGTCAAATAAAATAAGAAAAGATAGATAAGATAAGATAATTAGTCCCACAAGTAGAAAAATACAAAGGTAAGAGCAGCAAAAACAATGGAATAAAAACTACACAACACAACAGTAAAGTATAAATAGCACACTATACAAATAATCTAAAAAGTTACATATGGACATTTGCATGTATTTAAATATACATATATATGGATATATATATACACACTGGAGTGTCCTCCTGTTTAGTAAACAGCAGGCATTGACAAAAACAGTCATTAATGGCTGTACAGCTAGTGTAACCTCATTTTCACCAGTTTCACACTGGCTGAAAGGGGAGGTTTGTTTTCTCAGGAATGTAGACTGGATGTGCTGTTGTGTATTTGAACATTTTTTTTGTACCTCCTTAAAGCCACAGTCAGACACTGCACGATAATGAACTGTCAGCTGCAGCATTATGCTACACTCTGAGCCTGGAGATGTGTCCTTCTATGAAGTTGAGTCCAGTTCTGTTGTTCCCATAGGTTTCTTTGATTTGCCACATCTTTAGTATATGGTTTTACAAAATGCACTTCCAAATGTATCCAGACTTCAATACTAATCAAAGAATTTTGCTGACATACATAGGCCTTTCTCTGCACACACAATTCGATTTGCGATTCAAATTATCCAATATCTGGACCTGATCTCACTAATGCTGTGGTGACTAAATGCAATCAGATCCTCACCGCAATGTTCTAATGTCTAATGCAAAGCCGTCCCGTCCTATAGCTAAAAGGTGGATTTCAGAAGAAATGTTGGAGGAGCAGGTGTCTACAAATGTTTGGATGAGCATGTGCATCCACCTGGCCACAGATCAGTCCAAAACTAAGGACAGCAGACAGGATGGGAATTCATTCAGCCATTTGAATGTAACTGATTAGGTGAGTCCGATGTGTTAACTTAGAACTGTAACTGAACTCTGCAGCGTGAGTAGACAACCAGGTCCCCTGTGTTAAAACATTAAAGAGTTTTCCCATTCCATGGAAAACCAACACATTCTCAGTTTCTTGAAATAAAACTGTTTGGTGTAGTTATGAAAACACAGTTCAAGTTTCAAATCAACCAATTTAGACAGCTGAATGCACATATAGAAACAAAGCTGCAAAACAATTTTTTTAATTCATTGTTTCTGCGACATCACAGATACATCGTAATTACATAAATGAAAATCTTTACAGTGTTTACAGGGCTGTTGGGGGTTTGAGGTAGAGTTTAGTTTGAGACTTCCTGCATGTGTCTCTTCATGAACTCCTTAAACTCCAGGTTTATTGTTTAGTTAAAGCATATTGTTCAGTAGCTACTAAGAAGTATTTGTTAACTGCTCTTGTAGCTGAGTGTAAGGATTTCAAGTGTGTTCCCTTGTAAGAGCTCTTTGGTTTTAAGGGATTAAGCCAATCCATTAGAACTAACAGAGAATCTATTGTGTATTCTAGGAACCATACCAATTATCAGAGGTCAGGTTTGCCAGCTTATTATAGAACTTTTAATGGTTAAAATCCCTTAAAATAAGGCAAAGAACATACAAATCTAACAATCTGTTTGAATAGGTAGATATCAGATCAATTTTAAGTATCACTGGATGGTCCTGAACAAAATGCTACTGGTAAGAGGCATAATGGGTATGCAGGGCACATGTGCAAACCACTTTTAAACTTTGATTTCCTTCATTCCTATTGGTTAAATATCAAGTAATGTCATTTTATAATTATAATTGTTCTAACAGACCATCACCAGATTTGACTCAAACAATCAATAACATCTCATCTGGTATATACATGAATTTAAATCACCAGAGGAAAATAACTGACCCCTCTTTGGAAATGCTCATAACGTAAAGGCTGATTCTGAGGATACTGTTCATTCATCAGGACACGTTTCTGATCACTGGGTGTCTTTTTCTTCGCCCTTAACAAGGAAGCTAATTTTCTTCACTTTAAAATGTTTAAGTTTTAAGACATATCAGTCACATCCATTCAGGGCACATAAAAACTATGAACTGCAAAAACAGCCCACTTTGTTTTTGTGGGGTCACAACATGTAAAGTGTAAAGTGACCATTCTGATATATGTGAACACACCACAGCACACAGTGTGAATAGCACGAAATTATTCTTCTGTATTTAACTCATTCACCAAGTGAAGCAGCGGGAAGCAGCTTAGCAGTCTAGGTATTTTAACCCACGACTTTCCGATCACAGGGACACTAGGCCATTAGGCCCCACATAGTTACATTTATCCACCTAATTAGTGGTTTAGCTCTACCCATTCACTTTGAATAACCCGCTAAGCACAAAAACCCTCTGATTAATTCTAATGAGTAAAGTGAGGTTGGAAAATGGAATTAAAAATCAAATTTAAAGTGGAGGAAAAAGTGATGTAGAACTTCCATCACAGTCTGCATTTTTCGAGAGCATGGCAGTTCTGATGGGTCATTTGAACTACTATGTGAAGACAATTGAGAATACTGGATGAATTAGAAGCAAAAAAAAGTCAAATGTCATTGTTTGGTTTGTGCAACGGACGATTACTTTCAAGATCAGGTGACTCATCTTCAAGATCAGGTAAATCTCATCTTATTCTCCCCCCCACTTGCTCTAACCACATTTACTCATGTCATCATGTGGGTGAAGGTGATAGATGTGCTTTCACCACTGATCTGATGTCCTCTACTAGAGTCTACTCAGCTGAAGCTGCAGGCGATTCTCACCTATAAAGTTCATACCATTTTTCATGAAAAAATAAACCTTTTCAATCACCACTGCAATCTGCTTTACGCAGACAAGTGATTTCCATGCCTCTTATAAAAAGAGGGGAAGCTGAACAGCAGGATCCACAAGAGATTCCAGTAGAAAACCACAGGAGTTCACATCTTGTTGATTACGACTGCTCCCTTCGGTCCAGCTCACCACGTGTAGTACCCGTAATGACCCCTAGGAGTCTGTAGATGCTAGGTAGAAATTCTGAACTTTAAAATATATCTTGAAGATTAGCAATAGACACCCTACTTTCCATAAACTATTGTGCATTTCGGTTTGCATCACAATGTAAATCATTTAGAGAATCACAAGACACAAAAAGTAAGAAAATCTGCATATGGTCTTATTAAACCAGACAAATCATAATCTGTACAGACATTAAAAATGCACTAGCTGTGTTCAGTTTGTTACATCTCAATATTACATTGGCAGAAGTTCATAAAATATCACAGCCATGACTTTTTACAAAGTAAAGAGGTTTAGTCCATTTGTTGGTAATTCTGAATATACTCTATAGGCAATACAAGGGGGGAAATGACTCGAAACAAATGGGCCGTGCAATTAAGAGTCCCTGGAAATGGGCAGAGAAAAGGCCTTTTAAATCAATGCAGTTTCCAGTTTGTCTTTTTTTTCTTTCTCAGCACTCAGGTCCTCATGAGTTCTCCAAGATAAAAAGGTCACAATATTTCTGTTTTTTCTTGTCACAAACAACATGTACTCATCTAAATCTTAAATGTCACATTTCAGTCTTGGAGGCCCATAGAACTGTTTTCTAATTTTCCTGCTCTAAGGCACTCCATTCAGTCATGAGATACTGCTTATAAACAAGGATGGTTAGATTAGGGAACACAAAGCTGTGTGACGTGGCTACAGATTCATCTCTGATGTAACATCAAAAGCCTCGTCAGATAAACAGCTCAGGTACTCTAGTTCATCATCATGTCAGCTATTAGCAAAATTAAACCTACACAACACAGTCACAGGTCATACATCAAATCATCTTTCGTCTCACAGTTTTGTTCAGTACACTTCACAAATGACCAGAACAAGTGAGCTGTTCCATGTTCAAATGAGACTTAGTTCAGTTTACTCCCAAGCAAAAGCAACTTTGTTTCTATGGTGGCTTTCTAACAGGTAAGAAGAAAAATCTGTTGTCTACTACAAAAGCTTTAAAAATGAAAGTGTACATAACTGAAGTAAGCCAACTCCACTGACACAGGCTTAAAATAAAAAAAAAAATAAAATAAAAAGCAGAAGCCAAAATACATCTTGCAACCTTTCACATTTCTATAACCCTCCAGATGCCACAGCAAACTGGAAAACAAAGGATGAAAAACCTAAATATACAATCATGATTATCTACTGAAAATTTAGAAAGGAGAACAGTTTCTGCAATATTTGACATTTATTATCTACAATATATGTGCATATATATTCATGAGATTTTCATAATCCGAGTTTACTTAAGATGAAAATGGGACGTCTGCAACTTGCAATCTAGTTCTATTATTTACAGAATACCATCAATATCAATCACAGGGTGGCGCTTCCAAAATACCGTTGGAATTGAGGTAATGGAAACTCAAATCTAAGTTCACTTTGTGTTGTACAAAACCATCAAAACATTATATATAAAAAGCCACTTAGTTCTTGGGACTTGAGCGAGAGGACAGAATAGAGAGCCATGAGTGAGAGGGCAGAATAGAGAGCATGTACAATAAACTCCATGACTGATGTTAGTTATACAGCATGTTTTGTTCCTATAATTCTGCTTCTCATCAATATGATAGGATTAAACCTAAATACACTGCAAGGTAATTGTGTTTGTACAGTGCATGAGAGGAATGCAACATGATTGTGTGGAGTATCTAAGTAGATGGTCTGAATTCTCAAGTATGAACTGTTCACTGAGCAGTTTTCTACACTGACCATTTCACATACAAGTCAGCACATGCTATTCCCTCTTTGCAGATCAATGAATCATGGATATTTCTCAGGGCTCCTTTATGTGAACATGACATACAACTCCTATGGTAGTTCATCAGAGACACAATTGTGGGTCTTTTTCCAATTCATAAATTCATATCCTATACATCTGACTACTGACTGAATGGACCTAACCATACAGGCATGTGTATATAAGCTGCAAGATGTACAACGTGAATTCATATGCAGTCCAAGACTTCTGTTCTCTTCCTGTTTAAATTCAGCAATAGCTTTTAAAAACCCGAGAGTGAAAAAACAAAACAAAACGAAACAAAAAACAGCTTCAGTCTATACAAAAACAAAATACAACTAAAGCAATAAGAACCTATAGGTAGCAAACAATAAATAAGGCAATGGGCAAACACAAGGACACCAAAAAGTGCAATCATTTAATTAACATTCAATATACCTTTGAAATATGTTCTTGTTGCCAATGCAGTTCTTTTCTTCATTGTAATATGTTATAAGATGTTTGGCTCATCTAAATCATATTACCCAAATGTTTTGCCTTCTCATAGTGACAGATGATTATTTTTGGAGCAGCAGGAGCAAATGATATGCCTTCCGATTGGGTAACAACTTTTAAAGTAATATAATAATATGAGTCTTCCAGAAAGGTCAGAGAAACACCTGCAGGGTCTCTCACGTACCCATTAATCACTATAACAATAAAGGTAGAACTTCAGACACACAAGTGTTCAAACACCATCCAAAACACAATCCCATTTGCGTCTTCAAAAAACAAAACAAAACAAAAAAAACCCAAAACCCCACTTGCCTAAGTGGGTTGTGGGTTACTAGATGCTGAATCAAAAAAGAAGGAACTTTGACAGCACACCCTTCATAGATTCTGCTAAAGTACAAAGTGATTTGAAGGTTTGTAACAGAAAACGATGGATATTTTGCTTTCATAAATTTAGTTTACTATTTGTATTTAATTACTATTTAATTAAATGTCATTATTATTTGGATATTATTTAGATAATAATTAAACTCCTATTAAGTCCATAACCATGACGGATTGAGACCAAGTCTACCACTTTACCAGTTATCAATCAAGTACCAGTCAAATCTACCCATTAAAACCTCACAAAGCTTCTGAATAACAACATTTGTAATATTATATTTTCCTATGACAAAGATTTGATAAGATTCATATTCATATGCAGACATATTGCCAAATAAATCAGTATTGAGAACTAATGTTTGTCAAGTGATGTCAACAGCCTGGAATAAATAATCCACGTCATAATCTCCCTATAATAATAAAAATACAATCAGAAGGTCTGTAAAATGTTTCAGCAAAAGGTGACGTTATATTGTTTTGCTAGTTTTGTCCAGGTTCAGATGCAAAACTTAACAGTAAGGTCGTTCTTGTTTGGATTCTTCACAGATTGGTTTCAAATCTGTATTATGATTAAGAAGTTAGTGAAAAGTGAAAGGAAAAATCAGGGCCAACTTCGACTGTCACAAATAGAAATTTTTCATTTTGCACTCACCATTTTCACACAGAATACTCAGACAACAGATCTGAACATCACCTCATGATGCTGAGCCCCAGTGATCAGGAATACGACAGTGTAAGGATGACCCATGTAAACTATTTTTTTTGTTGTTTTAAAGGAGTGATGCTGGATGGCTGTGCTTAAGAATAAACCCCTGCCTATGTTCAATGTATCAGATCTCAGAGATGACTAAGCCTGAACGGATATGCAATTGATGTGAGGAAAGTGGCAAAAGTACTGAGGGAGGTGACACATTTTAAAATGATATATCTATGGTTTGCACAGCAGCTAAACAAGCAATCAATAAACCAGTTAAGATTAAGAAAAAAAGATTAATGTCCGAGAATGTTCGTGAGCCTAGATTTTGGGACATTTTCGGCAGGGGCCATTGTGAGGTTGAATGACGTCCCAACATGGCACAGGCCCACCAGAACTTTACTTACAGTGTCCAGAGTCTGAGGTGGTAAGGGAGGGCACTGGGGCCAAGGTTAGATCGCTGGATGGATAGTAATAGGGTCTAGGCTTTTTTTAGAATGTCTGAGATGCATCAGCCCAGGTCCATGCTCTACCTATCCTTCAGTTCCCTGGTCACACGTTTGGTGATGCGGCCACAGAGCAACCCCACCAGGAATAGGACACAAATGGCCAGTGCAATCATGAATAGAATGTAATTCTTTGAAGGCGAGGTCATTACTTGGACAGCCAGGTCTGAGAAGCCTTCAGCTGGAGCCACCTGCAGAAACAGTTAAAAACAGATGGTAACTTTGTATGAATGGTGAAACCTTTATCAGTTCATACAGTACTTTAAATTATAGCTTTATTGGATCTTTCTGTCTACAAGGATTGTTATTTATTAGTCTAGATTTAGATCTTCTGTATTTGAACTTTTTCAGTCATGTAAATGACTGTAACTTGTTTCTGAAAAAAGTATTATATAAATACATACTACATACAGACAACTGACCAGTATTAGTATGTATATAATGACCAACCTTGGCTGCATAGCTCCACATTTCTATACGGTCTTGTAGTCTTTTCTTGCACTCAGGCTGCAGTCTCACTCTCTTATCCTGCAAAGCTTCCATCAAACAAGACATCTCTGCACAAGGGAAAAACAGTGAAGCAAAGGAGGTAAACAACACATGGACCACAACACTGGAGAAAATTCAAGAATATTGTTTGCTGTACCTCATGTGTATTGCTGACATACTGAGCTTCCTTAGTAATAACAACTTTTAAAATATAAATGCCAAAATGGATTCTTTGAAGCAGTGCCAGAGAAGAACCATGTTAATTTTCTAAAAACTTCAGCGTAAAGTAAGTGCTCCCTAGAAATGCTCTCCTGACACAGTCTGTAGTGAACTCACGTCTGCCTCGACCAGGGGTAATGGCTGCACAGTGGTGTTTCAAGTCCAAGGCACAGGCCGTGTGCAACACTGGATCCACAAAAATGTCTGCTTTGCTTTCTTTGAGCATATTTAACACCTCCTAGATGATAAAACAAACAAACAGAAAGGTTATGGTAAAAAGGTACAATAAAAAGTAAAACCACAAAAACAATGCAAAGACTGGAGCCTTTAGAGTCAGACTGAGCAGGATATTATAGTTGTGCAGGTCAATAATGCCACATATTATGGTTTGAGAGCTGAGGAGCAAATGGATGGTGGAACACATTAGGAACGCCTGAATAAGGGCTTGTTTCTTACCTTCTTGCAGGCCTCGTGTTTGAGCTTCAGTAGGTTATTCTTCAGACACTCTTCGACCTGGCCTGTCTGTTCTTGTGCAGCAGCTTCCTCAGCACACAAGTGTGTAATCTATGACACAAACACCAAGGGACAGAGGAAGAGTACAATGATAAATGGTGTTATCCATACCAATGAAGTGCAGCTGCACAAACAAAATCATATCAGATTTCATCTCCTAAAGCCACCCAGTGTCTGACCCTGGGCACAGAGCTTGATAAATGTGCTGCATAAGATGCTCCATGATGCAATCACTGTGGCAGCACTGGGATTTAATGGTTCCCATTCACTTTCAGAGAGCTTTGAGTGCATATTAGGACTACTGTAGTATGGATACATTTTCTGTTCCTATCCATGATACCGTTTTGTGTTTAGGTTGTTGTGAGCAGTCTACGTAAAGAAAGGCACAGGACCATAAGAAAATTAACACCACAACGATGTCCTCCACAGACACAGGTTTATTTACAGGTAAAGGATATAATGCATGTTGTTTTTGCAGACATAGATCAGAGGAACCTTCATATAAATATATCTGTTGGGCATTAGCACAAAGAGGACATTTTATTAGGTACATTTGTTGATGACAATGTCAGTGTCATCACATGGAGTATTTTTCATAAGACACCAGGAGCAATGTGTGAATGAAGCAGTGCATAAAAGGCAAACAAAATCTTATTGTTATTCCCAATCAAGTGCATCTCTCTATGGCACAAGGATACTCATTAACAGTTTTACATCGCAAGTACTTATTACGTCAGAATAGTTTAATCAACTTTAGGAATTAAGAAAAAACAAACAGTAATTGTGTGGGGGTGTTTGTGAGAAAACATCTGTCTCTGTGATCAAAGTAGCAGGCGTTGTGCATGTCGGAGCCCAAACATATGCTATGTGCTTGTGTGTCTAAGGCTAAGAGGCTCACAGGGTCTGACTCACCTCCTCATTGCAGTGAAGCTGAAGCTGAGGGTCTAATCTGTAGTCAAGGGCTGATTCCTGAAGGATCACCCTGATCTGGTCTTCACAGTCCGTAGACAGTCGCTAGGGACATTGTCAGGTTTAGAACACGAACACGAACACGAACACACGAACACACGAACACACAAACACACAAACACACAAACACACACACACACACACACGAACACACGAACACACGAACACAGAGTAAACCATTCGGTGACTTTGCACCTACAATAACAGAAAACAAGACACAAAACAAATTTGTGGTAATACTCCATGGTGAAAGTACCTGGTCAGCGTATTTAAGTTTCAGACAGGATATGACCTGTCCTTCCAGTTCATTGTCATTGCTGGCCTTGCTGAGAATGTCCTGACAAAATTTGGGAATATCTGCTTTGCAGGCCTTCCGTAGCACAGGATTAAGTCTATAGTCTAAATATCAGGGAAGAACAGTGAAGTAAATACTGACATGCAAATCAAGCCGGATTAAAAAAAAACTTCAATCTTAAAGTAACTGTTGAAATCAACACATGAAAATGAAGTTACAGTGGATTTAATCAGTGCTCTTTGCTCACCTGTGCTCTGAGTGATTTGTCTCTTAGTGATCATCTGCTTACATTTGGGGTCCATCAGTTCACTGTTTTTGTTCTGTTTCAGGCAGTGCAGCATATTCTTGGCATCAGACTCAGCACAAAAACGCTGATACAGGGACAAGGAAGGTGACACACAGAGAAAGACAGAGATAACCAAAGAGAACAAGATGTTGAATGAGGATACAGCCCAGTTCAGAAGAAGCATATTAAGATAAAATATAAATAACAATTAACTGATTTATTAAATTTCCTGTTCTTAATTATTCTGTAAATATATGTTATAATAAACCATTGTCAACTAAAATTCTTCCTCATAATATTAAATCTTTAGTTTGACAAGTCAGCACCCATACTGTACATTAGTAGTCCGTTATTTGCTTTATGAGGCATATAACCATCACAATAAGAGACAGCTATGATGATGAGAAAAGGGGAAAAAGGAATATGAAGTCAGTCTCAAACCTTAATCATCTGTTTGCACACTCTCATCAGCTGGTAGTCCAACTCGGGGTCCATCATCTCTGTCTCCTGCAGCTTGAAGATCTTCTGATGGCATGTGTGAGACAGCTGCAGCTTATTCTCCTTCAGACACTCAATGACCTAAGGAGCACCCACAGAAGGCACACAAAAATTAAGTACATGAAAAGAATTGGAGAGGCACACTGGGTACAGTATCCAATCTTATTTAGTATTATAAGGGTACTTTGTGATATCTTGGCAAAATTGAATAATGTTGCCTTAATGAATGGTCTTATATACCCAGTGTAAGAATAAGCTGATAAAAATTATGTTCTTTTTTGGCTCATCTTTATCAAGGGTGTCAATCATTTTAATGGGCACTTTATGTATTAAGCTACTTGTTATGCAGCATACTCCAAGCACTGGTTGTCTTACCTGAGCATTGCCAAACGTAACAGTAGAGCACAACCTGCTGATGTCTTTCTTGCATGAGTCATGCAGCTCCGGCTCCAGACGAATGTCCTCTGACTGCAAAGCAAGAGGAACAAAACTATGAGGGGGCATGAGTTACCTTTCCCTTAAAAGTCACTTAATGTTTTTGGGCTTATACATAATGCAATAAGGTTCATATCAGATTCTCAGGAATCAGGAAAATTTGGATCTGTCTGTATGTATCCTGCACATCATCTACCATGAAATATCACAAACAGCAGTATTTTTAATGTGCATGCTTGATAGGGATAAACCTACTGCCACTATTGTGAAATTACAGGCGACAACCAGATACCATAAAAATATGATTTGTCTCCTTTTTTGTCCATTTAATGCAACTACTAAAATAATTCAGCCTAAACTGGCCAAACTGACTGATTAGCTTCCTAGTGGTCAATACTCAGAGCTTGAGGTCAAATAAACAAACATTATTTAATGTTGTGTTCCAAATGTCTGATATCAATAAGTTTAGATGTTTAGATGACACTACCCATGACATATGCTTTCTGCTTTCTTTTATTGTGCATCTTCCTCAACTTAACAGATGAAAAGGTACCCAATTCACCTTCTTTTTGTTCCAACGTAAAAATATGACTGTAAACCCCAACAACTGTGGAATTCCAACAAGCATAAATAACTGCAATCAGCTCAAATCCTGATGGTAAGGCCATTCTGTAATAACTGTGACAGTTGTGGGTGACCATTCCTTCTAAAAGCCTGAATGCCAAAAAATAAAGAAAAAAGGTGCTGTTCAAAAATGTAAATTAAAATAGTCTTTTTGAGTATTTTGAGTGTGCTTAGTTGTGTGCATGAAATGTGTAAAAAAAAAAAAAAATCATGGCATCATCATGAAGTTAACTTTGTAAACCAAGTTCTTCACCATTTCCAGCTCTTCCACTCGTAGCTGCTTGCGACACTTCAGGGACACACGCTGCTCCTTCACATCCTGCAGAGTGTCATTCCTTACTGTGGTACTCAGACAGATCACCACATCTACCCTGAAAAGAGAGGGACGAAAATAGTGGGAGAAATGTCAGTGGTGCATCTGGAAGATAGCAGAAGGAGAGACAGGCATACACCCTGTATGAGTCCGAGACAACCTGTTATAAAGCACAAGAACAAATCACCCCCCCTAAATTTGGTCACAAAATCAGTAACGGTAACATCAATAATAACCTGTTGCGGAACATATGTAGCATAAATGTGACTTACTTCTTCTTTATATTAGGACACAGTTTGAGGACATCTTCTTTGCAGGCCATCTTGAATTTGTATGAAAAACGAAAGTCTTTCATTTGAACCTGAGGAAAAAAATGAGATATAAACCACTTATTTAACAATTAATTGTGTTTTACACACTTAGCTGAATGCTAACAGAGACAGATACAGGGTCTAAATCAATTCTCTGAATCATGAGACACCCCATGAGGTTGGGGGAAAATTGATTTATCATTACTAATATCCAAGGCGCTACATGTACAGCTTACCAACTGGAAGTGTGTAACTCCCACAGCGCACTTGTCATTCATCTCTTTCTGATGTTTGTTCTGCACCAGGCATTCCATCAGATCTCCCGTGTCTATCTGATTATCAGCCACATCCTGTGAGAGAAAGAAGGGTTTGATTAAATTTGAAATGAACAAGACTGGAAAATTACACTGATAGGCACATTAAGCCCTGCTAGGTCTAAGACAGTAGGAGGTGGAATTATTCCACAGTCACATACATAATAAATATAATCTTGTTAAAGAAAACAATCAGAATTAAACTGAAGTGAAAGCGTCCTGCACTCACATGGCAGTGGGTCTGGATGACTGGCTCACATGCTCGGATCAGCAAAGCTTCAATTTGGATGTCCTGTGAAGGGGCCATAGAAAGATGGTATGAACCCCAGAGACTATATAAAGTACTTATGAGATGATTATCATTTTTGGAAATCCGCATAAACGTACTAATAAAGGTCCATACCTCAGACTCTAACTCTGTCAGGTTGCCCACCACATCCCTGCAGTCTGACACCAGGTCCTCCAGATGGTCCTGCAGACACTCAAGCTCCTTGTTCAGAGAGGAAGAGAAGGGTCCATTGGTGAAATACACAGAACCAAAAACTGGCAAATAACTTTTCCCATTACCAGCTATAATTCTAGGTGTAAAGCCTTTACTGACCTGGCCAGTTTCTGTCTTTTCACTGCACCACTTGCCCAGGTCAGTCATGCAGCGTTTCTGGAGCTCTGGGTCGAGCTTTACATCCAGAGCTCTCTGGTGCAGGATACGCTGGACCTCTACCTTGCAGTCCCTAGTTAGCTAACATTAGAGTGAGAGTAAGTAAATCTCTCAATGCTGTTGCACAACCACACACATGCACGCACACGCACGCACGCACACAAAATCAGCATCTAAATCAGCTTAAAACCCGCATGAACCACTGGAGTGACAATTACAAAGATTAACTAAACTTATTCTGGAAAGCAAGTGTAACTCAGTATGATTTCTTTCAATCTTAAATTTCTGAAATCACAGCATTAAAGGGCCCATGTCCTACTTTTTTCTTGTACTTTAATTTTTGTGAGATTTATGTAGTTTGGTGCACTAAAAAACAAAACCAATTAGTTTTATCCCCCCCCCCCATTCATAATAATTCCAGTGTGTTTGGGTGGGGCTAAACTCTTACAGGCTGAACAGGTGTATATTGTAAAATACAATCCATATGTGGACATCATAAAAACATGTCCACAACTGGACTGTATGGACCAAAGAGTTTCCATACTTTGATAACCCTTTTGCATCTTCATTCATAAAAATACAGGATATCTGGTTTTCTACGATATGGGACCTTTATGGAAAATTACTTCAGAATTGTGATCCCTACCACCATCATTATCAATCATACTTCCATTGCTTTAAAACTAAAAACACTCACATACTGCTCTGGATCACGCTGTTAAATTCAAAACACCAAAAGTTAATCCATCACTTACTGATATACGGAAACTATGGTGTTCACAGCAGAGGTTACATTACAAGTCAAAATATCCTGGTGAACAGTTTGAGAATATGAATATGCATTTAGGAATGACAGAGAAATGTCTGTGTGGAGAAATATATATATATTAAAAAAATCCAGTCGTTTGCTTACCCGTCTACCTTGTTCCTCTGTGCGGTAGGCATGGCGATAGAGGCAGGAAAACACAGCACCAGGAGGCATCAACTCACTAGTCTCATTCCAGCCATGTGTGTGGCAGAGTCGGGAAGCATCATTCTGGCACTTTCGATACAAAATTGGATCAAGCCTAAGGGGAAGTTTACACTGAAATTACATAACGGTCCAAAACATTCAACTGGACCATCCAAGCAGCCAAACAAATCCAGGACCATGGTCAGGAGTGTGAATATCTGACCTGATTCACAGTGCACTATTTTTTTGGAAACATTCACTGCATTAAAATCCAAATTTTACCAACATTTTTGATACATTTAGATAAAAAATATAAAATCCTACATATATAATGAAAAATATATATATATAAATAGCTTTGTTTTTACATTTGAAAATAGACAACATTGGCCAAAAAAAACAAGAATTTTGGCCCCAAACTGCATGCATACTTAATTGAATATTATTATGATGGATTAATTGTTTGTAATTCAATAACATATTCAAAATTTGATGCAGCTGAATCACAACATTCATCCATGCATTTTCACAGCTTTAATTCAGGACTGTTGAAGGGTGACTAAGCTTTGTGTGACTTAAGTCAAGACAATACAATAACATCTCTAAGCTAGTCTAATATTGTGTGCTGCAGTGATGAATAAGAGAATGCAGCTGTGCCTCCACTACAAACTGCCACAAAGATCATTACAAGATCTCAGTCATTTGAAGCTTCTGAAACAGGAGCAAACAAACCCTTCACCACAATGAGTAGAGTGGGCAGTCAGTCACAATGGGCAATTACACAAAATTGCCACTTCAGAGTATTCCAATTAAAAAGTACTTGTGTCTAATGGGCTGTGAATGACATTACGAGCAGCAAAAAGGTTTTATTACACTACATCTTTGTGTGCACCTTAAATGTCCCTGTTCACATTAAAAAGACGAGAGTAATGTATTGATGGAAAGGGTCAACTCCCAAATGTCATAGCTCACACTGCAGCCAAACAGTGGAGAGCTTACAGCTTATCAGAGCCATCAACAATTATTTTAATTAAAAACATTAAAAAGATACAGACTGCCATTTCACATTAAGCAAAGTGACTATAGTTCTCTTTCAAAGTTCTCTGCCTCCATTATTAAAAAGTCCATTACATTTTTTTTCAGGTAAAAATAAGAAGGGAAGAGCAAAAAATACAGCATCATAAGGGCTCTGTGTAAAAGTTATGGCTCATTAGGAGAGTAACATGACTTACTTCCAGTCTCTGGAGATAAAATACTGCAGCTCCAGAAGCCGATGCTCACAGTCTTCCACCATCTTCTCAGTGTAGAGGTGTTCCATCAGACACGAAAGGATCCTACGCACGCACGCACACACGCAATAATACGGGGAAAAACGATAATTAAAAGGCCAGTATCACTGCAAAACAAAATGTCCTAAATTTCCATAATACAATAAGTATCTTTTTGTGTGTAAACACTGTTAATGTTTGTTTCCATTCACTCTGAAACTTGAGAACTGAAAAAAAACAAAAACAAAAAAAAAAAAAAACAGGCTGTATTGAATGCACTGCTGTCATAAACCAACAAATGTACATATTTTCACCTATTCAGCATATTGCAATATGGCCCCACCCATTCACATTTCAGACCTGACTCATTTTTAGAAAGTGTCTCAGGTTTCATTTTAAGGGATGAAGAAAGGTTTGAAAATGGTTTTGAAAATTGCCATATAAAATTAAAATAAATAATGAAACAATAAATAATCAAATTTTTGGTACACAAACACCCCAAAGGAAATAAAATACAGTAAAACACACACAGAAAACACGATCCAGGTACTTTAAAAATTAAAGCTTTGTCTAAACAAATTCACTACTCATGGTGTATTTATACACAATTAGAATCATGGAGGGAAAGATTTTTTTTTTAAATTTACTAATAAAGTATTAATGAAAATAAGTAAAAAACCTAAGGCACTGAAGAATGATAAAAGCAACCTTCTACACTGTATTACAATTACAAAATAAGGAGAACTATTCTCTATTATAATGAACACATTAAGTTGTACACAAAGAACATATGCATTCATACACAAGCACTAACAGACACAGAGCACACAGGGTTAACTGAACTCACATAGGGTCTCCATTGCGAATGTGTTTGCAGGCTGTCTGTATCACAGACTCACAGGCTTCATTAAGAGCTCGGTCAATGCGGTAATCAGCCCCAGGGTCTGCGGACTGGATGAGTGTTTGAAGCTAAGGAAGACAAAATACATCAGTATAAATTGGCCAAACAAGAGAGATACATTTCTTAACTTGGGCTAGGTTAGGAACTACTCAAACACATGATTAAAAATAAGCTCTTTCTATGAACATTAGGAGAGTAAAGCCTGAATTACATTATGAGTTCTGTATTCTTCACAGCCACAAATTACAATCGGACTCTGTCGGTGTTGGACAACTGTAGTCTGAAACTTTTGGAACATATAGAGTGGGTGGTTGGCACAGAAAATCGACTTGCAAGTTGCACAGACTTATTTTTTTCCTCTCCTGACGCAGTTTCAAACTACATAAAATATTTTATATTTTCAACTGTAGTGTATGCTGTTCCATAAAATCTATGAAACTATATATAGATCCTGTCAATATCCAGTTAAAAATGAAGGAAAAACATTAAGGTCTTTGCGCAAGTTTTCACAATCTGTTATGACTTCAAAAGTTGTGTAGTGTGTCTGAAGTTTACAGAACAATCTGTCCGTCATGCATCACTTCTTGTGGTTTTATACAAGTTCAGAAATCTGTCAGTTTGAATCTGTTTTATTCAGTTCCAGTATGGCGTTTCAAGCACAACAAGCTGCTTCCTACACCTTTTGTACCCAGCCAGTTGTTCTACTCTCATGAATGATGAACTATGGAGGAAGTTTGCATGATTATAACAACCATGTTTTCTTGTCTGATCACTTGCAGACACACAGGTGCTTACAGCATTCTGACAGAGGTTGTCCACCGGGCCCTTGTCCCCCCGACCCACTCTCATGAGACAGTGGAGGGTCCGTCCCTTGCGGTGCAGGCCAGAGCAGTGATTCTCAATCTCTCCTCGACAGTGCAGAACAATCTCTGGGCTAAGGGAGAAATCCTCCATCAGCATTCGCCTGTAGTCAAGCATCTCCCCCTGACAGTCTCCACTCACCATGCGGCCTGGGGCAAAACACATCAGCAAGGGGCATTAGCAAAAAGTACATTCACACAATAACATTTGATTTTATAAAAGCTTTAACTTTGTGGATCAGAGGTCATAATACATTTACCTTCCGGACTGTGATGCATTTTAGTGCTAAATGTAGTATTATGTAAGATCTCTAAGCATTTTTAAAAATTACTTATTTATTTGTTTTTTAAAGATAATAAATTGGGCTGAAAATGATTAGCGACATGTAAACAGTAACACTATCACGGTAAAATGGGGTCTGGTTGACTGAGGTTTCCACACCATTGCAATGTTTCTTTTAACTGATCTACTACAAAGCTGACGACTGTAAGGACTATGTCATGATGCTTCCTGGAAAATAACAG
Source organism: Alestes dentex (assembly GCA_037576975.1). Lineage (NCBI taxonomy): Eukaryota > Metazoa > Chordata > Actinopteri > Characiformes > Alestidae > Alestes > Alestes dentex. The sequence continues at coordinate 6,622,558 of JBBIGA010000018.1, forward strand.
GATTTTCAGAAACAAATAGCCAGGAACCTGATACTTTAATTATCTATAAGGAGAAATATTGAAGAACTAATTTCCTTGTTAACAAAATGTGTTATAAAACCCCCAGTTTTAGACAACTGCAAAAATTGCTCAGAGCTGTGAAGGCTGATTTAAGAATTTTGTAGCTGTAGTGCTCAGGGGCAAAAAGACAGTAAGGGACATTTACTGTAATTGCAATAACACAAAAATGCTATCCCAAAGTTAGGGCTGGTGTACATATTATCTAGATGGACAGTTAGTTTCTCTCTCACACTCACACACACACACACACACACACACACACACACACACACACACACACACACACACACACACACA
>JBBIGA010000018.1:6627221-6646591 GCA_037576975.1 Alestes dentex
CCCCCCCCCCCCCCCCCCCCCCCCCCCCCCCCCGCACCCTAGAAGCAGAAACCAAATGTATCAGTCATACAAAACAAACGGAATATGGCCACACAGGCTGCACATCCCCATCGTGTTCCACAATTAAAACAAATGAAAAAAATGTTTGTCTAAATATGGTAAAGCAACTAATATGGTAGCTAAAGGAAGGTTTCCCAAAAAAACTCTGAATTTTAAACTGGGTCTACACTTCATGTTACTCAGAACCAACTAGGATATGTGAACTCACTTTTTCTCCAGTGATGATGCTTCCACAGTGCAAGGCATTGATGTCCTCTCTACACTTGTCCATGAAGCCACATATGAGGCGGTAGTTACTGAAGACGATACTGGTCATCTTTGTGATGTACTGATGGCACTGGTACTCAGTGATGTTGCCACGGTGATCCACCAGGCAGGACACCAGATAGCCTTTACCTCTCTCCTCATCTGCACATTCTTTAATCTGGGGGGGGGGGTTAGTGTGTAGAACCACAGATTTAGAATAACATTACAATTAATAAGCTAAAGCAAAATTTAAAAAGTACAAGTTGTTAATTATCATCAAATCTAGCTGTACTATTAATACATTTTTCAGCCTAAACTAGCAGATCTTGTGACTGTCCCTCACCTCTTAAACATTAGAAGACATAGCACTGCTTACTTTCACAAACATGCGGACAAGACAGAAAAATAAACAAGATTCTACAGACTCATGTACACACAAGTTTGTTGTAATGACTCACTGATACATAACATATGGACACATACCAGAAGCAAAAACAGGGAGACAAGATTCAGCTCCCTGATTTTCATTCAGTACGTGCAAAGCAGCTTAATGTGTCCCTTATTAAACCAAAGCTTGCGAGTAATGATCGTGCAATATTAATGATTAGTTGAGGCTGCATGGCAATGCAATAAAGGGTGGGTGGGACAGACCACTCTGCTGCATTGTGGCAGGAACTTACCTCTGATATGGTACTTCTACACACTTCAACTGCCACAGACTCAAACTTTGAGTCAGTTGTCAAGTTCAATTTATAGTTCCACAGCAACTGTAGGACAGAGAGAAATACAGTGTTCTAAACTAAAACAGATGAAAGAATAACAATATTCAAGTGTTTCCAAAACAGTTCTGATAGAACCACTGACTTGATAATGTTTGACTGCTGTCATAACAAATGTGTGAAGTGGGCATGAAAGGTTTGCTCAGTGAGACAGAGAACTGAGAGCAGAGTCATCATTCTGCTTTTAAACAGGCCAATCTCCAACACCAAAAAGAGAGAGAATGTTAGTTTATTGGCTTTATATTCACTGGCCTTATTCTTCTTAAACTGTCACACACAGTGCTACATTTTTAACCAGGTTTTAGCCAATCTTTCGTCTGTATTTATTTAACCAATCTTTTGGCTGTATATATTCTGGGGGAAAAAAAGCCAAAAGAACCAGTGTGAAATGGTAAACGATCTTCTAAAGAATGCCCATTAACTACAAACAGTTATGAGACACCAGACAGCATTCCAGTTAATAGGATTCACTAAATATGTTTATTAGATATGTTCTGAAGTGAATAAGGTATAGAACAGAATATTTATTTCTCTTATATCCAAATCTCAACCTGAAAGAGCTGTTGCACAACACTGCCTTAAGTATAAAACAGCAAACAGCAAAAAAAATAGCAGAGAGCTTGTAAATTGACTGTAGATGAATTAGGCCAGCAAAAACCAACCAAACACCAAACTGGCAGTCTGGCACACTGTGTTTAGAACCCTGAAAAAGTGAACAAATGTGGGTATTCTGGTCTTATGGGCTACAACAACAAGCAGGGACCTTAACAGTGCTTCTCAAAAACATTACAAATAGATATTTCCTTCAAATTGCTCAGCCCTACACGTACTAGTGTTAGTCAACACAGGACTTGATGACTTCTACACAATACAAATGCCTATGAAATTTTCAGCAATGGACAAAACTTGCATTATAGGTCTCACGCATTCCCTGGACTCTTAACCTAGTCAGTAAATGAACAGTATATGAGTGTCTCTGTGAGTGACTGCTACTGGGACAGCTGCTCATTGCTGCTGTCATATTTTAAATGTAATGTGAATAGCCCTGGCCAATTACACTGTCTCAAAAAAGGGGAAAATATAATAAGAAGAATATATAGTAATTAAATAATAAGTTATATAATAGTACGCACCCAGACAATAATTTAGAAGGGTAATTAAATATGTTCCACTTGGAATTTAATAACAGCATATTACTGTAGTCATCACAGTTCTACCTCATTTACTGGCCTCTGTTGTCCCTGCATTTTCATTTTAGCAAAGCAGAAATGAGCCTTGATTACCGTCATATTTTAGCAATGGACTGTAGAGATGCTCAAAAAACTCTTAATGAATTCAACTTATGCTTATAAATGGTCAAATCCATCAGAGAATAGGCACCACAAAAAATTCACATCATTACTTGTTAATTTACATAATGAAAAAAAAATATAGCTATTAAAACATCATACAAGATTATGCTAATATAATCTTGAAAGCTAAAACACTTAAAAGCAAAACACTGCCCATTGCTGCAAACTATTTGGACAACTGCACAGGCCTGTGTTGACTGACACTGGAACATTTTATTCTTTAAAAACAATTTACAATATAACCTGGAAAAGACTTGTTGTAATATGGGAAAGGCTGACTCACTGAAACTGCATAAGGGCATAAAGCAATATAATATACTGCAGTGTACCATTTCAAGTTCTGAACAGACCTATAACATTCTCCAACAAACCTCAAAACAACAAAACATTGTAACTTGAGCGTGAATTCGGTCTCAGTGGCTCAGCATTAGCAGTAGGAAGCCAGTGTGATTGATTAGCACCAATAACATGATCTGTACCTATTCCAGTTCTTAAGGAACTACCATGCTGTGTAAAACTGGCAAAATACCTGATGTGGTAAATTCAGGGAGAATACACCTCACTTCAATGTGATAAAAATAAAAATCATATTTCTGCATATACACCAGCAAAGGCCAGGGACAACTTAATTTGTTTCTTATAAAACTTAACAAAAATGTAGAATATTCACTAGTTTTATAGGCTTGTTTTCCTTTTTAGCAAATATTGAGTTCACAAATAGAAAAAAAAAAATCCAAATGACCAACAAGTTAACACTACAACATTTATGGACTCTGCAGATAGCAGAAGATGACTCACTCATGATTCATCCTTTAAAGCAGCTTATATTTCTCTGGGGACAAATAAAGTGACTTAAATGAGAATCAACAGAAACAATCAACCTGGAATTTATAGACTGATTCCATGTTTAGAAAGTGACTTGCTATTATTTTAATATACTTTACAGTCATCTCATCTCAGTACATTTAAAAAATCTCTAAACAAGTGTGTTTAAACACTTACATGGTTACAGTCCGCAGAAATGTCTGTTTCCTGTAAGAGAAGAGGGGGAAAAAAAAAAAGAGGTATCATAAGAAAAGACAGGACATTGTGAATGATTAAACTTTACAAAACCCACAGATCTCAGTGATAAAACCTGAATTAAGAGACGAATTAATAGATCAGCTTTCCACAGACAATGTTTTAAAAAGTGTCCTCCAAGAAATGACTTTCAAATACATAGTAAGCCTTTAAGGTGAGTGGTTCAAATAACCCTTTTATGATTTTAGTACTTGTTTAGCACATTTCTGATATGACACAAACCTGTACATTTCTACTATTTATAATTAAACAAATAAATAAAATTGTCTATAAATTATATGTGTCAAATATATGTGGGTACTGAACCATCCACATTTTTAAAAGGATTTTTAGATATTTTGGACAAAAAAAAAAATTGCAAAAACTTTGTTTAATATTATCAATTACAATTTTTAAAAATATGATTAATAACAACATTCTAAAATACCCAAATCGATACATTGATACAGTATTTATGCTATTCTAGCAATAGGAACTCTATTTGTAAGGTGCCATATGCTGTATTGCCACGGCATGCTCAGTTTAGATGCAATGGATTATAAAAAGAAAATATGTGTAGGACAAACCGGCAGCGTAACAATGCATTGAAACTTTGTGATACCGCATTGCAGAACCATGTGTTGAGTGCTTTGGGTAGATATGGAGATGCATTGTGAAGTACAGTGCAACTGCAATGTTTGAAAACCAAAGTGCAATCATGAATCCAGTATTGCGAACCAAATCAAATTATGGCCTGCGTTTTCAACAGTATAAGACTAAACAGAGAGGCTCCAGAGTGAGAGAGCGAGTAATGTCAGCAATGGAGATACCAAACACAACTCTCCCTGACCCTAAATAGCGTCAGAAGAGCTGCCAATATCCAGATGCCATTTGATCTTAACGACTACACCCCAATCAACCATCCAGTTCCACATACCACAGCCCTTCGAAAACAAACGTTTCTAGTGGGGATGGGGGTTTCAACCAAATCTTTTGAAACTCTACAGTTCTTTAAATTATGCAGCACTCTCAAGAAAAATATAATTACATGAAGAATCCTCAGCAAACAGCTGAGCAACAAGAGCAAGCAGATGCTCAGCTTTGACACACTGTCCCTACTGCAGACATGGACTGACCATGAACAGCACATGTGGCATCATGTACTCTTAACTATTATCACTGTGCATTTAAACTCATCTGAGTACTACCTTAGAGGTACTGGCTTTACTTTAAAGTATAACTCATTTCCAGCATTCATCAAGTGAATGGAGATTACTTTTTCTGGTTATCCATTTTTAAAATGACACTTTTCATTATTTTACTTACAAAATGTATAAAGTAATAACAACAATAATTAAAAAAATAATAAAAATAACAATTTGTTGTTTTTGTAGTTGTATATAATAATTATATATAATAATAACAAGATTTTATTAATACAATGCTTAACAAAAGAAACTAATCTAACAGATCCAGATCTAATGCATCAGGTATATGAACAGACATATTCTCTTGTTCACCTCTTCCCTCCAGGTTTGTTTTATTGTTTAAACTGTTAAATTAAACTCATCCTCTATCCAATAGGTAAACACCATGCGTGCAGCAAACCCTGCGAACAGAAGCAGATTTTTCACCATAGAGAAGGTTCAATGAGAAATTGGCCAATCAATCGTCTAAATGGAAATCAAACACCAGGAAGTAAATATAGCAGACACACAAACCCCTACTGAGATGTCACTCTATCCTTTATATTGATGTTCCCTGCGGCTTAACTACAGGCAGCTGCAAACACAAATGCAGATCTTTAACCAGGGCCACTTCCTGGAATAGCTCCTGAGAGGGAAAGCAAAAATAGCAAAATATTCATCATATATCCACCATGTTTATAATCACACTGAACAAACACACTTTAAGAGTCTACACAAAAGCCTCACAGACACATAAAATGGTCCCTTTAAACGAAAGTAGCTGTCTGAGACAACTTAAACCTCAAAATGATCAATAGCCATGGCCACGTCACATAAAGCAGAGAAGGAAGTTTAATGGTGCGATATAAAGGAAGAAGAAATACTAGATGTATTTTATTGCCCTGATATTTAAAGAAATGCAAAATATAACAGTACAATTACAGTAATGCAGTTATATAGTCATTTCTCTCTTAAGAGGTATAAAAACGTTTCTCAGTTTCAAACAATGATTGAAAACCCACCTCTTCACTGAGCACTTAGGATGACAACTACATATTCATGTCATACACTTAACTAACACAAACTTCACAAATAGCTTAAAAAACTGGCCTCTGTGTGTGTGATCTGATGGGGCCCTGGTGGAGGACTAACACCATCTCTGATAGAATCTCTGATTGCTCTTAATTTTAAGTCTAGGCTTACTAGTGTGAAGTGCATGTTTTCTTATGGACTACAAAGCAGCCATGTGTGTCACTCTGGATCAGAGTGTCTGCCAAATGTTGCTAAATGTAAATGTAAAAGGGTCCAGTTTTAAGGCAACTGATCATATACTGACCATATACCATTCAGACAGGTCTACAGTAGGAGAAAAGGCTCCAAGGATGCTGAATCACTGAGAGGAATCCAGAAGCAGACACACCAGCCTCTGGTGTGCAGGGTTTGTTCTGATAATATACTGAGATAAAAGTTGATTATTACATATTAACAAAAAGAGTGTGGGGGTGTTTTACCATTTTCAACCCCTCTGAAAGAAGGCAAGATGTAATTTCCCATGAGAAAAATAATTACTCCACTCACTAAATTTCTCTGAACTACTGCCATCTGTTCCAGCGTGCAGCTGCACCTCGAGCAGCCGGTTCGAGTTTCTAGTGATGCCAACATAGGCCTACAGGAAACCCTTGTGGAACCGTAATCTTGAGATGTCCTAAGGCTGCATGACACGGACAAAATACCAGCACTGTCATTATATCGCTACTTCTTGTAACTGCCTTGCAATATATAAAAATACATTGGTGATTCAGTGATAGAAAACACGCCTGCATTACTTTGACCAAAATAATTGACTTTTGAAAATCCTGAGTCATCAAAACAACCTCAGAAACAGTTATCTGGAACTGGCCAAGATGGCCATACTGTAAAACAAAACAATATTATGAATAGTGATGCACCAATGTGGGATTTGTAGGCCGATACCCAGTGTTCTTCAGTAGATTAAGAATGCAGATACATAAAATTAATTTAAAAAGGGGGGGGGGGCATAAATGTTTTTAAAGATTTAAATAAAACTTTTTAAAAGGAGTAAAACACTCAATTCCAGATTCTAAACATTTTATCCTTCCAAAATGCAGTAAATACATAATCAAATATCAGTTTGAAATACAAGTCAAATCTAATCTAGCGCAGATATTTTTTCAAACAAATATCCTCTAATACTGATATAATTCCAGTATCTCTGAGCATGCCCAATTTTAAACGATTACAGGTTTTAATTATTAAAGCCTTCTGTGATGTCAGTATTGAATTATGTGGTCATTTACAAACAGTATACTGTTTGGCCCCAAGATGTATCCAGATCAGACCACACATTGCTTTGCACAATCTGCTATGGATTCCGTTTCATCCATTCTGCTTTGAACTTTTACCACACACACCACACACACCACACACACACCCCAGATGTTTTCATTTCCTCATTTCCTCCCTTTGACACACAGTGGCCAAGGAATGGAAGAGAGAGTGTGTAAACAATCACTGGTCTGCACACCCAGGGTTACAGCATGAGCTAGCACTTTTTCCACACTGACTGGTACCCAGTTCATTTTATAGAGTCAGCACAGGTTTGTGCATTAGCTTGAAAGTCAAATTACACACTACTATTAGGCACTTTTTATGCATTTTCACACTTTTAATTTTTTATTAAACATGTTTATTAGTCTACATACAAGCTTTGTAGAACAGTGAAAGAACAGAAAAATGAGACCAACAGGACTTTAAATTAAAAAAATAAATACGCTGCACACTAGAGAAATTGCCTTTTGCTTCAAGGTTCTTTTTCTTAAAGTAAAAATAAACACACTATTTTTATTCACAACTCTTAGATATCACACCCCCCAACCAACCATTTGACACTGAATCCCCAAGAGATCCTTGCACTGAGTGGGAGTGTAATGCAGCATGGCATCATAAAACCATTCACCCTTGAATACAAAGGTGACTGCTGTGACTTAGAGATAAAACAAAAAAAAAAAGGCTTCAGTAAAGAATGCCCACAACACAATCCATCCCAGGGTATCAATCACACCCACTGTTTGAAGGAATTACCATCACTATTTTCCTTCAATACTGGTTTCTTGCAAAAGAAAAAAAATGAATTCAAATTATACAAAACATTTCAGGAGCATTCAAAATAAATATAAATTCTTACATACAACTGACTTGTCAGACTGTTTATTGTCAAGAGTCCACTATCCAAAGTTCAAGAAAGAAAATCCTTGTTAATCGAAAGGGAACCTGCAGAGCAAAGGTGCATAAAAGCACTTAAAGTTACCAGAATATAAGAAAAAAGCTCAATGTAAAAGTTGGTATGAAAGCATAACATTTTTGAAGAACTCTCTCGAATATGTAAGTACAGTGACTTTTAGTCAATAATGCTACTATTTGTCTCCAGTAAAACACATGCTAAAACTGGGAGCTCAAAAGGCTCTTTAAATCTGTTTGTAAGTTTTGGCAGTGGAAGAGGAGAACACTGATTGTTAACTAAAATCCTAACAGTTAGATAAAATAATTCTAATTTGTCAGCACTACACCCTTAATGCCTAAATACCTCAGAAAAGCTGTATTTGAATGAGCCAGCCCTATATTGAAATAGTTATAAATATACCATACTAGTCCAAAACACTATAATAAGCAAATCACTGATGTAGTATATTGTGATTAGACGATCATTAAGTAAAGGTCAAAATAAAAGTTCAGAAGCTGAACAAAGGCATTTATAATGAACACCATCTAGAATAAAATATATTATACTGTCTAGTTTCATTACCGTTTTCCAAAGCACATGAATGATGCGATGATGCCAACGAACGCAGAAGACGCAAGTCAAGGCTACAAACCTAAAAATGTGCTTCAGGACTCAAAAGGATGCCTAAAAAGTCTTTCCACTTTCAAGACCAATAAATTCCTTAAGTCGCTGGGAGGAAAGAAAATGTCCACTCTAGCTTTCTTGTTAATGACCTGCAAATGGCCTCTTTTCTTCCTGACATTCTTGTATCAGTAGGCACTAAATACATAAGCCTAACCAGGCAAAGGGAAATTAAACAAAACTGAGCATGCAGCTATTAATCATTCACAGTGGTAAGGGTTTACACCTGTTCCTGAACTGAACAGCAACGCACAGACGTTTTCAGCATGTTGTGGTATTAATCTTTTATATGACTTCTTTTCCGAAAGGTAAACAAGCGTTCCCTGGTTGTTGAGGTTTATGGTCTCCACTTCCAAGTTAATGGTATTATATTCAGGCTGGTAATTAGAATATATGGAGGCCTTTATCTTAAATCAATGTTGGTCATTAAATGGCCCTAGCAAAAGATACATTATTGAACTGAACAGCAATGTAAACATCTAAAGTTCTCTGAAGCGGAATGCTCAGTTACAGGAACCAACTTTATGCTTGTGACCAGATACATTATGGACTGAGCAATGAACTTGTACAACAGGAAAACTCCATGTGTGTCATTTAACACTGAATGCCATTCAATAATTTCTATTGGTTCCTGAAATAACCTTTCAAAGAATGGTTCTTAAGAGCAACTTTCCTGTAAATGAGGTGTGAATGTCACATTTTCAAAATTTAGAGAAACTGTGCATTATGAACAAATCTTCACTTGGTATAAAAGCATTACAATATATTATACTCATTCTTCACAGTCACAATTTCAAACATCATTTAAAGAACCCTTTGTGGTGGCACTTTTACTGTTATCAAGGGTTTTGATGATTCCCAAATTTTGGGAATCGTCACACTGACACCAAATACCAAAATATACCTTAATTATCCTAGAGCACATGGATTATATAACACTTAACATCTGAACAGACAAAGTTTATTGAACAAAGAAACAGATTCATATTTTTTCAGCTTGATTAAGATCTCTGACTTTATTCTCACTTTTATTTTCATGAATAAAACTTTCAAATGTTAAATATATAAAATAAGCACATAGTTAGACAAGGATGTACAATTAAATCATCAATGTTTCTAAGTTTTTAAGGATAGAAATGCATAGACCAGCTAGATTTAATAGAGATGCAGTCAGACACAGAACAAAGAAAACGACGTGATTAGATACACTAAACTGATCACAAAGCTAATTAGCACACATAAAAGCTTTTTTTCTGACAGTCTTCTGTCTGCAAAATCCCTCAGGTATGACTTCCTCCTTCTCCCCACCAAAGTCTCAGCATTACACTTTTAAAAACAGCTCTCAATATTCACACAAGTATAAAGTGCACTATATTTAATGTTAATTGTTTCTGAAGATACATTGTCACATACACAGACAAGTTACTTCATTAGGAACACATACCTTGTATCTTCACTTTTCATCAATTTCACTTACCCTACAGGTTCACTTTGCAGATTATAGACTATACGTCCAGCTGTTGTTCATCGTGTTATCCCCCTTTACCCTATTTATCAATGGTCAGGACCACCAGTGGGCAGATATCATTCTCAGCACAGCAAAGACACTGACAGGCCAGAAACTGATGAAGGACTAGAGAGTGTCTAACACAAACCGTGCAGCATCAGATGAACTATTTTCAATACCTTTAAATCTGGACCAATAGTTCAGATGTGTCTTATAAAAGTGGTCAGCAAGTGCACATATGAAAGTCACTGGGTCAGCTACCTGTGATTCATGGACCAATGTTTTGATTATTGTGATTTTAATATTATCTTTAACACACTGAGCAAAGCACATCCACCACATTTGAACTGCCACAATGTATTTTTTCCAAAATGTGACTTCAATATAAACATGTTTAACTGTTCAGTCCTAGTGTAATGTCACGCTTTTAACATAATAATTGAAAGTCAGTGCACTAAATTGGTCACCACAATGTATTACTGAAAAAGCTATTCAATATTCAGGACATATACATAGAGCAGTACTTTCATCCAGCTCTCATTTACACACCCACAGAGATTTATTCTCCCCAAGACCAGTACCACTACTGTTGGCAGAAAGAGCTGGCACAACATCTTCCCCTGCAGGAAGCAAACCCATTACAGCATCTCTGAGTCAGTCCTCGGCTGGCCACTGAGAGCTCAGGGCAAAGCAGGTCTGCTTTGCTTGAAGACACATCAAACACAGTAAAATAATTAATTTCAAACAGAGAAGACTATGATAAATACAAAGGAAAAACTACTCAAAGAAGTTGCTTTTATCGATCCAAACTCTATCAGTACTGGCTCTCAAACATTTACTCAGACCTGACACAAAAGACTTCATCATGTGCACACACAATCACACGCGCACACACAAACACACGCGCACATTCTATCTCTTCTGAACCGAATCTTCTTCATTCCAAACAAATCAACAACAATAACTTGATTAAGTGTCTTGCCATTTCATTTCCTTCACGAGCAGCTTATCAGAGTCTCCTCCTCCTGCCATGACTCGATCAAGCTCTCCATCAGGCCTGGAGTCCCTCAGGAATATCAGTCACACTTTGGCTCTTTGTTTACAGCGAGCCCTCCGCAACACCCATATGAGCAGCCTGCTCAAAATGCAAATGAAATTGAGTGAGTGTAGCGAGTGAGCGACAAGGTGCAGCTGTGTCTGGGCCACCTTTCCCCTCTCCCTGCAGCATCTATGTCTGACAGACAAGCCCTGAAGAGTCTAGCCTGGGGGAGATGGGAGGGAGAGATTTATAGACTCCATTTAGCTCTTCAGAAGGCCACAGCTGTTACTGAGCCCCAGCAAAGTAATTATGGCAATAATTAAAGCTTTACTCAGTGATACGCTGGAAGAGGCACAGAACAATAGCGAGGAAAGGAAACTTTGCATGCCGCAAGAATTAGGAAGGAATTATAGACCAAGCCATACCACATACACCAGTCTATGATTTGTAATAATGAGCTTGATGCTACTGATCAAATTTGCTTTTAGAACTGCATAATGACAGTGAAAAACACAGAATGCCAATGATTTGCAACAATTATGGCACAAACATTAAAGGACACATGTCATCGCTTTTCTCCAAGTAATGGCTGAAGTATTAATTCATAGGCATAAATATAGGTTGGAAATGGTCATATAGGAATGACTTTATATTTATATATAAAAAAGAATTATATTTGTGAATTATGAATTTGTGCACAAACATCAAAGGAAACAGAAGGAAAATGCTGAACATAGGCCATTTAAGAACACCTTAGTGAATGAACATCTTTAATGGTTAAAGACTGGCCAAAACAATTTGACATTTGTTGGATTACATGAATACCTGAATTAATCAAATATCCAGTAAATTCACCTGAAGCTGTGATCTGTCACTCAAAAACACCGTGATTGGTTATAGGTTCATTTACATATTGCAAACTTTTGTGATGTCAGTACTGCAGAGACTGATATTGCGATAACAGTTAACAGATGATATATTGTTCAGCCCTTGTTAAAATTAACTGAATCATACAGTGATGCTTCTCTGCATGTCACGTTTTACTGCATCGTCACAAAATGCACAGTCAGCCATAAATACATTTACGATATAATAAAATCCTACATGACCTTGTTTTACAGATAATCGCTCTCTACATGCTTGGAGGTTATCTAAGGATAGAACAGTGCAGAGCCTGCACAATATACATATATATTTTTTAACCAAACTGAAATGTTACAGCCTGGAATACCTATGCCAGCTAGATTCAAAAGAAATGCAGTCAGACACAAAACTGAAAGAAAAAATGTCATTAGATACACTAAATTGCTCACAAAGCTAATTAGCACACATAAAAGCCTTTTTCTGACAGGCCTCTGTCTGACAAATCCCTCAGGTGTGACTTTGTGTCTCATCTCTGCCCCTCCCACACAAGCAGCTTCCGGATCACACTTTAACAAATGTATTGTCTTTCAGCATTTATTAGAAACACTAGGCACAATGTGTTTGAAAATAGCATAAATCCTTCTGAAGAATCACTGTGTGCCCGACAGGCACCAGCATGGGTGATGCAGGGTTTTATTTCCCAGACAGCAGGACAGCATAACAATCCTAGCTGTCAGGTGAAGTGGGTATTTCTTCAGACACAGACAGCTATTTAATGATGACTGCAACTTCAGGAAAACAAAGTCCACACTGACTACTGTTCACACTTTGAGGACAGAGACGCCTTTCAGACAGAAAAGATGGAATTCCTCAAGTAGTTTCTGGACCACAAAAGCAGGCTTGCTCCCAGAATTCTTGTTAAACTTGGATGAGGACGTCAGAGATTCTGTGCACTGAAACAGCTTCTGAAAAAGTCTGTTTAGTATTTAAAATAAAGTGCACAAATCAGTTATTCAAAGATTAAAAGAAGAACAAGCCCTTGGTTCTGCTCTAATGAGCAGCCTGAGCCACTGAATTACCAAGATAGAGGGAAAGGGTCAGGTAGTGCGCCACTGGCAGAACAGACAGGTTTAAAGAAAGAAAAAAAGAAAAGAAAAAAAACATGGGTTACAACTCGCGACCATAATGAGAGTGTGGTGCTGGGCACAAGCTCTTGTTGCATGCCTTGTCTTTCACTCATCTCAGAAAAACAGTAAAAGACTGTTTTACTGTCTTTACTGACTGAACTTTGTCCTTATGCTTATTCAAACTTGTCTGACGGCACAGCCAAGGACAGACAGAGGAAGAAGAATTGAGAAAGAGACAGGGAGGGCGGGAGAGAGAGAGACGCAAACAAATAATGGGGGCATTTTCTAGCATGGTGCTCAGCTCATAAATTCCACTAATTTTGATCCACAATCATGGATTACAGTTAGGCCTAACCAAGGATAAATGACAAGGGTCAAGAGTCTGCAGAGGGGGGTCCAGTAAACAGACAGACCAAAACAAGCAAAAGATCAAATTTTGAGATTCAGAATTGGATTCAGAAATCTCTTGTCAATTTTGCCGGTCATCTTGCCAACAGCAGCATGTATCAGTATATAAATCTTCCCCTTCAGATATCACAGGTTATGGGGTATTGTAAAGGAAAGGACTTTTTCTCTCAGCTGATCAGTGCCCCAGCTCTCTCCCTGAACTAGTTGACATGAACTAGGTCACTGTGTCAAACAATGAGGTGTAACTTCATGGAGAGAATTAGGAAACAGTTTTTTCCACACACTGACACTGCGGCATGTCTTTTTTTCAGCAATATGTCATTAGGCAGCAACCATTAGAGCCAGTACAAGGCATTAAGCTGGGAAACCACAAGGAAAGCCAGACAGCATGGCAGGGGCTTGGAGCTGCAAAGAGCCAAAGACAGTGCGCTATGGAGTTAAGTAAAGCCTAATCAACATTATAATTTACGGAAACACTGTTACCAAGCTAGGGACCTAGACAACCGGATAAGAGATGACAAGTGTAACTGAAGCTGGACTGCTACACTGACACACACACACACACACACACACACACACACACACACACACACACACCAGTGCTGTGAGGTTACATTATGTTTTCACTCTTTGTGGCTAATTTCAACGCACACACGCCAAGTTCACAACTTGCACTGGTTAAGATGGCATGGAGGGAAGCCTCTCTCGTCAAATTCTTACCTCCTTCGTGTCCTGTAGGCACTCCAGCACGGCGAGATTGTTGTTCCAGGTGTGTTTGGGGCAGTGCCGGCTCAGGTCCTCCCGACAGGCCTCCTCTTCGGCCAGCTTCCAGCCGCTGGTTCTACGGGGCTGAGACGCGGACGAGGCGGCTCCGATGCTCCCGGCGCCCGGGGCTCCGGCTTTCAGCTGCCGGTTAATGGAGATAAGCGGAGGAGGATGAAGGTTTACGTTCCCCGGTGGTCGGAACCCCAGTGTGAGAAGAACGCAGCAGTACTGGGCCGTCAGAAGCAGCAGGAGCTGAACACGTCCGCACGCCGCCATCTTCAGCTACGGCTCGGCCGCCTCCTCTCCCCCTCTCCCCCTCCAGAAGAGAGCGGCGGAGAGGGCGCGGGGGGCGGATCGGACTCAGCACCTACTGCCCACTGCTGCTCTGTATGTACGGTCATATCAATACACTGGAGCAACGCGGCGTTTCCACGTCAACTGACATTTTGGATCTCCATGCATTCTATTCCTTTCCTTTCATCACATTTCCCCGCAAACACACTGGTCTGAAGGTCTATGTGTTAGTTGCACATTCAGACAATAAGACTATTCATGTCCCATGAACTTGTGTTGTTCTGCTGAGGTATTGACTTCTGTCGCCCAATCCTGCAACTATATGTTAGGGTTTTGTTAAAGTTATTCGCTGGATTTAGAGAAAAGGGGCTTTTGAAGAGAAATGCAAAGCAAAACAGATCAAACAAAGGGAGTCGTCGTACATAACCTCATTTATCTACGAAACATACTCAGCAAGTGAACTGCACGTGTGAAAATGTAACTGCCCACTAAATTCAGATGTGGGTGAGGTTGAGCACAGCCAAATCTGCGGATTGTCAATCTTATGCAAATTAAAGACTGCCATCAGTGTTTTAGTTGCCAGACTTTTTACAAGCAAACTAGGCCATGGTGAAAAGAAAATGCATAAGTGATGGGAAAAGGGCGATGGAAATATTTCAGTCTGTAAACAGATACAGTGAGAACAATGACATGCACGCTGGAAACCTTGGAACAGTGGTGAGTCCTCTCTATAGCTAGCCTGCCAAAACAGTTCCCAAGGTGCACAGAAGCAAATAATCCTGGAAGGTTCCAGTAGAACAGAACATCCAAGGAACTGCAGGTCTCCCTATCCTCAATTAAGGCCAGTTTTCATGACTCCGCCTTCAGAAGTGGATTGGGAAAAAGTGACATCAGCAAAAAATCCTAATCATAAAAAAATGTTCCTCTGATGTATGCAGTCAATCAATAAGTCAATAAATAAATAAATAGATGATACAAAAAAACACCAAGACAGTTCCCAAACCCTTTAGGATAATGTTGTATGGACAGATGAGTCAGATGTGTGAACAACATAGATCTTCATATGTGGTGCAAAGTAAATCACCACTGTTGGGACAAAACCTTAGCTAAAATCTCTATCATTGTTTTATGCAAAAATGTGCAAAAACAGCTCTCCTTTACATTATGTGAAAAATTCATGGTAAACAGACCAGTAAATATGACCCAAAATTAAATGGCAAAACACTGCCTTCACCATGTTTGACAGATGATGTAGCGTTTCAGATCATGAGCTGACCCTGTCTTTCTCCATGTGTTTCTCTTCCCATCATTCTGGTACAAGTTAATTCAATCTGTCCAAAGAACCCTATTCCAGAACTGGGCAGGCTTTTAAAGATGTTTTAAATAGACAAACTCTCTGCATTTACTTAGGTGTGTTCTTCCAGGCCTTTTGATGTTGCTGAGCTCACCAGTACATTCCTGTTAAGAATGTACCAAATTGTTGATTTGGGCACTCCTAAAGTTTCAGCTGTCTCTCTAATTGGTTTATTTTGGGGTTTTTTTCAGCCTAATGATGGCCTCTTTCACTTCCACTATTATACCTCATGTTGAGTTCCAGTGAACAGCTATGGTGCTGTGTTTTGAAGCAACTCCAGACCTTTTGTCTTCTTATCATAGAATAATGAGATAACGGGACACACCTGGTTATGTGTTCATTATGTAATATGTATCACTTTAAGTGAAAATGTCTTCCTTCTGCAGAACCTATGTAAATCCTTAACAGAATATATTTCTCATAAATCACACACACTGCTCGCTAACACATCTGCAAAGTGAATTAACATTACATCATTGTGCCATTAATAGAGTATTTCTTAACTCTAAAGGCAAGTGCATAAACATTACTCTCCAGTGTTTAATATACACATGCTGCAGTGTAATATATGGAAATACAGAAGCCTTCACAAATCACAAACTACTCATGGAAAACAGGGAAAATACAGATAATGTTGTTTGACTTCATC
This sequence comes from Alestes dentex, assembly GCA_037576975.1. NCBI lineage: Eukaryota > Metazoa > Chordata > Actinopteri > Characiformes > Alestidae > Alestes > Alestes dentex. The sequence goes on from JBBIGA010000018.1 coordinate 6,643,834, forward strand.
TGAGGAAGGAATATTTCAATTTCAGCAAGTAATATTTTTTAGGATAAAGGAACATCAAAGCGTTTGCAGTAATCTGCACTGCAGTAATTGGATTTTGTATCAGTCTAGCTTATGCTTTATGCATGCCTGTTAGTTTGTGGGTCAAACATTAATTGCCTGGAGATTTTGGAACTTGTGCGAAGTGTGCGTGCTCTGCTTTTACACAGCTCTCGAAATCTGTCTGAAAATATGAGGAGATTTGGTTGTATATTACACTTGTTATCCTGCAAAAAAACAACAAAAAAAAAAAGATTTGAATGCTCTGCAAAGGATAACGTAAGAGGGCGAGGAAAATGAAATCAGTAGTTAGGAATTTAAGTTGACCTCTACTGGAAGCAATTAATTTCTGACACTGAGCCCTGAGCCTGGGTTTGTCAGACATAACACAGGCAAACATTCTGGGTCTTAGTCATTGTTGTGAATTTTGATGATGATAAATATCCTAGTTATTTTTCAGCATACGGTCTTTGTGTAGTATTTGGTGTTCGGTGCCACTCCAGTCTGAATCGAGTTTCAACACTGAAGCCCTGTAAAAAGTGCAGCATGCCTGGATTTGTCAGAAATGACTAAAACATTGATCCTTTGATTCCTAACAGAAAAGATCAGCCTTGAAGCGCAACCACATTGAGTAGGTCAATTCAACAGCACTTTTTCATGGGTGCGAATGTTCTGCTCAGTGTAAGTGAGTTAACTATAATCTACACAAAAGCATGTGCATCTGAATCTATCACTCTTACTGCAGCAATACAAATGAACAGAAAGTGAAACTACTGTTTTTGTCAAGGCAGAGCACAATAGTTTATTTATTTATTTATTAAACAGGGTTGAACTGTTTGAACCCCCCTGCCAGTGGTTTTGGATATTGCATCAGAGTTTGTGAATTTTTATAGATTGTCAGTATTGAAGCACCGCTGATCTTTTGGACATATAAACACATATGAAGCGTGTTTCACAGTTACATTCCAGTATTGTTGCTTTCAACCGGGCTGCTGATGCAACATTTGCACAATTTTTTGGATAATAAAAAAATTTCCTTGTACCAAACTGCACATTTTTACTTCTACTGCACAGTTTATACTTTATTGTAAACATGTACTCGGTGTCCTTTTGTACTCCGTAAAATCTGGAGCCAAGCCACCCTGTCTCATTTTATACATGTATGTAGCTGAGATGACAATTAAGTTCCCATGACTTTGACTAATACAACCAAACCTTTAGATTCTGTCTAGCATTCTGCTATAAGACTGATCACTGTTGCAATACACATCACTGCTCACTTTCTGAAGAAGTTTTGTGGTTCTCTAGGGATTTGTTATTTATAACACGCTCACTGGCCATTTGCCTTTGTATCTCCCGTCAATGTTTACTGAAAATAATGCAGTATCGAACTCCCTTAAGTGAATGTACATCCCTTTAGATGCTGAGAACTTTTCTTGCATTGGGGAAAATAGTTTTAGCTGCAAAGCACCCCTGAGTTTGAATTTATTACGAGATATGAGGGGTGAGAGTTCACAGAGGTGACGATACAATACTATCATTATATATGAGCCACAATATGATATTACTGTGATTGTTTGACTTGAAAGCAAGTGTGTTATGTACGTCTCTTGGTGGCTCTGAGTCTCTTGGTGGCTTTGATATTCCTTGCCAATAGATACATCATGGTGTTTTTTCCCATCAAAACCAGATTCACACAGTGCAGTAGATCATAAAGATGTACATAATAATAAAGATATAAGTGAATAAAAGATGAAATAACACTGGAACTTCAGAGAAACCCCCCTGAGAAGAATTCTTGTGGAATCTATCAAAAGGCAAAATTCTCAGTGAAATGGAACACTGTAGTGGATAAGGATGAATGAAACAGAAGGGAAAAATGGTCATGATTTATGTCTTCTATTTAAAATATTACAACTTTCTTTAAAGAACTGGCAATGTGTCCAGAATGTTTCTCTACCTTTCACCCTACGAGTGCTGGGATGGGCTCCAACACCCCCTTTGATAAGGGGCTCATAAAATTAATGATGAATGAGTTCTGCCTCTGTTGAAGGGGATCAGTACATTTCAGTTTCAGTCTAAGGAACTATTGGAAAGATAATAGTTTAGTATGACAACTAATGGCTAATATTCACAAAGCTCTGTGAACCCAAGTGAAAATATATGTATTTTTTGTTGAATGAGTTTTAACCATTTAAGACAAGAAAACCATTTTGGGGGGGTGGGGGGGGCGAGAGTATGATACAAAAGTCTACAGTTACCGAAAGAGTTTTACCGAAAGGGGGGGCTTAGCCTTTCCCTGCCTAAGAGATTACTACAAGGCTGCTCAAACCAAGATGTTAGTAAGATGGTGCCAGCCTAGTTATAGATCAAGGTGGAAAGAGATAGAATGCTCAGTGGGGGAGAATATCCCAATAAGTATGATGATCGGAGATCCTTCACTGAGCAGACATCTCTCAGTCCCAGATAATCCATGGATAATTACAGCTATTAGGATATGGGACGATAAAGTAAAACGACATCAACTATAAGAAAAGATTGGAGTTTTTAAATGGTTTGCCTATGAGAATGATTTTGAACCCAGTAAATATGATAAGAGATTTGTGGATTGGAAAGAAAAAGGTCTCACAGCATACTGCACACTCATAAATCGAGGTAAGATGTTGAGCTTTCAGGAGCTAAAGGATAAATTTAATTTACAGAATGTGGATCTTTTTAGATA
>JBBIGA010000018.1:6650052-6703487 GCA_037576975.1 Alestes dentex
TGATGTGGGTGCGTTTTCGATCGAGAGAGAGAGAGAGAGAGAGAGAGAGAGAGAGAGAGAGAGGCGCATCAAATGAAAGTCTGTAAAATGCTGAGAATGATCTGCTGGTATTTAAACAAATTTATTTCTGCCTTTATGACAAACTTTGTAAATGCTGGTTAGTCCTTCAGTTTTCCCTTATGGAAGAGAACAATTCTTAAATATTCTTTTCACATGAAAAGACTGACGGAGGAAAGTTTTTCAGGCCACACTGCGATTGTAAAATCAGCAGCACATTCAGCCCTCTTGCTACAGGTGCTCAGCTTCTTGAGAAAAAAAAACTCTTGCATCCTGTAGAACAACCAAACTAAATCAATTAAAAAATAAAAACAAAATGGCACAATTCTTACCAAATAAGGCTGTTTTCAATCCACTGTAAATTCACTGTAATTATGCATGTTCCTTGTATGACCAATATTATGGCCAGTTCACTGTGTTTATCAGTGCTGTTTCACAGAATGACGGCTTGGTCTGCTAGGACTGAATCATATGACTTACTGTCTTTTGAAAGAAATAAGGTGGGCAGACCAATCCCCGATACAGTACTAAGAGGTTTGAGGCACATCCTAAGACCTGGATGGATGCTCCATTGAGTGAAGAGGCTTCAAAAAGTGCTTTGTAGGAGACAGTGGCAGCCACAGCCTGTAGGACAAACTTCTTGAGAGCGAAACCACTCCATCATGTGGCTAGTGTGCCCACCATGCCCACAACTTAGGCAGAAGTTGGAGGAGCCACGCACAGCCACATGACAGATGGCACACTGGAAAGTAAAACGTTTACACACAGCACACTGAGTGCCCCTGGCCTGGCTCCGACAGTGGCAGCAGTACACTCCAAACTCTGCAAGAGGAGAACATACAATAGGACAGTGTTGATGTTGACTGAGGCAGCTGATGGCAGAGGACAACGATCCACAAGAGTCTCACATGCTTTTTGACCAGCAGTGGATTACAAGCAATTCAACACAACATGCACTGTGTTTTTTGCACCACAACAAAATGGCACTTTAAATACACAAGTAAAAAAATGCACTTATTTTACTTATTTAAGTCATAGTCCAAAAATGATTTTTGCCAGAAGACAGACAAATGTAAATACACAAAGTGTAAATTATGTCCTTTGCAGTGCAATAAGGATTTTCACCCTTGTGGTGTGCTTTCTGTCTCTCTGTGTAAAGCATTACACTTCATGTCAGTATGTTTGATAGCTCAAATATTTCTATCTGTATTAAAGTTACAGCCTGGGCTGTCTCAAAAAGATGTTATTCATTGTGATCATTATTGGATTCCACTTTAAAAATAGTTTGAGACCTTACCTATGCCCTTATGTGGCTCTGGAGGGCAAGAAACAAATTTCAGCACCTCTGCCCTCTTCTCCTTTAGACCCCACCGGTACAAAATTTCCCCATAACATTTCTTGAAGTCATCAAACTGCAAGGTATTAGCTGGATCCAACAGTCTAGATGTAACAACACAGTTTTAATTTTTTGTTAAGTAACTAAATACATATAATTATGGTTTTGCTTGAATCATTGGTAGTGATCAAGCAGAAAGATTACCTTTTGTTCATGTCATGCTGCTCTTTTTCACGCTCTCGGGGGTCTGAGTATAGTTGATTTGCATAGCGATAGTCATCAGGGGACGACTCTCCCCAGGGTGGGGCCTGTTCTGAATCCCGTCCAGCTAAAAGAGCAAGCATGCAAGGAAGATTAAAAAAATGGTACATGTCTTGCAAATGACACATGTTCAATCGATAACTATCCTTAGGCCCAATCCCATCTCACCCCCTGCCCCCTACCTCTCCTTTTCTGTATTTGCGCCTAGGGGTTAAGTACCCGATAAAAATCCCTAGTAGTAGGCTATACTGATGTCTTCATAGCTAAATTGCTAATGTTACATTATTACTTCTGATTTGTGCATGTTAATCCTGCATTGCAACATATTTTTGTTTTGTATCCCCTCCCCCATTGACGGCAAATGATGGCCTAAATTTAACTGAATTCCAGCAGTGAAGTTGCTGATCTTCACCACTCCTCTAATATCAATAGTCCATGCAAGAGATATTATAACAGCTGTGGAGGGCATATTTAAAAGAAGGTGTTGCATCTGTTAACATAAAAGAACAAACCATCAGATATTTATCCTATGATACTATGCTAGCTACTGATAGCTACTATGATACTGTGATAGCCCTGATGACTATGCTGCTATTCTTTAACATTCTGATAGGAAACAAATGTCTCTTTATCAAACAAAAAGCTGGTATGTTTTCACACTTGCATGCCATTTGTCTGTTTTGTGACAACACTATTTTGACCACAATACTCCCCTTACCTGCATGTCAAGTTACAACAAAAGTGATTTGTTGATTTGCATGCCATTGAAATGACCCCCTCCTGCAACGTGGGTGGTTCCTGTCCATATTCAATGATGAAACCTACTAGGCATTCTGGCAATAGTTTAAAAATCTGGCTTGTGATAAAGTAAGTCATTTACCAATATAGAAAACACAATGTACCTCATTGAGCTGTAGAGCTCTATGAGTACAGAGATACACTAGGGAACTGCAAATAAAGTTATTTTAGTAATTTAATTGCTCACCAGTATTCCATGTAGTGGTGGTAGAGTCTGATGTACTGGAGCAGGAACCAGATGTAACAGAACTGGAGGTGTAGCTGGGCTGAAAAAGAAGTGATGAAACAACTAACACCTTTCATCAGGAAGGGAAAAATAACACAGTCTAAGATCTAGTTTTGTACAATTATGTAACGCAGGCCATATTATGCTTGAGATGAATGTATGTATTTAAGGACACAGTAAAGGTTGATAGTACATACGTAGCGGGAGTGGTGTAAGGTGAAACCAGAGGAGCGTGGGCCATACAGTGAGAAATAGTCCTGGGGGATCCCCTGGCCCCTGAACACACTGCACAGCATTGCCAGACTCTGCACATCACTCATGTGACTGTAGTGTTCAACCCTGTGGAGAAAGACAAATTCAGATTCACAAACTTAACAGGACATAGTTTTGCTCCACTATTACAGCATTACTATGTTTATCCATACCTACTACTAGCAATAAAGTGGAACTTACAAAGTTGCCAGTAGTTTTCGTCCAAAGGGGTGTCTGGCCCAAGGGGTGTCAGCATCAGGGTCAGAGTCAGGGCAGAGGTCAAGACTGGTAGCTGCAGAGGCAAGAGCCCATACCTTTGAAAAGGAAGAAGCAAAAAATGATGTATACTGTATATGGTGTTAACTAATTAACATATTTCAATGCTGTAACCTGTACTAATTGTTTGTTTATTAAGTGCAAAAAAGATGCACTGTTTTCATACAGCTAACTTTGGAATACCTTATCATGCCAATAGTTTACATAAAGAAGAAATTCAGAAAAATGTGACAGGTGAAGCAGGATGGGTCATCTAAAATGTACATACCTTTGCCAAATCTCTGCGTCCTACTACCAGGGCTGCAGCTGCATTCTTCTGACATGTGTCCTGTATGTCACTCACATTTAGTCTAAAAATATTCAAATACAACCAAGAAAGCAAAGATTAAGAATCAATACGTTTCACAAATAAACAACATGCCTCAGACAGAGGTACACAGACCATTTGACATTTAACACACCAAGAGAACACACAAACTATTGAAATTTTGTCAGTTGTACTCTCATAGGGTATGCACACTGGTGTGCAGCAGCTTTTAGCAATTCAAAGATTCAATGATAAACGATACATTCAAGACGAACAAAAAGTTGAGAACTTATGCAGCTTAAACATAGTTATTATAAAGATGTAATGAGAAACTGTTAAAACATGTAAATGGTCTTTCCTGAAAAAATAAACTACTTACACATAGGTCTCAGCAAGGGCTTTGTGAATAGGAAGTAGACAGGAGATCTCCTGAATAATTACTTTTCCAGCCAGTTTTATAGGTCTGTTACTATAGTCTGTTCCCTCTCGTTTCCCTTTCCAACGTCGTGATTTCTGATGCAGTGAAATGACAAAAAACAGTCATGTTAGTCGCTATTTTGACTGCTACAATGCCTGCGCTGTTGAATTATTGATTTTTTTAAATTACTGATTATTTTGTTTCAATTATTGATTATTGGTCTTGGAATTACTGTAATTCCTATTTCTTTCATTTTAACCATTTATTTTTGCTTTTCATTAACTTTTAGTGAGTCATATCTGATTGTTAATTTTTGCAAGGCTAGTTGGCAACAATAAGAAAGATCTAAGTGTAATCTTAGTAAAAGCTCTAAAAATTTGGCTCATCAATTAATCCACCAAAAAAAATCCACAGAGCATATTCTGCTCCTTTCAGAAGGTAGCAAATGAAACATATTTCCAACTAAAACTGCAATATATGCAGCACGCACATTTAAGCTTAAATTCTGAGAATACACTGTAGGCCGTAGTAATATATTTACAGGCCATTGTAGTATATGTTCTATTCAAATGACTTGATATTAGCATTACATTAAATTGGCTCAACAAATGGCGAGCTTTACAAAAACAAAAAAAATAGCACAACTTTGGATCACAACTGTTGTTACAAAGTTTTGGATACCTAGCTCACAAAATATGCTTTTTCAGGCAAAGCAGTTAACTATTACTATTAAATGGGGAGGTTTATATCACTCCATTTGTGAACTCTTCGTCCACAAATCCTTTAAGAGAACACTCATTTTCTTAATGGTACCTTCCACTTTGTGTAGTTTTTTCTGTACCATACAGCATTGATTGTCACCACCTGCCTCCCCTGCCCCTTCGCCTTGTTGTGAATAACAATAAAATGCTGATTACAGAAAGAGTCTCTCCTCATTTTATACACCAGCAATCAGTTTCCTCCGAGACAAGAGAGGTCTACCGGCACAACATTTTGGGAAAAATTAAACGTCTGAATGTACTTAGAGGACAGTATGACAGCGGTTTCAATGCCCACCTTATCAATAGCTCGCTTTACAATAAGACAGAGTGGGCTCTACTATCACTGCCACCAAATGGCACCTTGGACAAGTTTGGAGTTCATGCTGAACTACAGAGTGCAGCACTCTGAAACTGACTGAACAAATATAAAAAAAAAAAACACTGGTTTGTATGACAAATTTAAATATTTGTCATAAGGAAATTACCAGTGTGATTTCCAAGATGATGAAAATGATTATGATGATTATGATGATTTGAGCTCCTGCTAAATTAATCATGAGTTCAATGTGAAATTATGGAGTTTCGCAACAATCTGTTGCAAATGAGCAGAAATGGAAGAAACCAAAAGAGAAGACAGGACAGTGTTGATTAGAGAGGCAGCTTCTCCCACATTCGGAAAGAAAGACAGAGAAATTAAGGACGGAAGGGAGGGAGGAGAGGGAGATCAGTACCGGACAGTCATGAATAGTCTGCACAGACCAGCGGCGAGGGGCAGACAGAGGGGGCTTCTGATTGGTGTTTGGGATAAAACAGACCACAGCAACATGTGTGAGGGAGACATGTCACCAAAACACAAAAGGAAAGAGAACATAAGGATACAGCACAGAAAATATGAGTGGGCATGAACAAGCAACACAGGACGGAGAAAGCAAATACAGTAACCCAATGAACTGGGACTAGCAAGCACAGACAACTTATAAAAAGCACTCAGATTTAAACCTAGATATGTACATTATTCTTATTGATAGTAGGGATGTGCATTTTGAGTATCAGTAAGGTTTTCGGCTAACCACAAAAAAACCCCACACCAATATCAATGTAAATTTTTCCATTAAAAGGTTATTTTTTCCCTGCAATGCATTATATCTTTATTTCAGTGGGGATTAAAGATTTGAAATATTGAATATAAAGCAAAAGCTTTACTGAACTTGTTGTTGTGCAAATGTATTTAGTGCAAATGTAAATTTCTAACTGACAGGCTGTGATGCAACTTAATGTATACCTGGTTAGGGAAAGCTGGCACACAGTATGGTAAACTCAGTTCAGCAACAGAATCACTGGAGATCGTCTGATCAAGATACCTTAATCAAATCCTGACTACAAGAGGATTCCTTTCTCTGTCTGTAGACTATTCTCTTTACCCCTACAACAGACGCTAACGCTGCCAATCTTACCCGTTCCTTATAGTAGAAGGAGGAGATGGAGACATGCTCTTTATCTGAGCGTGTGGGACTGCCACTGTACAGCCTCAGCGTGGCCTGAGACTCAGTGCGCATCTTCATGGGTGTCATTAGGCCACTATGGTATGCAGAGAGTGCTGAAAGTGACCTAGAAAAATATTATTTGCTTAGTAATGTTACTATAGTGTTCACAATAGCGAGAACTAAATAAAAAAATTCAAATCACCAATGGAAAGGCAGAGTCTGAAAGTTTACCTAGGAGTGGGTTCAGTAGGAGGGACAGTGCGATGCATAGACATGGGCCGAGTAAAATACACTAATGATCCTGCAAGAAGCACATTTAACTTCAAACGATAATGAATAATACATGCAGATGCTAAAAGTCCTTCATCTGCTATAATCCTTATCTTTTGCTTTGTAAGCTGTTAAAATGAGAACTTTATTCAAGCAGCCCACCTGTGCCAAAAAAACGTGCACCTGAGGTGCGTGGGAAAGGAATATTGGCATCCTGGTAGGAGCCATAGGTGTTTGTGACACGAGGAAATGCAGGAAGAGCTGGGGTCACTGAGTTGGTATAAACATGTGGATTAGAGCCATCCTCCTACATTGAACAGATAATAAAAACATCATGAGGTCTACGCTCATGACTGGTGTATCTGATGATTAAAATGTGTGATGTGTAAATAATGCAAATTTCATGCAGAGTCAGGCAGATGTATTCCATAAAATGTATTGGGGAGTGTGGGTATTCATCACTTCAAGTGAACTTGTGTACAAGGTATAAATCGTCTGGTCTTTATAAACACAGACTACCTATTTAGAGGGTCAAAATGACTGGTGGAGTGGCACTAACCATATCTGATTCCAGACAAGACACCAGCTGCCTCACACAGGGCTCCAGGCAGTTCTGGTTTCTTTTTACTTTCTGAAGTGACGTATCTGTCAAGATCTTGAAAAACAACACTAAATATGACATGACACTCTAAAACAAGTCAACTATTTGCTCCCAGTCACCAAAAAAAATTCAGTCTACCGCACATGAATTGGCTTCAAGGGAACCACTGAGGAATCCCTTGTTCGCCACTGATCTTTACCTTTTGTATCTTAGTCTTCATGGAGGATGAGATAGTTGTTGGTGGTACGAACTGAAAAGACGGTGCAGCGTTGTTTGGGTACTGTGCTGGAAACTTCACAACAAGTCTGACCTGATTGGCTCCACAGTGGGCTGACACAAAGCAGGTCCGATTTAAAGCATCCATCTACATGAAAAAACAGTAGAATTGTAACAACACTCACAAGACAGTTAAAGCCTACAAATGATCATTTCACCATACAGCACATACAGGGGTAATTCCTTACCAGTTAGACACACTTTTACATAAATGTAGTAACTGCAGTCAACTCATGATTAACCACAGTGCAGTCAATATGCAGTTAGATGAGGACGTTTTGTTGTATTGGCACATAAGTTTTGATAGGAAATCTCTGTAAATTAGTAAAAGTTATTCATTAATTTAGAGCGCAGCCTTCAGGCGAGAAGCAAAATTCCCAGAATTAACAGAATGCAACAACTTACCTCTACATTGACATTGCGAATCTGCAGGTTAACCAAAGAGAATTCCTGCTGCAGAGTCTGGGGCAGACCTGGGCTGTCCTGCCTCCCACTAGACACCAAGCTAGACTGGAGGCCATCAATCTGACCTAGAAAATATGAGAGATTTAATGTTGAATGAGACTTGTTGCTAATGGCCTGTGCAGAACTTTCCCACCCAGGGGCTAAACCCAGGATTTTATAAGCATAGCTCAGGAAACAAAAAGTAATAAGGTACAATAAGTTTATAACAGGTTATTACAAGTAGCACTATGTAGGTAAGCTTCTTCTGTAGTGTTCCCAGCCCTCACCTTGTGAGTCATCTACAATCAGGCTCGGACTGAGTGGGGGTTCGGAGTCCTGAGAACGGAGTGTCTTCTCTGATTCTGTTGTGAGAGTCAAGCCTTCCATCAGCTCCTCTACATTATCGTTGGCACACAGCTACAGGAGATAACCAGGTTTATTTTTTATTTTTTTCAACAATAGGTTTCAAAAATAAACTTAACACCTTGTGAAAAGGGCATCATAAAAGGCAACACAGGCATACTTTTTTTCACCTGTACCCCTCTCACCTTCTGTAACTGAGGATCTACCCTCCATATTCTCAAAGTCTGATCTCTGGACCATGTAACAAGCTGACAGTCCTTGGAACCTAAAAAGTATTGAAGGTAATTAAGCAATGTAACATATTCACTGAACATATACACTGATCAAGCAGAACATCAAAATCACCTGCCTAATAATGTGTAGGTCCCCATTATGCCTCTAAAATACCTCTGAAGGTCTGCTATAATGTGTGGCCTCAAGGTATTAGCAACAGACCATTTAAGTTTGTAAGCTGAAAGGTGGGGTCTCCATGGATCAGACTAATTTCTCTCTAATATATCCCAGAGATGCTCAATCAAACTGAGAATATGCTCTGTAACAATGTTTAGATAGGTGCTACATGTACATGAATGCCAGTACCCAAGGTCTCCCAGAGAATATCCAGAGCATCACACTGCCTCTGCCGACCCATGACTGGTCATCCACAGGATTTTAAAGAAAATGAGACATATCAGACCAATCCACTTAACTTTTTTAGTAATTTGTGCTCCAGTAGCTTTTCTGGGAGGTTGTACCAGATATGCTGGCCTTCACTTCCCATGCACCTCAAGGAACCCATGAGCCAGTTCACTGATTGCTCTTCCTTAGACCACTTTTCACAGGTTCAAGCACTGCATACTGGGAACACCCCACAAGCAAATAGACTCACCTTCTTTCTGCGGCCTCCACTGAAATTCTAGCACCACATCATCATGGCCCACAAAGGCATGTACAGGGCTGTTAAGGTCCAAGGTGCTCCACAGCAGCAGACTGTTCTCCCGCCTGAGCTGTGGCACCATCACTGTCACCAACCCATTTGAAAATGGCTAAACAGAGCACAGAACAGGGAGTCACAATAACATGCAGATTACCAGCTCCAGTCGTAAAATAAAGGAAGTTTCCCCAGAGATGTAAACACTCTAAGTTACAAAGCTGCAAACAGTTCTGTTTCAAAATTAGCATTTCCCCCTCAAGTAAAAAGAATTACACCTGCAATCCTTTTACAGAAAGAAGTCATAAGTTACACTCCTGCTTCATGATGGAGTCGGGCGCAATTTTTTTTTTTCTGGTAATGTGTTTGATAACTCTGTCATCTACAATTTTAACCATTTTAACCTGTTCTCCATCATAACCCACTGTTCTATAATTTAGATAAATGCGTCTGACGGCAGATGAACATACTGTGTATCTCGCCTTCCAAACTGGAACTTGGCAGGACAAGATATTGAGGTACTTTCGAGGTTGTCTGTAGTCCCAAAACTGCACAGAAGCACAGAAAGATTAAGGCAAAAGATTAGACAAAAATTAATTTGCAGTGCAGTATATTAAATGTATTATTATTATTATTATTATTATTATTATTAATATTATTACTTTTATTCATTGATTTATATATTCACCCTAACTGAGTTGTCCTGGCTGGAAGTTGCTAGGATGAACTCATTATCAGGATGCCAGTCCAAGCCATGAATCTTTGATAAGTGAGCAGCTACATATTCAACAGCAGTATTGGGTTTCTGGAATAAAAAAAATACAACTACTGACAAGTGATACACAGTAAATAAAAGCACTTTAATAACCATACAGTAAATAAAGACACTTTAATAATTTAAAAACTTGAGCTACACCTAGTCCAAGGCTTAAAAAGAATATTTAGTGGTGAATCTCCTTAGACATAGCAATTAAAACATTTCACATTATACATCATTTCATCCAAAAAACTTGACAGAATTAAAATCTAAATTATGAAAACAGTTCTTTTAATACAGCCAAATGCTGAAGGTTTACTGTTTATAAGCCCTGCAATATATAACATGCTTGTTCCGCCACTCTGTTGTTCTGACATTCATGCCTGAAGCCTATACTGGAATGTTTGCATCCCACTCACCCTTCTGTCCCAGATTCTGACATCTCCATCATGACTAGAAGCCAGGCAGTGCTGATTCATTCTGTTCCACTTTACCTGAGAAGCTCCCGCTGCTCCAGGAAGGGTAAGAGAGTAAGAGATTAATGTGTGCTTAATGTCTAGCTTGATCTAAAATCAATTAATTTTAAGTAGACTTTAAACCCACCCACTGCTGACAGGGCTACTGTGGGTTTCCGAGTGTCCCTGAAAAAAAAAAACAAGTTAAATAGCAGATGAAAGACTACTATCATTTGCTAGAGTTACTTTGCCCATCATCACCTTGTGTCCCATATGTAGATGTATGTGTCCACAGAACTTGTAACAAGAAATTCTGGCTCAAACCAGGACCAATCCAAATCACTGGAATGTGAAGAAAGAAGAAAACAGTCAAAAAGGCAAAAACCCTGATGTAACAGAAAACAAGCTCAGATAATATTTTGGAGTCACCGAACAGATTCAATGCAGTTACATGCAAGCTTCAGCAGTGTCTTACCTTATAACTCGTGTGTGGCCTTGCAAGGATGTCTGGGCTTCACCACATCCATCACGCCAAACATACAGGTCAACACGTTGGTTACTCTACATGTCAGAAATCAGCACACATACCAGTAACTCAATACATAAAACAACCTAACACTTACAGCAGACAACATATACATATAACACACGTTAATTTATTTATAATTGTAAAGATACATGCACTACATTCTGAAAAGCTATTTTCAATAGAGAAATCGAGAGACGTTTTGCTACAGTTAATCGCTTAAATCCTCAGGCTTATTACATTCTTACACTTATTTTTCAGTAATTACAAAGAAAAAAATGACTTAACTCGTAAACTAGTTAAACTGATTCATGATGTAAATGCACATACTGATGCAGCAAAAAGCTGGGCATCTGTTTTATGGGGATTCCACTGTACAGTTCCAACATCCCACTTGCTCTGACGGCCTATTTTTCTGGGAGCCTCAGAGGGGGTTTCTAAGTTTACAACATATAAGAATCGCCTCCTAATAAAACAATAAACAAAGGGGTGTTAAAGCAATGCAGCATTAGCCTAAAAAAACAGAAATCACATGCTTACAGTCGAGAAAAATGAAAATCCAACGACAACAACAACACTAATAACAACAACACAGTCCTAAAAGTCGTGCCAGAAAAGACAGATGAGGGCAGAGCAGTGTTGGAGGTTCACACTGCATAGGCTCTGTATGGCAGGAGGAATTTTCGCATCAGTGTGGCATGAGGCAAGACTGTACACACCCAGAGAGTACAGCATGGTGTCCCAGACAGTCCACTGACATTGCAGTAGCCTGAGAAAACACAAAATCAGGGAATATTAGTTAATAATTGGTTACACTTTGGCGCACAGCACACAGTCTCTCCTACACAGCTTGTTCTAGCAGGTCCATTCAAAGACCTCAGTGCTCGTTACGCACATTTAACATTCTTCAGAGCTCTGAAACTGGCTGAAATAACGTCAGCTTAACACAGGATATAACACTGCAAAAGTGAATGTCGCTGAAAGTCAGCTAGTTTGCATCAAGTGCAAAATGAATAAACTGACTACTGACCAGCTGACCTACTGAACGTGCCTGGACAGGGCAGGACGTACTTCAACTGTCAGCTGGAATGTCAGAGAGAAGGTAGGACAGCTGTGACAGAAATGAACTATGTCTGCTCCTTCAGCAGGTGTGCAATTTTGTACCTGAGCGTCTCTGAACTCCACCACCACATTTTCACTGCTCCAGCGAGCCGCCATGTTGCTCTCAACAAAACATCAACAAACGACGTGAACGGAGTTCTGAGTTCTCGCGAGAACTAGCTGAAGATGGCTGCTTCCACGGTCGAGCATGTTGTGGCAGATGCTGGAGCTTTTCTGAAAAAGGCTCCTTTACATGTAAGTTTCGATGCTTGTGTCAGTCTGATTAGTCTGGCCACTATTAAACTGGCATGTCAAAACAGAGCAATGTTGCCCTATGATATTTTTTCTAGCTGGGTTAGCCTAGCCTAGCCTATATGTCGGTAAGGAAACATTGATTGGAATTTTTATTAAAAGTACTTGGCAATTAGGTAATTGTGTGTCGTATTATCTTAATGTAGCATGCAGAATGATGTTTACTAATACATCAACCAAAAACGTCAGTTCCTAATGGCGTTTGTGTGTGTTTTGTGGCTGTGAGAGTCATGTGTCTGTCTTCATTCTGTAGGAGATTGGAAAGAGTATCTACACTCTAAAGGATGTCGTGAATGAAATTCGGGATAAACAAACCAAAAAGAACTTGGCGTTCTTACCCTACCAACTCAACTTCAAAGAACCTTTTCCAGAACATGTACGGTTTGGTGAGTGTTCATTTCAGTAAACTCTCCTCTTCTAGTGAAAGGTCTTTTAATTCGACAGTGCGGTATTATACTTCTATAATATTTTCATCACCTATAATATTCTTGTTGTACGACCTTATGGTAATTCTGGTAGCATCTACTAGTAAACTATAGTAATCATAGGAGCTTCTTAGAGGAGTTCTGAAGAAATTTGTGTAATCTTGCTATAATCCATTCGTGCTTAAACAGTTATGAAGGTTCTTGCTTTTACTAAATTTTCAGTCACAGAGTTTTCCAAAAAGACTGGTGATTATCCCAGCCTTTCAGCAACAGACATAAAGGTCTTGGCCCTGACATACCAGCTGGAAGTGGAGAATGTTGGGACCGATCATTTAAAAAAAGAACCCGAGACACAGGTATTGATGTCTGGATTCATTTATATTTTCAATGTGTGCAAATCTCTAGACCCTCTAGATCCAGACATTCAAACAGTATGCCCTTGCTTAAACTTTAGGTTGAAGTATGCAGCACACGGAGACATCCAGAAGCACCAGTAGACATTGCTGGGTTCCATCTTCCCTCTAAAGTAAGACTTTTTAACATTTTTTCACTTTTTCTATGTGTATATTTGTGTGGTCATACATTAATGGACATAAATGTATTGCATGCATAGTCAGTTATGTCAAACAATGCAAGGCACTAAATAAGCACAATTATACTGCTGTTACCAGCTCTGGAAAAAACTGTAGACTAAATCCAAAACTAGTATAGTTAGAATGAGTGCCCATTGAGAAAATAAGTTTCATTTAACAGGTTACTTGCTCTTTTGAAACAGAAATCCTCAAACAGACCCAGCACGGATGGTGACAGTCCCACAGAGCCACATGTAACACAAGCTGCAGAGAGCTCAGAGTTCAATAGTTTCCAGTTTTGGAGGACCCCGCTACCTAGCATTGAGGCAGACTTGTTGGAATTGTTGGTGTGTATGACTATACATAATAGGATAGCTGTCTTTATTTTCAGTAGAAGCTGTTTTGCTGTGATGCATTAAGTGAAATGTGCATGAAGTCGATTTAAAGCATAATTGGTTCTGGTAAACCTCTGTAGGCTGCAGACACAGTCGTGGTGAAAGAAGTTACACAGAAACTGGAATCTGTTGACTTGTCAAGTGAGAGTCAGAAAACAGGATCTCAGACAGGATTAGAAAAGGATGTTGAAGATGGAGATGATGTGGAGGAGGAGGATGAAGAAGACGATGGTGGAGGTTGGATCACTCCCAGCAATTTGAAACAGGTCCAGATGAATGTCGGTCACTCGATGAATTCAGCAAATGTCAAAGTGGGTTGTGTGACCACAGACTTTGCCATGCAGGTATGTAGTGTTTAAACAAAAGACAGGTGTGCAAAAATATTCATTTTAGATTAGCATTTCATCCAGTTCTTTCTGTCTGTGCTGCTGTAAGGCCATACGAATTTGAAAACTGAATTAATGGATTCACAAACTTCACTGTGACATGGAGTCTTACCATTCCACTTAAAGATGTCATGGTTTTAGATAGTAAGGCTCTTATCATTTAAAACTTTTCAGCAAGGAAATTCAGTTGCTCTGATCCTAAAAAGTGATACCTCAGTTGGGATTATAGCAAAAAAGGTCATGCTGCTAAAAAACACAATGTCATCTCACTGTCTCTCATTCACAAACATGCTACTATTGACAACTTAGTTTTAAAAAATGTAGGCAATTAATTTCAGCACTTTTCATTTCAGTTTATAAGTAAAAAGACAAGTTTTAGTAGTATTGTGTGTGAAAGCAGTGAGGGTACAAGCAATTTTAATTGGTGAGCTGAGTGTAGTATGTGATAACACAGAACATAGTGAGAACTGTTTCAGAACCTTTGCTTCAAATATGTTCAAGTAAAGTTTGCTTTAAGCAACATTCCATATAAATGTTTGTAATTGTCTAGCTTGTTTTCATCTACTTTGACTGTTTAGCAGAGATCATTAGGTTGACTTTTGTCCATACTCATTTTTTGTATGTTCCTTCATGTTTTTTGCAGAATGTCCTCATTCAGATTGGTCTCAATGTCCTGTCACTGAATGGAATGCTCATCAAACGGACAAGAAACTACATTCTCCGTTGCCATGGCTGTTTCAAGTTAGTGAAATAATTCATACCAATTTTTAGTTTACAAATAATGATTTTGTCAGTTAGCCAGATAGGATTTTCCTATAGGAATATTTGTTTTAGGTCCAATAACTTTTTAAACCAGTACCTTCCAAGCTATAATTGACTATTTGTGTAGTTAATTGCATACATCCATTGTTTATTGATTTGTCCCTTTCAGGACTACGACAAATATGAACAAAACTTTCTGTCCAAATTGTGGCAACAAAACACTAAAGAAGATTGCTGCGACGGTTAATGAGGATGGTAGTATGCAAATGCACTTCTCCAAGAACCCCAAAGTCCTCAATCCTAAGGGGCAAAGGGTATGTGTTTTTTGCTTTATACAGGAATAACAACTGGGTCCGTTACTGTGACTTTCACAGTAGTGATTAACACATTAGGTGTATTTGAAAGGGGACATTTTATGCAAAACTCACTTTTTGCATCCTTTTGTATTTCCATTTGGCTACTGCACCTATAAACACTCCAAGCGTGAAAAAAAACCCCACCCATCTGTTTTCTGTGAATCAATTGAAAGATTTTGGCATCAGGAATCATATGCTTCTACAAGCTGTTTGGACGGCTCCCCTATTGTGACTTCAGAATAGGGAGATTTGTATAGAACCACCCCTCACCTGTCAAGCCCCCACCCACTAGATTAATTGAAGATCTGCTATTTTTGTCTGCTGGTTTTACGAGCACGCATAAGATGCTGAATGCTATGGCTACAGGAAAAGGCAAGTCACACATGAAGTGTTGTGTTGTTGGCTGCAAAGAACAAATCCGAACATTTAGGGCTGGATAGCGCCTGTTTTCTGCCATTTTCATGTGTGTTAAACACAGTGTAAGCATGGGATGGGTGGGGCATGGCCAGCTACAGCTTATTTGCATAAAAGTGACAGAGCCCTTAAATGACTCATTTTTTAAGGGACTGAAACTGTCAAGAATAGAGCTGGTGAGATCTCTTTATGTGAGAGTGATTTTGTGCGAAGAACTTCATGAACATGTTTGTATAACCCATAGACATATTATAACTAAAGTGAGTTTTGCATAATATGGCCCCTTTAATGAGCTCAAGCTATGGTGTTGGTGTATGATACATGATTTGGAAATGATGTTTTTTCTGTGCTTGTCCTGCAGTACTCCCTGCCTTTGCCACAAGGGGGCAAACATGCCAGCAATCCATACCTGGTGGAGGATCAGCTGTTCCCTCAGCAGAGAGTGTCTAAGAAAGCCCGTCAGAAGACTGATGTTTTCGACCCAGACTATCTAGCCGGCAACTCGCCCTTCTCGGAGCATGACATTTACAGCAGATCAGCAAACTTAAATCTGCGTGATGCTCAGTTTGGAGGAGGGAGACGACGGGCCAATCCCAATGCATCTCGCAAGAAATTTGTCAAGAAAAAGTGAATCATTATTCTTCAACTAACTATATATTTTTGTCATGGGAAGACATTGACAAAGTTTGGAAAATAAAGTAAATTTTTTTCCTACAAAAATATTTCAGTATATTTTCAAACATAGCGAAAGTACAGCCAAACAGCATAAAGACAAAGCTTTGATGAACGAGATGTAGGCCTACCTGCAAAGATGTTTTGTTTAAGGTGTCACCAATTCACTCTTTCAGATTATATTGTGGTGCATTATCACTGGGGGGGAAGCCCTGCTTACATAAAATGTTTTAAAATTAACAAGGGAAACTGGAACAGAAATATAGAAAACATCAAAAACTACCAGTACCTAAGATAGCACTCAAACTATTTATATATTAAATATACATTCAGTTTCCCAGAGTAAGCACAGTAACTTAAGTTTGCATTCACCAAAGGAAGGAAGTGGTTAAACAAGTGCAAGTTATTCAATTTGTGTAAACATAGTGTATTTAATTTGTTTAATTTAAAATAAACTAATTATAATCATCCCTCTTTATTAATCTCTGACAGAGGCTCAATCTCATTTATGTTTCCTGGGGACAGCTCTTCTGGAATGCTTTTCTCTGCATCATTGGTTACAGGTTGTGTTTGGTTTGGAGAGGGTTCTACAGTAGATCCTGCCTCTTGTGTCTGTTGGGCATGGAGAGTTTGTGCAGGCTCTTCAACAGCCACAGCTTTCTCAGAGGATGGAGATTTCACTGGAGGTAGAGGTTCTGTTTCAGATGTAGTCAAACTAGTCAGGTCAACAGAGAGATCCATCACAGGGGACATGGGCTCCCTTTTCGGTAAAACAAACTCCAAAGGCTCAAGCACAGTGCTCACACTGATGCATCCAATGTTGCCATATTTGTGAACTTGAGCTGGTGGGACACCTGAAAAGTGAAAGGTATTTTAGTATCCATTGAGGCTTTACATAACCAAAGTGTTCTGGCACTTGATTTTTAATTAGTATTTACCCAGGATCTGTGCAAGCTGAGTTGGTGGGAAAAGAACCTGTAAACATCGGTTCAGGAATGGCACCATATCCTCAGCAAAGGAACAGCAGAACTGAACAAACAAGTCCCGCTCACGGCTACTGAAGGCAGACTCTTCAGCTCTGTGGAAAACCAAGATTAATTTGGTCACCTGTGGAGGACAGAACAAAAACACTTTCCTATTAAACGTCAAACATGCATTACAGAAACATACACCAAAATAGATAAGCATGAATATCACTAGTTAGAAAATAAATCCAGTTCCTTGACCTTAGTTATGTCAGTGGCTGACCATTAGTCATTGGCTTTTATAGCCAGATATTAGATTTGATTAAGCAAAGATTGTATACACAAGCATGCATGGCTTAAGCCCAACTGAAAACATGCCAAGTTCAGTTGTTAGTATGAAATGCGATCAGTATTTACGACCATGCATAGCAAAAGTAAAACATTTCCACCCACAGTAAAACTGGTAAGTATACCTTCAGCAGGGCATCCTCAAGACACTTGGTAACTTCCTGTGCTAAGCCGATAGGGCAGCACAGTCGCAGATCATTGAAGGCTGTTAAAATGTTATTCAGAAAGCAGGCTAAGGGAGGAAAGTCCAACAAGGCCATGGGGGGCTGAAGAGTGCCAGGCTGAGTACTTGGAGCCACTGGTGGTATGGTACTGCCAAGCATCGATGGCAGAGAAATGAGAGTGTACAAATTCATATCCTCTTGAAACTTATCCACGGCTTCTTTAACAGCTTTGTGGAATGTGTCCTTGGCCACCTCCTGAAACATTGGTGCAAGCTGTCCACGGAAATCCACCCCAACACGACTGAAGGACAAACCAAAGTACATACATTGGCCAAGCAAGGAATCCAAGCGACCTCCAACCCCACGCTTGAGATCCCTATCCAGAGTCTCCAAAAACTGTGCAACCTGCAGCACCACCCAGCCATGAAAGATGGCACTCTCATTCACCGTCTGTCCCCCTGGTGGCAGCAGGGGATCCTCATCCGAGAAAATTGCACGGTACTGAGTAATGATGTCAAAAAGGTGTACTCGGCAGGCCTCAATGGTTTTGGTGATGTGGAAGTAAGGATCCTCGTCAGGGACAGCAGCCAGAACAGACCGCAGCCAGGTCCCACGAGCCTGCAGGAACTTCACACGCAATTCTGCTTCTGTGAACACATCCATTCTGCGCAGGTAGCCAATCACCCGGAGGCAAACGGGCAGCTGAGAATTACTGCGTAGCTGCTGAAGGAGCTGGTTTAACATTAGCTGAGCTGACTGCCGGACCTCCTGTACTATTCCCTGTTAAAGAAAAAAAAAAAGCAGCACAAGAATAAGATGCATTTCTCCACCCACAGTGACAGTGATAGCTGTAAGACACACTTATTGACAGTAGGGCCTATGATATAAAAACATCTGTACCTGAATGACCTGAAGCATTGAGTGTTTCTTCTCCAGCCTCTTCACATAGGCGGCCAGTTCCAGCGCCTCCTCATAATAGCCATTCCGAACACAGGTGTCCATAAGCTGGGGGATCTCCAGAATCTCCAGTATCTCAGTGTGGCGATTCAGTGTCAGACTGTTCATACGCCGACTCGCCCCGATCTCTTCTGCTTCTTTTACAAAACCTCTGGGGTCAGAAAGTAAAAAAAACAAAACATATCTTTGTACTTTTCCATTATCTATAATGTTCTGTCATTAACTGGTTATTGCATGACATCTAGTCTCTAACATTTTTCAGTCAAATGCTTAACAATAACAGATTTGCCAACTTGTAAATCCAGCAAATGCAGCTGAATAAGCCTACTGCAAGCTAACTGTGATGGTTTTATTTCCTAGTGGGAACTGACATAGCAGTCTTCAGTAAAATGTCTTTGGATCCCAGATAAAAAAAAAAAAAACACCAAATACAGAAACTTTAAATGGTTTCTATGATTTATTTTCTCCAGCGCTATGACACCAATATTGCTACCAATATCCCTATATGGGTCCCTGCAAAATGGATATGCAGAAGGCTGCAATATGCTAATGAGCCTCTAACTAGTAACTGGTCCAGGTGAGTATTCTGATGAACTGAGGTCTCTATATAATCCAACTAAAGTCTACTTATTTTGGCCACTCCTTAACCATTAAAGGTTTTGGCCAACTCGGTGCACGAACCGGCAGAGTTAAACAGCTATGTTCAGAATAAGGATATACATGTGTGTGTGTGTGTGTGTGTGTGTGTGTGTGTGTGTGTGTGTGTGTGTAAAAATCACAAAACTAATATTTGCTAACGGGCTGCTACTGCTTCACTAGGTGAATGGGTTACATGCAGAGGAAAATTTTGCAGTTCATGCTGTGGTGTGTTCACGTATGACAAATATACAATAAAAGGGTAAAGTATCCATTTGTCATATGTGAACACCGCACAGCACACAAAGTGAACAATGTGAAATTCTTCTCTGCATTTAACCCATTCATCAAGTGAAGCAGTGGGCAGTCACAGCACTCGAGGAGCAGTGTGTGGGGACTGTACCTTGCTCAAGGGTACCTCAGTGGTGCCACTGGCAATCCTGGGATTCGAATCTACGACCTTCCGACTTCCTAACTGCCCTAAAATGTATTAGACTACAATCATCAGTCCTGAAAATCATTCTTGGCCAAACAAACCTGCATTTTTCTCCAAAGCTCGGCAGCTTGTCGAGGAGACTGGACAGGCTGCTCTCTACGCGGCCGAAGTCCCTGTAGATGTGCTTGGTGCAACTGGCCGTGCGAATGAAGGTCTTGTAGTTGGAGAAGGCCAAGTCTCGGGTCTGCTGCAGGATGAGAGCCCGCTCCTCACACAGCCGCTCCGGCTCCCGGTTCAGCTTCTCCACGCCGTACGAGCTCAGCTCAGACAGGTACGTGGCGAAGTCCGGATTTTCCCTCCAGTTCTCAGGAAAACTGTCCTTAAAAATAGACACTAAAATGCTCTCATCCTCCACGTCTACAGTCGCCATTTTCACTCTGACAGTGGGAGGAACCCCAACAGGTTTTGACGTCATAGTTCTGCGACATTCTCCCACGTGGTTCCTATAACGTGTTGTCTTTCCCTGCTTCGAACGATTGATCTTATTTACCATGCGTCCCTTAACGGAGGAAGAAACCAAAACGCTCTTTGAAAAGCTCTCCAAATAGTGAGTATCTTGTACTATAATAATAGAAGCTGGAAGGAAATGTAGATTCCACAGCCCGGGTTTAGACTGCAAGTGCTAAAGAAAGGGCTAACAATATGTAAAGTATTGGGACAACAATATGTAAAGTATTGGGACACACCTCTTAATTATTGAATTCAGAAAATAATAAACTTTCAGTGAAGGGCAATCTTAATGCTTCAGCATGCCAAGACATTTTGGACAACGCCATGTTTCCGACTTTGGGGAAGAGCCGTGTCTATTCCAGCATTTGTGCCCCAGTGCACAAAGCAAGGTCCATAAAGACATGGTTGGATGAGTTTGGCGTGGAAGAACTGGAGTGGCCCGCATCTTTGGGCTGAACTGGAACGGAGATTGCGAGCCAGGACTTCTCGTCCAACATTAGTGCTTGACCTCATAAATGCTCTACAGAATGAATGGGGACAAATTGCCACAGAAACTCCAAAACTTTGCGGAAAGTCGTCCAAGAAGAGTGGAAGCTGTTATAGCTGCAAAGGGGGGCCAGCTCCATACTGAAGTCTATGTATTTGAATAAAATTAGGGCGTCCCAATACTTTTGTCCACATAGTGTGTGTTGCATTATGATGACAGAAGCTGGGTGGTAACGTAGATTCTACAGCCTGGGTTTATTTAGTGAGCAGACTGAGTGCTAAAGACACGACTGACTATTTGTTTTGGGTGTTATTTGTTCTCGTTCTCCTTTAATGGATATTTCTCTACCTCTTAGCATTGGTGAGAACATCAAACTGCTCGTTGATAGACCTGATGGGACATACTGTTTCAGACTGCACCGTGATCGTGTATACTATATCAGGTGGGAATGTAACATACATGACTCGTGTTGCTCGTTTGTGTTACAGAAGTTGGATACGATTAATGTTTTTCCTCTCCTGTTTGTCCAACTAGTGAAAAGATACTGAAGTTGGCCACCAACATTTCACGAGACAAGTTGGTCTCTGTTGGCACATGTTTTGGGAAGTTTACAAAAACTCAGAAGTTTCGCCTCCACATCACAGCTCTGGATTTTCTTGCCCCATATGCCAAGGTATCAGTCACATGTATTTTATTGTAAGGTAAGGGGGGTGATGTGAAGTCGAATCATATCATGTCATGGGTTCGAATCCCAGGACTTATAGTGGCATCACTAAAGTGCCCTTGAGCAAGGTATCGTCCACACACACTACTCCCCGGGCGCTGCATTGGTGGCAGCCCACTGCTTCACTTGGTGAATGGGTTAAATGCAGAGAAAGAATTTCACACTGTGTGCTGTGGTGTGCCCACCCAAGACTATATGGGGCCTCTGTACTTTATTATTAATACTAGTGCTATTTTTATAAGGTGTTCAGAGTTATTAAATGGCATGTGGTTCTTTTCATAATGTATTAAAACTGAACACTGAACTTTTCTTTAATGTGTAAACGCTCACATGCACTCTAGTAGCTTCTTCACTTCCCTTAACTATTTTGCACTTATTCAGCTGGTCTGTAAAACAACAGTTTACACTTTGCTGCATCAAATAAAGACAGTGTATTATGTGTATCTCCCAACTCCGGGTGCTGTTTTTATGACGTGATTTGTTATTTCCCTTCTTGCGTATAACATTGGCAAATCTCCTAAATGGCTACATTTGCGTGGTAAATGTAGGAGTGACTGCAACAGTGCCCTCAACAGTGCAGTTTCAACTTCTTCTCTAAATTGTGTTTATTTTTGTTGAATATGAGTTTTAAGTTTGTGCTTAATTTGTCTCAGAGATGTGCTATGTTGAAATTATACCAGGGATGTTTTTTGTCTCCTAACAGTACAAAGTGTGGGTGAAGCCAGGTGCAGAGCAGTCATTCCTATATGGCAACCACATCATGAAGTCAGGCCTTGGTAGGATTACTGAAAATACAGCACAGTACCAAGGAGTGGTGGTATACTCAATGGCAGATGTCCCTCTGGTGAGAGCTTCGGTTATTCATAATGTACTGCATATTAAAATGTTCAGTAGTAGAACAGTGAATCGTTTTGTTTCTTTCACACATTTAATTTTGTGCCTGATGCCTTTCACATTGCAGGGCTTTGGAGTGGCTGCAAAAAACACACAGGAATGCCGGAAAGTTGACCCCATGTCTATCGTGGTGTTCCACCAAGCTGATGTTGGCGAGTACATTAGGAGTGAAGACACTCTGACCTAAGAGTAGTACAGATCTCAAAATGGTCTGGTTTTACTGTTTGTTGGCAGCTGGACTGTGAACAGCATCTGTCAAATGAACAAGAGACCGAGGTGTGCAACCTTACCACAGGTATTTTCATAAGCAGTTCAGAATAAACCCTTTACTGGCTTTTTGGGACACTTTTTTCCCTTAGTATCAAGTTGACAGTGATTAATATCTACCGGTGCCTTACAGGAGAAGAGCACAGGGCCTTGGAGACACCAGACTAGCTGATATTTGTTTTTTCCTGCCATTTTACTGACATTTTCTATTTCTTTCCCAAACATATTGTGCAAATATTGTTTCAAATTTGGTGAATTTGAAATCCCCTTCCTTGTAAGTGCTGATGCTCAAAAGGGTCTCTGAGGATAACAGATACATAGTTGTATGGAAATTGCTCAAATGCAATTATTTAAGAAAGCCGTTGACTTTGTTGTCCTAGTGTGCAGGCAAACTATATTTGTTACCATTGTGAATTCAGTAAAAAAAAAAAAAAAAAAAAGTACAGTAGTACTGGGGGTGAATTGACCGTGCATGTACTCTCCTTCTTCTATTAATGTTATCTACAAACAAACCAGAGGTCCAACTGAGAATTACAGCTCTACTTTTGAGTTCTCAGAATTTGGAGGTTCCATTGAGATCATTTGCCTGAATAAAAGAGGATATGTTGGCTTACCACTGAAGTATTTTTTTCCCCAGTGTTTAGTTTAAGCAGATGTATGCATTTATACTGGCTTTGTACCTACACAAATTTCCCATTTTATCAGGTCAGCTTACCATTTGGGTGCATTTTAGCTGCAGGTATAATTGTTACAGAGTGTAGTGCATCTGTTCCTCATATTTATTAGCCTTTTTAACTCACATTTATTGATAATGTATGTGCTGCACTGTGGATTACGTTTAGAAGTGCTGCTATGCTGAAAATCCTCCATGGTCCAGTAAAATCCAGGTATCAGTGTCCTGTGGCCAGAAATTAACCTCTGATGGACTAAAGGATGACAAACAGTGCAGCTTAAGATAAACTAGCATCAGTGCCATTTTTCCACTTCTGCAAGGTGGACCACCAGGTTAAACATATCTAATAAAATAAACATTAGGTATACAGAATGTATAGAAATGTAAGCAGAACTGCTGAGAATCCACTCTGTGCAGCACATGCACACAGTTTCTTCTACCATATCAGTTTCAGTGTTGTGCTCAGAAAGACCAACCACACAAATAAGACATACTCATGAGTGGTCCTGACCGTTTATAAACAGGGTAAAGGGGGCTGACACATGATGCAGAGAAACAGATTAACAAGTCTGTACATGTAAACTACAAAGTTCACTTGTGGTAAGTGGAGCTGATAAAAATGGACTATAAATACAAGGTAGACGTTCCAAATGGAGTGGCTCATCAGTGTATGCTATCTGTGGATTTTTAATTAACATTAGGTCATAACTCAAAGCCTTATTGATGTGCAAGCTACTATAATGGAAAGTCAATAAGGTATAAAGTCTCTGAATAAAACATGATAGGGATGTTATACTAATATACTTTCCTCAAAGTTACATCCTCCAGAACAATACCACTGATGATACCACTCTTGAAATTAATGTACCAGGATATGGTCAACATTTGCTACTTACTGCTTTCAGTACAGTCAACTTAATAAAGCATCATAGGGCTTTTATTAGTTCTGAACCTAACAACTTTATTATGCAAAAGAGCTTTACATATGAAAGAACAATTAACACATTTGAAAATTTCTTGATAAATCAGTTATCATTTGCACTGTATATAATGTAATTGTGTTTGCTTTCCAGTTGTAAAGAATAATTCTAGACATAATCTTGACCACAGTTATCACACTTGGGATGGGGTTTTTCATTTGACTAAACCTACAAGTTTATAAAGCTTTAATATTCTATCCTTTGCTTCTACAGTCAAACCTTTTATGCAGAAAATTCATGTGCAAAAAGCATTTCCACTCCTGCCAAACAGAGACTAGACTCTCACCTAGAGTGTTCACACATTTATGCTAGGCAATAAAGCCAGGTCGTAGTTCCAAGGAATCAATGCAGTTAGGCAGTACTCCTTTTGTAGTGAGGAAAGCATCATAGCACATATATTTAGTGTCAATAAAATGTTCCCTCTTCTTCCTAAATACTTAAAGATATAAAAGCACAATATACATTCTTTGTGACATACATGCTGATAAAAAGGCAAGTTTCCCCAAAGAATTCCAACCAGTTTAACCCAATCAAGGATTGCAGAAGGGTAGTTACCTCTATTCCCTACCCCCCAGCGTTGTGGTATACACCCTGCATTACAGAAAACAAGAAAGATCAGCCTTCAGGTTTTGCTTAAAAACATTGTCTTGAGTAAACAATAAAAAATATGAATTGCAATGACATTCTACACACTGTATTTTAAACTACAGCACACTGAACTCTGCTGGACTGGATTTGGCCATTGCTGGACACTGCTGATGTGTCTCATTAGAGCTTTGTGAAGGAGACAGTGAACATGATCAGATGTGGTACAGCAGAGGAGAGTTTCTCTTGAACTGGGGTTGGGAAACACTGACCTAGGGAATAAACTGTCATTAAGGGGCCACCATACCAGGAAACATCAAACAGCATGTACAGAACAAATAACCAGAACAATACTATCAATTGTTATGACACTAAAGAGGCCAACAGCCTTTGAAGATTCAACTCTATTGGTAGGAGATGGGCAAATAGTGGTCCTTGGAAGTGTTTCACACTCCATCATGCATATGTATTTAAACTACTAGCCTTAAAGGGGAATTCCACTGATGTTCCACAATTTTTGGATAGTCTAAGACATTAGAGTGCTTTGATTTGAAATTCACCATTCTAGAGTGACAAAAAGTAATTGTCAAGCATTTTGTGCCTCAAAGCTACTCAACAATGTTTGAATGCAGCCTGATACTGTTTTACAATAGTTCAGAGATACGGTTCTAGCCTTTGACATTTTCAAAATATATTCGTAGTAGAGACATACACAACAGGTGTTATAAGACAGTATAGTACACACTTTCATACACATGAAAACTGTAGACACATAAGGTTTGTTGATCTCTCCACAAAGTGTAATTTCACATGAAAGCACTGACATTTTTCATCTCAACAATTAAATTGTACAGCAGTTGAGTGGAATCTCCCTTTAAACAAAGGGTTTCACCTTATGTAGGTTTTTATGCACACTGTTATATAATGAATCTATACCCTCAGCTTGTTCCATTCTAATACACACAGGTATCAAACATTTGTTAGAGTAGAACCGCCCAGATTTGCAGTCAGTCAGAGACCTATGTCCAATACTAGTCAAAATGCACCTACTGCATAAAATTATTTCATTAATAAAATAGGATTCATTTGCAATTCATGAGTCATCATTAAAAAAAAATCTGTTGGCTGTTGAGGTAAAAGCTCTCATCTTGCAGAGCAGTGAAAATACAGCAAAGAACACAGAGTGAGAGGTGGCCACAGTTCTACCAGCATGCGAATCCTTGACTGAGGACTCACATAGTCTGTGTACTGCCCAAAAAGTACACAAGGAGCAATGCAGACTATGTCCATGAAAGTTCTTATGAGGCTTTGTAAGTGTCAACCTATATGTAAAGTAGAATGTTTGACTGATCACAAAAAGAAGACAGCTGGGTCTGAGTGAACATTCAGTTTTAACGGCTAAATCCAAGTGTGCAAAACGATGTAGGCCATGCCTTAATTATACCTGCCATATAAATATGTGATTTGTCTAGATTCATGTCAAAACTGTTCATGGATGTAGTGCCAAGATGTAGCAACAATCTAAATACTCAAAGTATTTAGTGTCTTTTAAATGAATTTAAAGATTGTGTATGACTTTAAATGTAGTATTGTCTTTACAATATACGGAGCTAAAATAATATGCCATTTACTCCTGATTTAAGTTGATCACTCCAAATCTAAGAAAGGATAACTGGCATTTTATGACTAGTAAAGGAAGTAACTCCAGTAGCAAGCATAAGATTAATGCATATGACTGAGAACTTTCTTGGCAATAAACCATTCTTATTCAAATTCCAATTTGGTCCATGATATTGTTCTTTGACAGATTCATTCACTCGCAAGGGCATGGCTACTTTGACACTAATGCTGGGAAGCAATACCTTTATATTTTGACATTCTTTGTACTTTTTTTTTTTTTTAAAGCTTTACGTAGAGGTGGGGAAAAACAATATAGTACTGCAATATTTTTCAGCATGATATTACTCTGAAATATCAATATTTAATAAATATGATTTTGGTACATACATCTACTCCAACATTGCTCGTGATGTCCACAAGATGGTGCAAGAACTCATTCTTCTCTTGCATCACAGTGGAAATTGCAAAGGAAGTCTGGAGTTGCTAAAATGGCTGCAGAAACTCCTGTATGTAACGCACTGTCTGATTTCAAGTCGAAGAACTGAAATACTGTACCTTGGTCAAAATTGTTTGGCAGTATCGTATCATTGCCTCTCTCGAAATTTCCACCCCTATTGAGTCTGTTTTCTTCAGATAAATGATGCACAGAAAAACAGTCAACACAACACAATCAAAATAAATGTGTTCAGATGTTCATGGAGACAGGTCAGGCACAGCCAAAATTAGCCAAATTAAAAACGATCCTTCTGTTGAGGTCCAGTGGTCTTAACAGGGAGTCTGTACTGTCCTGGCCCCTCTTCTCCACTGGGGCCACTTTAAGTCTATTGCACTTCTCTTCATTGTGTTCCCCTACCTGCATCGCCATTAAGAGAGATGTGCCTTGTCCTCAGTGCATTGGGTTACAGGCATGGTGGCACGTGCTGGGAAATACTGATTTCCTCAGACAGAGAACTCCGAGCCACCCTTACGAGTGTGGACCATTAGCAGGCGCCGGAGGCGAAGACCAGCAAAGGGGTTGAACCAAAGAAGAGAGGGAGGGCCACCGAAGACTGCCTTCATTCCCTCCCAGCGCACTCGGCGCTCCCATGTTGGTTTCTCATTCTTCAGCCTTTCGATTTCCTACAGGTGCAAAGGTAAAGACAAAAACAGAAGGCAACTAAATGATATACTATTCTCATGTAAAACTTCAAAATTCATTTATTCGCAGAATGTAATTTAGTTGCAGTGAAATTACATCATTAAACATGATCATAAACAATTTCTACTGCACTCATGCAATGTTGTTTACTAGTCGGTTAAACCTAGTGACCATTATGGGCCAGTTTCCAGACTGGGATTAAGCCTAGTTCTGGACCACAAAGGATTTTGAATAGAGATTCTCCACTGAAAGAAAAATATAGTCCAGATCTAGCCTTAATCCCTGTCCGGTTTAATCCCTGTATAAAATTCTCACAGCAGCTGTGGTTATTTAGCAATATTTGATGTGTATTTTATATTTTTAAAAAATCTTATGTATAATAAAAACACTAGCTTAATAGCAATCGACATGTCTCCTGACTAGGCTTAATCTGTTTCTGGAAAACAATATCTATGTTGGGTTTGCCTGACCCACCGTTTCATCATTACAGATGGAGTGAATTTGTGTGCCAAACATGACAGCAGTGAAGGTGAGGAAGAGAAGAGCCTCCAGGCAAAGGAAAATAAGAAGCATGACAGCCACAGGAGGGGAGAAATCACTGCACTCTGTGATAAAAACAAAAAAACAAAAAACAGTAAAATGTTATGACCATCCTGCACTAACTCGAGCAATACAAGTCCAAACTCAAATCTAAGGTTAGACTGAGAAGGGCAGTTACTCATTATAACCTATCCTAGCACATTCTCAAAGAGATATACATATACGGGTATGAAATTCTGTTAGATTACCGCTAAAGAGTATTATGCAGTTAAAATATGGATGTAACTGTGCGCTCAGATGAAAATGTGAACTTCAGATGTTGTCCATGGTAGTTCTGGGTGGCCTGATGTAAATACGCATATACATGTATTTCTAGACTACACCAGATGTGTTATATCCCTGAAGCATCAGAGGCTTGGGTGGTCGAGAGTAATAGCTCCCTACTGCATGACCTATAGGCAGGGGTTAAATATTAGACACTGATTTAAGACAAATGTAAGTAACCATAAAAAATTGTTTTTAAATGAGTTATACCAGATAACTTGTAACCTGGTATCACTCCTAATCTTATAACACATTACACAGCAATTAAACTTTTGTTGTCCTGCTTTTTCCTTTTTGCTCTCAGTTATATATGAGTAGAAACTATCTGTAAATCCAAGAATCATAAGCCATATCACCATGACTCACCGCTCCACTGGACTTTGACACATGTGAAGAAATGGAAACCACTGAGGCATAGGGCATGCAAAGAAATTGAAGCTATGTACATCTGCATAGAAATAAGAAAGACAAATGTGTTCTCAACAGCAGCAGTAATATGGAAATATGAACTCAAATTCAGCTTCCACATATTAGCATAAAAAAGTTTCTGCAAACACTTCCTTTTGACCATGTGCTTTTGGGAAAAAGACAAAGTGCACGCTTTCAATGTAAATCATGCAGAAAACGTCTCTTTCTGCATGAAATACATGATATAAAACTATCCATCATTATTACTGTCGGTCTGTAACCTTTTAAACAAGTGAAATAAGACAAGGCCAAACAAACCACACATTCCCTCAACCACAACAAAAATTCAAATGTCAGCTGATGTTTAACCTAGATTTGATTACCACAGTTGGAGCAAGGTAGAAGCTTGCCTAAACAAAATAGAGGCCAACACCCCCACACCCTGCTTACAGTGAACAGCACAAAGTATCGCTGATTGTTTTCTCCCACACAGTTGTTCACCCAGGGACAGTGATGATCCATTTTCCGTATACATCTCTTGCAGATACTGGAACAAACAAATGGGGCAAAAAAAAAAAAAAAAAGAATTTATTTTCCTGACAATACATCGATACAACTGTACACAATAATGGTTTCTGTGGCTACTACAAGTTTCATAGTAGTCATTCACTCAGTCCTACTCTTAAGAAGAAATGATTAAGGTGTTCAGCTTGCTATAAATATGTTAACCACAATTTGTATCTACCTGCAATGATGGGCTCTCTCAGGCTTGATGCTGCAGCATTTAGGGCACTTGTAGATGACTTCCCCAGGTTTCAATTGGAGGCTGTCCATGTACTCTTTAGTGGCGTTACCCTTAGGAACAGCCCCCTGACACACATGACATTCCATTGGTTAGTCCAAAGGCAAGTGCATCAGTATTTGAAAACCATTAGAGCTAATGTTTTATAAGCATTTCACATTATAACTTAAAACACTGCATTAATTACACAGAACCGACCCTGGAGTTTCCCAGACTACATGTGGAGGAAGCACCAGCATTATACAATGGATTGATAATTCACTTCATAGAAAAGTGATCACCTGTATTTGCTATAAAACTATAGAAAAATCTTCTAAAATTCTTTACTTCACACTTTAACAAGGAAACCAAACACCACAGCAGTACTGTAGATCATTCTTAGGTGTAATGAAATCACTGTCTGTGTGCTCATATATACACATACTGCATTACTATTTTGAGTGCATCTGATATGTGGTCGTTACATAGTGGCTGCTTGACAATTTAATCCATATTGTCCTTGGATGTCTGTGAGAAAGCCCTCATAACACATAACATTTCATTGTGTAAAGTGCCTGATAAAAATGGATTAGAGAGAACACCAGAGGGGGAAACTGAGAAGAGGATTAATCTGCAGCAACAGTTTAGAATTGCAAATGTGGCCAAGCAGTCATGGTTCAGACCAGCCTCTCACACAGCACATCTCCAAACCAATGGCACTTCCAATAATCATGTTAAATTTACCCCATTTGGAATCTTGTTAAATCTTGCCCCTAAAGTCTTACCGGATCTGTCAGCATGGTGCGTAGGTGCGATGCCAGTGCCAGCACAGCCAAGAAGTTAAACGCCACTCCGTTGATTAGTGAGTACCAGAAGCTTTTTGAGGGCAGCAGCATGACAAAATTCACCACAAATTCTGCATACAGAACCAGGAACCAGGTCATGAAGGCACAGACCATGCCACAGCCATCCTGAATGAACCAGATCCGGCCCACCGCCACCTCCTCCTCCCCACTGCCCAGCAAGGGATGGTGCTGCTCCACATCCCGTAGTCGGTGCCCAGACGACTGCATCCTTGTCTACCTGCCAATGAAATGCAACAAATAAAATTAAATGTCAGTGAATATATTTCTCAATTGTCAACTGTCAAATTTAGAATATAATCCAGTACATATTTTCATGAAACTAGCCACTAAAAAAATGATCCAGTTCAAGTTGACCATTCTAAATGTACGGGCACCCAAACTGTAAATGAAACTGTTCTTTCTTTGTACTATTTTCATTAGTAAAGACACTGCCAAACATTTGAATTTGTATATCCAAGCCCCATTATTATACATGACACCTACTCTAAAAAGAGTAATCAAATGAATAGTTAGCTTTTTACTGTTTACTTTATAAGTGAGGAAGCTGCATAGTGATCTATTAAACAATCTTTCAGCTCCTGCACTTCTGAAAGAGGCAAATAAATAGGTCCTCCTTAATCAGCACTTACACATGCAGGATCATTTGAGGGACATTTCCATTACCTGACTTGGCGTTATTGTAACTGTGCTGCCAGTCAAATGCCCAAAATGTGCAAAATAGCAGTTCACTCATTTTTTTTTTCCAAGGTTTCACCTTACTTGACTTGAGACACTGTATATGTATATTTATATATTTGCTTGTCTGTTTACTCTTAAAATATGTTTCATTCCTTTTTTGGCATTATGTGGAGCTTCTTTAAACTCTGAAAAGGTTCTCTTGGGGCAGCTGGTGACCTAGTGGTTAGAAAGAATTTCACATTGTTCACACGGTGTGCTATGTTTTGTGTTCATGCGTGACTATAATGGGCCAGCCACTTTACTTAAACTCTTCACACTCGTCTCATTTATAGGCATCTAGAGGGTCTTCCAGGAAAGCAAAGTTGCATCACTATAAAACAAACCGGGAGGGGTGTCTTGCAATGCTAAATTGCACAACTGTCACAGTTTTATAACGATAGTTTAGTCACATAATTTACTTTTTAAGTCCAAGCAACTGCAGTCATTTGTGCTCGCCTCACCGAGTGGTCCTCACTCTAACATGCCGTCCACCTCGCTGACCTGGGCAGCCCTGCTGAGGCAACATCCACAGCCTTAAACCTGCCAAGGACACACACACACACACAAACACAGAGAGACACACACACCCAAGTTACACCTGGAGAAACAGCTGACGCCTGCTTCTTTCTAAACTGTATATGAAACATGAGATCCACAGCATAGCTGGAGCCTCCTAGCCAGCTACCCAGAGCACAATAATGTGTGCATTCGGAGCAGCTAGCTAGCTAGCTTCCTTCTGTTCTCTAAAAAACAGAAAGCCTGCCACTATAAAACACTTAATACTATAAATAAATAACCTAATTAGCTACATAACATGACATTTGTCCTCTAGCAGGTGACCTAACACAGTTAGCCTGCTGCAGCCCTTTTTAAACGCTAGCATAGCCAAGCTAAAGCAACAATGAGCACTTAGCTAAGCTAAAGTTGCTAATCAGAGAGAAATTGTGCTACGGTGACCCTTAAGAAGAACTATAATTAACCATAATGTCACAATTACATTTATTATAGTAGTTCAGAAGTCTGACAATTAAAATATTATTGCATGTGTTATCTAGAAAGTGAGCTGTGCTACAGTGCTTTCTAGCTAAAAGCTAAGTGACAGTTCTGTTGACACAGCATTTGATGCATTCCTTAGAGTATAAACTTGGTCTTACCCAAACGATTCTTAGGTTGGTGACAGTAAAATGAATATTTCTTATTTCATTACATCCAGTTATAAAGTCCTAGCTTCAGCAGATGTTTGGAAACGAGAAGACCAGGTCACACAGGTTTCCGGACTCCTTTTTCCCAGCCCAGTCTTCTTCTTCTTCTTCTTCTTTTTTTTTTTTTTTTCTTCTTCTTCTTCTTCTTCTTCCTTCTGCAGCTACAAAGCCTGCCCTCCACTGGTCCCTCACAGAGCAGCCCCCTAAAAATCCCTCCAAATCTCTCTTTTTGCTCTCACTGTTATTTTTCATTCACTGTTTTTAAATTGACTCGTTAACCTATAAACACCTATAAATGTTTCTCCAGCAGAGCCAGGACCAAATACTGGGCTGTGCTCTCAAGGCAAATTTTTTCCTTTTGCATGTCAAAACAGTGCTTGTGTTTTAGAGAGAAAGAGAAAAATAAACATTAGACAATAAAACCAAGAAGTATGAAAATATTTCAGATCTAGGTCAAACAGTATACTACTTTTGTGGCTGTGAAGCACAATAGAAAAAAATAAAAAGTCTGTAAAGTGGGGAAATTCCTTCCCATGACTGACTGTCACATGACTGACATATGCAGTGTCTCCAGCTCTGGAGCTGTGAACATTGTGGCAGTAAGTCATTTGTCATTTAATTAATTTAATTTATTATGTAATGGGAACAGAGAAATTTGAAAGTGCTATAGTGATTACTGGAAAATGGTAAGATATAATAACATTATTATTTTTAGTAGTAGTAGTAGGCCTATTATTATTATTATTATTATTATTATTATTATTATTATTATTATTATTATTATTATTATCATTAATAAAATAAAGTAAAGTAAAGTGGCCCCTTATGAATGCACCACAGAACAGAGTGTGAACAATGTGAAATTCAAAGTGTGGGGACAGTACCTCGCTCAAGGGTTCCTCAGTGATGACACTAGCATTGTTGGGATTTGAACTCTCAACGTTCTGACTGCAGAGGTAACATCCTAACCACTAGGCCATGAGCTGCCCCATTATTATTATTAATGTTTGTCTGTTTTAATTCTGGGATATTCCTGTGGCTTTATCCTATGTCGGGCGAAGGCCAAGACTTTTTCGTGGCACGTGTTTATTATTGTAGCTTTCTGCAATGTCATGTGTATGTTTGGTTGCAAATCTAATTTGTTTAGACCTTTGTGTAGTGCATATTTGAGGACACCAGTGTAAGACAGAACAATGGGGACAATGAGCACCTTCTCCATTCTCCAGAGGCGTTGTATTTAATGTGTCAAGTCTGTGTATTTATGTATTTTATCTGTGTGTGTCTTTTGTAGGTTGTGTGTGTCTGGTATGGCGATGTCTGTAATGTATGTGGTTTTGTTCTGTTTGTCAATCAGTGTAATGTCAGGTCTGTTGTGGTGGATGGTTCTGTCTGTCAGAATGGTTCTGTCGTAGTAGTTTGTGTGTTCTATTCTCCAGTACTGTGTTAGGTATGTATTTGTAATATGGTGTGTGTGTGTGTGTCTATTAGTTGATGTTGTAGTGCTAACTGTTGGTGTATGATGTTTTTAACCTGATTGTGTCTGTGTGTATAGTCTGTGTGTGTCAGTAGTTTGCAGCCAGATGTGATATGTTGTATTGTTTCTTGTGCAGTGTGACAGTATCTATAGGTGGTGTCTGTGATGCTTGTGTCCTTCAGTATGTATTTTCTGTAGTTTCTGGTGTTGATGAACAGATCTCCGTGAGTCAACCAGTTGTTCGACGCTCGTTTATCGACATGAGGCTGGCTGAGCTCATAGGGGTGTCTGCTATTAAGTTCTTTCTGGCTTTATGCTAGTTTCTTCTCATGTGATGCTGTGATATCTTCTGTTCTGTTGTGTGTGTTGTGTAAGTTAAGTGGAGTGTTAACTGGTGTCTGCTAGGACTATGGCTTTGTGTAGTGCTGATGTGTTCTGTTTTGTGTGGAAGAAGCTTCTCAGTAGGTTTATTTGTGTGTTATGTAGGTTTGGTATGTCGATGAGGCCTCTTCCACCTTCAGCCCGTGGAAGGGTGAGCGTCTCCATGGCTGATTTTGGGTGATGTTTTGTTAAGAATTTGGCCTGTTGGAATCCTAGGTACCTGTAAAGTTCACCCTCTGTCATGGCATCAATTTGGTCACCAGTTTGCAGAGTGAAGCCTCCTTCCCTCA
The DNA here is from genome assembly GCA_037576975.1 of Alestes dentex. Classification (NCBI taxonomy): domain Eukaryota; kingdom Metazoa; phylum Chordata; class Actinopteri; order Characiformes; family Alestidae; genus Alestes; species Alestes dentex. The sequence goes on from JBBIGA010000018.1 coordinate 6,684,593, forward strand.
GTGTTCCTTTTTCTGTCTGAAGTGTTTTACATTTGTTGAGTGTTTTACATGTGTATGTCATGTGAAAATGTTTCTGTAATGTGTAGTAGATGTTGTAGATGTGTGTAGGTTCCTGCATATATTTCCTGGTCATCCATGTAGAATAGATGTGAGAGGGTGTACTTTTGGTTTTGATTTGAGATTGTATATCCATACTGTGTGTTGTTCAGTCTGTTTGATAGTGGGTTAAGGGCCAGACAAAATGTGTATACCACCTAATCCTGGGGATTTCCTGTTATGTTAATAATAATAATAATAATAAGAATAATAATAATAATAATAATAATAATTATTATTATTATTGTCTTCGTGAATTTGTATAATACAAATACAATGCAGCTGTTTGCATTTCATACTGTGAAATAAAAAAGGAAACATGCACAAAATAAAATACTCTTATTCACCGCTTGGTGGCACCACTTGGTAAGCGAAGTCTTACCTCTGCTTCACCTGTACTGAACCAAGAACACTCTACACTGTGACATTCTGTTACTGCACATTGACTTTATGACACACCACTGAAAATGTAGGCTATTTAAAAACTTCACATATGGATGGTCTTGTGCCAACATCAAGACCAACATGAATATAATATAATCTAATCTGACAAAAACTATGATGGTAATTTTGACTTTTCATTTACATGATTTTTCTAACAGAGCTCTTTTCACACCAGCCTGAGTAACCTGTCAAAAATGGTTTTGTACTACACCGGTGGTTTTTTAGCTAGATGTTGATGACCGCACTCTCTCTTTCAGTGGGTTTTACTGCTGGCACGTGTCTCTGTGAGCACATCACATCACTGGCAAAAGCGAAAGGGAGATCTGTTGCACGGCCTGCCACCCTGAGGATTTACCCAGGATAAACCATGGCCCAACAGTTGCTCACTATTTTCTCCTCTCCTGTTTGAGTCTCTCGCTAGTTCCAACTGTCTGCTATAAAAACATGCATTAGCAATCCCCTAAAGCAGATTAAAGGCTGAAGCATCAGAGCAGGAGTCCTTTCAGTTTCCCTGACTGCCACTCTCGATTACTCTGGCATGAACACTCAATCCACGGCTAACACACCCTGCTCTCTGTGCTCAATAGCTAGCTTAAAAACACGCCACAGACTAAAACATCTAAATGTGAAAACATCTAATATGCCAAAAATCATGACCGCATACACTCAATTCCATAATTTGTCATTGCTGAAATGGCTCAGAAGACAGTGATGGAGCGTAAAAGGGCACAAGCTGTGAGCATATACACAGAAATACTATTTATTCAGCTGTAGGGATAATACGGTATTGCACTTATTTAATGCTTTATTTTTCATATAAGCCATGGTAATACATTACAAAGAAATAAAATTACATTTTTTAAATGCACTCCTGAACTAGTAAATATTATAAAGTGTCCCAGTGATGGAAAAAGGGTTGTATAATGTGAATCTGTGGCGACAGATAACCATTGTCTACAACTTTTGCTAATTTGAGAGATAAATGACAGCGACATCTTTGCTTATGAATAATTTGTGACACCACATGAGTAAAGAGGGACCCCACCTCATGGTGCTTTCTGGATCAATTTCTCAGTTTGTTCCAGTCACCTGCAACTGCTTAATTGCACGTACAGAAAAAAATACACATTTTAAAGTAGATTTTCTGAGTTGTCTTGTGTGTGCAGTAATGTATGAAATGGGATCTTCTAATAGAAGATTTGGATGACAATTAAGAAATAATTATATTATTGTGACCATGAATAACACTCTTAAAAATAAAACTGTCAGAAAGGGTTTTCTATTTTTTTTGTCATGCCATGGAATATTTTTATAATATTTTTTTTTAATTGTTCATAAAAGAACCATTTTTGTAAATAAAATATGTGTGTGTGTGTGGGGGGCTTTTAAAGAACCTCAACATAACAAACATTTTTGGAATAACTACTCTGATAAATAATTGGTAAAATGTTTACATTATATGAAGATTCTTTCTAATTTTTAAAGGGTTCACGCTCACACCTCATTTACAGAAATGGTTCTTTGGTAAAATGAAATGGTTTTTCTACAGCATCAGTCCAAGAATCCTTTGTGGCCTTTTGTTTTTTTGTTTTTTGTTTTTTTTAGAAGAGTGCAAGGTTTATTTCTTCATGTCATGCTCTTTGTTGTCTACTGTCAAGAGTCAATCAGAGATCACAGAGCTTCACAGTGTGTGAGATCTTACTGTGGATAGAGGATTAATTGCAATCCAGTGGTCAGCTAAACCTTTGGTCAGTTAAGCTGCTGTTTTTCTTCTCCATACCACCAATAAATCCAGTCTTTCACTGGGATTTTCCAGGTGAGCCTGGCTGGCGTGTTGGCAGTAAGAGGAAGAGCAGAGATTTCTTCTAATTGTGAGTTACACAGACTACCACACATGCTTGATGAACCTGGTATAGGATCAGCCTATACCACAATATACTGTTTTAGCCCACAGAACTAGAAGACTACATGCTTTCATTTGATAATTTGGAAACATCATTGTTTCTGATTCTCTTTGCAAAGGCTTACGCATTGATTCTGTCTGTTCCTTCTGTATGGAATGTACCATGAAGAAGTGCCCATTTGCACCTTGTCTAGTCTCTCTGCGACTGTCGCAGGCTAAGGCTGTGGCTGTTTTTAGAAGGGGAGAGTATGATGGGGTGAAAGGTGGGAGGGAGCAGAGAGGAGGACCTGTGCTTGCCGTCTGTGAAGATGTGATTGGATTAGTGCTAAAAGTGGCATCAGCAGATCCCGAGGCTCCTCTAGGATGATCTGTGTTTAGTATGGAAAGCTCCTAATCCAACAGAGAAGGCATTACTGAGTTGTTGCTAGATACAGGTTGCCAAATGACGTCTTAGAAGGCCTTGCAGATGGAAACATCAGACGGCACATAAATGTAGAGATTAGGGCAAATCTCTCTTTGCAAAGTGGGAATGATGTGGATGCAGGAGAGGTCACAGCCACAGCGAGCTGCAGCAGGGAACTGCTTTGCAGCAGAAACTAGTCAGGGTCAGCCTCAATCAAGATAGCACTGTGGAGCTCTGACTTACTGCTCACCCCAACTCTGCTATTGCGTGTAGACCTGCCATGAACCACTTTGTCTGAATCTCTGAAGTGGTGAGGGTGCATAAATAATTCAGCCCAGAAGACAGGCTTCCTTTTTCTTATCGTTTAGTTTCAGCTAGTGCAGACAGTAAAATCTTTTCTCCATATCCAACACTTTGAGTTTACTGAATTGTCCCTTGTTAGTTATCACGGAAGAATCAGAACTAAGCAATTTCCTCCAGAATCAAGTTTTCTGATTCTGATTCTGAACTATGTTCAAGGATTTCCTTCCCAAACTAAATTTAGAAGAGACCACACAACGAACAAAATCAGAAATAAGAATATCTATATAAGAATATAAATCTTTCTGTCCACATAATGCATTCTAAATTGACACAAAGTAATCTTGAATATGAGATCTGTGTGTGTACAGAATGCTTCGCCATGTTTGAATTCAAGTGTGCACAGAATGCTTCATCATACTTGAATCTGAGAGTGTGTCTCAGAACTTAAGTGTAAGTGCAAATTTCTTTGGTGGGCACAGAAATCATTTCTTGCATTTTACATGAGATTGCTTCCTTCCATTAAAAGGGGCTTTAGTGAGCATTATAGTACGAATCCCAGGTCCCTTAGTAACCTCTTAATCTGGATTACGACATGTGCAGATCATCCTGCTGACTGGACGGGTGACCCTTTCGTTCAAGCAACGTTACACTTCATTAGCTCCTTACACTTCACGTACTCCTCCAGGCTTTGCCTCTCTAGTGCATTCCCCCACCAGTTTAAATGACTAAGCCTCTGTACAGATGCCAGAGTAAACTGAACAGTAGGCCTTTCCCTGGCCTGTAGTCTCATTAATATGTCAGCCTGTGTAAATGTTTTGGTGTCCCAAGGTGCCAGTCAATACAATCCTTCCTGTTCCTAGGCATCAAACAGTGAATCAGGGGCTTTCATTTTCAACACATCAAATTCAGTAGGCAGGAGTTCTATATAATCAGAAATTACATTAACCATTTTCAACTGCTTATACTGCTAATATATTAAACTCCTTTAATATGAGCACCATGGGCATTTTTTTCCATTTCATTTTTAGACTTTTAGATCGCTCAGTAACTACTTTCAGTCACAGTCATGTGTGAAATAAATTACAGTCATCTGTTAGATCAATAATGCAGTTACTATTTCCTTTTCCTCTACTGTTAGTACTGCTATAAGTCTGCAGTGATGTAAAAGCAGCAGGAACCTGGAGGAAAAAAGGTCTCTCAAGCTGTTCCAAATAAGTAGGCTTATTGGGTTGGATTCATAATAAAGTTTATATTCAAGAGTATATGACACAAGCTTTTTAAAGGTGTGATGGTAGAGATTAATTTTACAAACTTTTCAATAAGTAGACTCATGGGCACCGGAACCATTATAGCGGGGGGACCTATCCTCCCCACTTTTCAAAATCATTCGTTTCGTTCCCCCCACTTTTTGTTTCCCAGACAACGACCAAGACTCTACACGCACGCAACCATCCCCCACCCCCAGCACCACCACCCACCAAAAACAACCGAGACTTTGCACACGCGGGGTGGCACAGCTGGCAAATGTGGATAGGAAGCTGGCACAGGCAGAAGCCTACAGGGACATGCTGTTTTTCTCCTCATGGGGCAATAGTTGAGATGGCTATGTTGTTATGCATGCGCGCAGCAGGTTAATGTGGAGCTTTTTCCTCTATGTAGGGAAAACCTTCAGGGCTACCCAGCCACTGTTGGCTCTGAGTCACCATGACTTTAATTGTATACCAGAGAGCAGTGTGCAACACTAAGCTCATTAAGGGTGGAACAGTAGCAATGTTTCTTCATAATCTAGCGGACTTAAAACACAACAAGCAGCTAAATGTGGTGTTTAAACTGGCTGGTGAGTCAGTTAACCTTTCAGGTGTAAAGTCTGGCTGAATTGTAAAACAATAAAAAGGAGTATTTGAAGCTTATGGGTCCAATGGCCAGATTTTTTTACTGTCCTTTAATCGTCTTCTGCCTACAGTACAGTAAACCCCCGCGTATAGGGAAAACTGCGTTGTTGTGATGTGGTAAAAAATTTTTTTGCCTAAATATGCCCCCAAATATGCTCCCAAAACACTTTAATTTCATTTTAAACTCAGCTTAATGCATTACCCTGAAAGAAAATGTAAAGGTAAACCCGTATTTGTACTGTACAGTTTACACTGAACTGTAGATCCATAAGACTGACGAGTGGTATTTGAACAGCAGTCCAAACTACTGATACAGACATAATCATACAGGAATAATGCTGATCATTGTTATACAGCAATGCATCGAAGTACACAAGTAACTGCACAGCAATTTAATATAATTTCTGTTATTGTAGAAATAAATGTCAGTAATTACTCAAAATTAAGCCTCTCTAACTGCATTGGCCCCTATTGTGGGGAATTCAATGTTCAGCAATCCAACAGCCATCTATGGCTGAGAGTCCAAGAGAGCATTATTGACTTTCCCAGGGGGTTCCTAATGACTCCCCGTTAGGAATGTTATGTATTTTGTTACAATTCCTTTCTCATGAACGATGGTCTGAAATATGTGATCCAGAGAAATGAATAGATGCCAAATTTCAGGTAATGCTCTGCAAGCCTGGCATATTGTCTTAGGTCTTGTCCTTAATAAGAGAAGTGCATACACTGTGGGATTTAGGTCAGGTGATTGACCTGACCAGTCAAAAACATTACACTCAAGAGCTATGGCCAGAAGTCAAAGAAATCAATTGGCCCAGCTGCTCTCTGGGTGGGATAGATCTTGTTTCCATTAGTGTGATACCAACTAATTGTGAGTCTCTGTTCTACTCACTCAGACGTCCAGTGCTATGTATAAGGGAGGTGGCAATGACTATATAAGGGGAACATTGGCTAGAATACATCTAGATGTATATCATATTAGTCAAAGATCATTGTATGTTCAATTACTTATCCAGTTACACCAAAAGAGTTACCATGCTTTGTCATTTCTGCAGTTTTCCACAGTACAGAACCTTTATTATACTTTTTGGTTATCCCCTGAATGCACATTCTCTCTAAAAAGAAATACATTTTAAAAGTTTATAATATTTCTTACGATATGTATTTGCTTTTTACATCTGTTTCTTTGCATCATTTCTCTGCCCACCTTACTCTGTTCATCAATGATCAGGCCCTCACAGGACCACTAGTAACCACATAGCATTTTCAGCACAGCAGTGGCACTAAAATGGTAATGGAATGTTTGTGTTGTGTATTGGCTTATTCAAGAAATGCCTGGTGAGCTCATCCAAAATCAAATCTCTAAATGAAACAAATACAATCATAAAGAGCCATTTTGTAGAGTTTAGAGTTTAAAAGGAAGTAACACACACAATCAGTAAGCAGTGACCATCATCATGCAAGATCAATGTTTCAAATGAACGTTCTTTAAATCAAGCTTGCAGATATTTTACTCACATTTTACTCACCATTAGAGATGGTGAGGGCCAGTATCTCTTTCCCCATTAGGACATTGATAGGAAGATGTTGTAGTATAACAACACCAAAGTTGAACTCTTAAAAAAAACCCATGGCTTATACTAACATTATCAAGATGTAGATATAAATAACACCCGTTGGTGTGGTGGCGGAGTGTTAATGTTTGGTAAATTATTCATGGAGGAGCCTTCCTGCATAATAACACACAAACGAACTAAACAACAAACATGGTTGGACATCTTTGGGGGTACAGAAATGGACACTACTATATAAAATGACAGAATGAAGTCATATGTTCTGGACAAAAGGTGCAGATTAATGAAGTTATGGATGGAAGGATGGTTTTATTCGCAGTGATGCCTTACACCATGAGCAGGGCTGGGAGAGAAAAGCCTTTTGTTTGACTAGGGTGGGTAAAACCATCAAAGAAGACCAAATAAAAAATAAGGCTCTCACCAAACTGTGCAAGCATTCTGTCACACAAGTCCTGGGTTTGTGGCGCTTGAATGATGGGCAGATTAAACCAATTGCCTCTGAAATTCAAACACAACGGTGCTGCCCGACCAATCACAGTGCAGTATTTTGCTTGGCTCTTGTTAACGTGGCTCTGACTGGTTCTCCAGCCGATGCGCGTTCATGTGACACACAGACTACTAGCGGTATTTAAACCACAACCAATGTGATGGGGATGTCTCTCGTCGAAAAAGGAAACAAAACAAAACAAAAAAATAAATAAATAACATCTCAACATCATCAAGCTTTTAGCCTGGGCACGGATTATAAACAGTCTACCCTAACCGCTTCCTGTTATTACTAAGGAAAGGATTTCTGGCTGGGCATAAATGACATTTCTCTTATCCCCGACGGCCGAATTGCGTCTCTTCTGGGGATTAGTCGCTCAGACGGTGTGTGGGCTTCATGTTTGTGAGTTTTTGGGTTGTTTCCCTGCGTTTTTACGCATTGATCGAGCTCCGAAACTGTAAGCATGTTTTAAAACTGAGACTCAACCCGCCTACTGCTCGGGTTTTCTGACGGAGACTAATCTCCCAGGGCAAAAGTAAAGCTGTTTACAGATCCATTTACTGTTAAGCCTGACCTCTCTCTCTATCTCTCTCTCTCTGTCTGTCTCCCCCTCCATCAGAAGCAAGGGAACATGGCTGGGGAGGAATTTGCCGTGACGAGAGAGCAGAGCGGATTTGCATGGCTGCTCGGCTCCCGTGGAAACTGAAGAGGACGATCACACTCACACCTTCCCCAGATCAGTCTTCAGGCTGCTTTTCTCTCTCTCCGCACGGAGGGGAGCGTCGAGGCGCGGCCAGACATGGGCAAAGACGAGTGTAAAACAATGCTGGATGCCCTGAACAAAGTGACCGCCTGCTACAGGCACCTGGTCTCGGCTCTGGGCAGCACCTCGGACTCACAGAACCTGCGTGAGGAGCTCAAGAAGACCCGCAGGAAAGCGCAGGAGCTGGCCGTGGCCAACCGCACCAGGCTTACCGCGCTGCTCAAAGACAAGAGTATCAGCAACGACGACCGGGCTGAGTATGAGCGCCTGTGGGTGCTCTTCACCAGCAGCATGGAGATCCTGGAGGTGGACATGAAGAGGTCCCTCGAGATCGGGCAGAGCTTCCCACTCAAGGTGCCCACTCGCCACTTCATCCAGACGGGCATGACTGGCAGCACCACGACGGTGGCGGCACGCGCCATGAGCGTGCAGAACATGAAGTACGAGGCAGACGCAGGGATTGACACGGCTGACCTCAAAGACCTGGAGAGCGAGATCGTCCAGGTGGACCAGATGATGGAGGAGATGGAGATGAAGGTGCAGGTAGCCCCCTGGGCCGTGGAGGCCAAGCAGGAGGCAGGCGCCGAGCTCAAGTCCACCATCAGCGTGGGGAACTCCTCGGTCGGGGTCATCTCCGTGTGTGAGGAGGAGCCCAAGGAAGGTGGGGATGGCGAGGCCGGCCTCATGAGAGTCTTTGCGGGGATCATTTTCACTGCCGTTCTACTCATAGCTGGCATCCTAGGATACTTAGTTATCAACCTTTGAGAAATGGGGTCTCGTCCATACTCCAAAGTGGGACCTCTTCCAGCACTGTGGCCACCTACAGCCTATCACCTCACCCAGTCAGGGCGTGTGGGGCTCGGACTGAGGATCAGACTGTACTAGCCCACACCATAGCACTGTTTCATAAAGGGGAGAGACACAAAGAGGCTTGCTAAATCGATTGCAGTTGCGGATATGAGCATCAGGCCATCTCTTGGTTTTATAATGCAGTATTAGTAGGTTACAGAGGAACAAGAGAACAGCATGCCGAACTGTGTAGTGGTTGAATTAAGACCAGAACCAGGATGAACAGGATGAGTCTTGGCCTTCTAGCCATGTTCCCAACTAAGAAATATTAGCACTAATCAGGGCTCTTGAGAATTGTTGCTGAGGCTGCTTGTACCATGTAAAATGGGGAATCCCCGTTAAAGCTGTGGACTAACCAAATTCCCTCATTAGCCTTTGGCCTTATGGACACCCGCATTACAGAGACAGATAGTCTAGCTTAAGAAAGTAACAGAAATAGGCCCAACTGATGTTCCTTTAGGGTCATGGAACTTGAGTGAAGAGCATGAATCTCACAATCCTTTAGACACCTCTAAACTCTTCTAGCTCGAAGGCACAGCAACCCACTGCATTTAACAGGAGAACAGTGTTACACGTCTTTAGTGGAGCTAGTGTTGTATGGGAGTCTGTATTTCAGACCACTTATCTTGTCCAAGCTTTGGACTGCACACAGTACTTCAGTGTCTCAAAAGGCCCTATAGATTGTGCACTATGACTTTAGGAGTATCTGTGCATTCTTGACAACCGACGGCTGATGAATTTGTACATAATGCACTCATGTTGAAATAGTGTAAATACAATTAAATATATTTATAACAATAAATGCGAAATGTGGAGTTAATTCTTGCAGCGGAAACATTGTTTTTTTTTTCTGAGATGAAAAAATGAAATACAAATGTTGGCAAAGTACATGATACATTTCGGTTTATTTCATAGAGGAATCAAAAATATATATATACACACACACACACACAAACAAGTGACTTTGGAAATCTGTATTTCAGGAGGGAAGGGTCTCTGAGCTAGCAGAATGTTTTGATTGATCACAGATGGAGGTAGTAGGAGGGGAAGGTGAAACATGATATTACTGGGTGATGTATTTCCCTGCCTGCTAGTGCATGGCATTGTAAATGAAACTTAGAAGACTCTTCTGAGGTGGGCAAGAAGTTATATTTTAATTAAATAATAAGACAAGAAATATGTTTTAAATGTTAGGATATGATGAATTGTGTTCAATATGAACAGAGACAAGAACTAGTGGTAAAATATGTCAATTTTTTATCACAGATTGCCTTTCACAGGCTACAGGAAAGCTGAATTCTTTTATTCATGTATTAAGAAACCCATATCTTTTTATCATCAATGTGCAGTATATTTTAGATGAAGGCAATTAAACACATATTGCTTGTACTTTGGTGGGAAAGTTAGCATAGTTGGATCAATCCAAATTGTACTGGTTTTTTAAAAGCTTTATTATCACTTCATGGACTCTAACATGCCTATGAACATGCAGAATACTGTCACTGATAAAGCAGTCTCAGGACAACTTGTTTGTTTATCATGTACCTGCCATTCATGCATTTTAAAATCTTCGCTCTGTTCTGCTAAGAGCACTTTAACAGCACATAAGAGTGAATTTCCAGAGTGCACTCACAGTGAGTTTACTGGGGGTGAGTGGTCACCATGGTTACACCATCAAGCGCATATCACTTCCACCAGCAAAAGCAAATGTGATTCAAGCATCAAAGACTAATTTGAATTCACACCAAGTAAAACTTGGGCTTGCAGCTGCAGGACAAGGAGCGCTAGCTCAGCACAGGGACAAAATAAATTAAAATTTAAATAAAATAGCGTAGTGGTGTCTGGGACTCATAGGTCGAGGATTGCCGTTGTCAAATGCTTCAGATATTTTGCAGTTATCTATTTAATGTGCTTAGCTATTGTAGGTCCTATTTGTTGGGCTTTATCCTTAAGCCCAGTTGCATTTGTTCAAATGAATGAGGACACACTATGGGTTAGCGTGGCATCGACTCCAAAATACATACAACATACCACAGCTTCCACACACAACATAGGATTAAACTTTGAGCAGCTTCTCCTTGTCAGAAGCACATGAACACATACAGCTCCTAAAATAAAACTGCTGAATCAGTGCCACAGCAAATGCCATATTACACATTGTCCTAGGTTTACCATTATTCAGAGCTTTTGTTAGTGATGTGGGGGAAAAAACTGCCTAGCAGTCACAGTAATTTTTGATTGAGGCTTACAGTTTAGTTAATTAGTCTCCCTGCTGTGGCTTCTGACTCATGAGTTTATAATGAATGCTTGTTAAGTGGCACCCTAGAACAGGCAATGGGTTAAGAAAATCAATGACATTTAAAGGCCAAGGGACACATCCAACAGGTTTATAGCATTTACTGTGACAGAGCGGGAACAAAACACAGTGGGTACAGTTTTAATGTCTCTTGGTGGCAGTGATTTCTTTTGTTTCACACGCCCCTCAGTCATCCATGGGTCTGGTACATCATCTCCAGTACTTCTGTATACACACACATCATAAATACATACTCAAATTTGTCCAGTGACCCTGTCAAGATGGGAATCAGTGAACCAAAATGATGAGTTTTGCATTTGGGCATAATATGCATTAGAGTATTTAGTAATTGATTTTCCAAAGTGGAATAGACCTAAAAGTACAATGAGGTGAAAATAAATCAATTATATGAACGATAATGCAACTAAATAAAAACTATTTAGTGACTTGTGGCTTAAACTGAAAAATAAAGATTTTTCAACAGACGTCCTGCTTTCCACACTACCTAAAGTCAATGTTTATCCTGTTCTCATCCAACATGCAGTGACACAGCTATATAGCACACCCTAGAGGAGGGAAGGAGCAATGGAAGGTGGGTCCACTTCTGTAAACATTAAATCCCTCACTAGCGTGCTTTACAGCAGAGGTGCCCAGTTCAGGTTCGGGAGGGCCGGTGTCCAACACAGTTTGGTAGTTTCTGTACTCAAACACACCTGGATCAACTCGAATGGGAATTGCCAGAATTAATGGGTGTGTTTGAGAGGGTGAATCATCAAATTGTGTTGACATTGGCCCTCCCTGACCAGAATTTGACATCTCAGCTTTAAATGAAGGTACATTTTATGAGGCCCAACAAGCATCTGTGTACTTATGAATGAAACCATGCAGCAAACTAAGGTCATCTTGAATGCAACTTTTGTTAATAAACAGTCAGTCAGATTTTATAGCATCAGCTGCAAGTGTTTTTACTAATATATTTTTGTTGCTGACTAGTAAATAGGAAAGTTCTTTCTCTGTCAATATTTCAGATAGCTGATTTTCTCTGCAGTGGTTCTGACTGAAATCTTTTTCCAAGTCATTGCTTACAATTTTACCACAAATAAAAGTAACTTCACCTCACTTAGGAGCCAGATCCAGCACTCACTTTCTGCTGCTTTTTAAAGTCATTATTTCCACCTAGCCTTCAGCCTGTGCCATCACAAGATAAGGAGCAGACCCAACTCAAAGCTGTTTGCTCTGGGGGAGCAAAAGGATGCAAATTCTTGCAGTAGTATGTAAATTCGAATATCGAAGTACAACAGTTTCCTAAATAGTCAGAAAGGCGTGAAACTTAAACAGACAAATAAAAAAATCATTTTCCCAAGATGGGATAATATTCATGGACCTTCTGCCATTCGTTTTCAAAATTTGATCCTCTTCATCGTAAAAATGAACATTTGTTTGTTAATATTCATATTTATTTAATTTAAACCGAAGTTGATCTTTCCCTACATTTAAAATGATGAATGCCTTAGCCAAAACTTTTTATTTTATTTTGGAGAACCTTTTCAACAGGCAATTGACAAAGTAGCACCAGCCTTGGCTGTGACAGGATGCAACTAAAATGTATACAATCAAACTGGGCAAACCCATGAAATAATGACATGGGTGCATTTGAAAGGCTTGTGTCTTTTGATTAAAAGACTTTCTCTGATTTCACATAGAGTGGACTATTTTGGTCATAATTTTCAGTATAGAAGGGACATTTACGGTTTTAATTGTAGCTTGTGTGCTTGGGAATCTGTCTAAATGAAAATAAAATGTATAAAATGTGTAATTCCATGCCTCTATGACTATTTAAGTTTTTTTAGTCGTTCAGTATTTGATTCTTTGATTTTGCACAAATAAAAAAGGTAAAAGTGTGATGTAGAGATGTGTGAATGTGTGTAATATGTCACACCTGGCTGGGTAAAAAAACAAAAAGGGACTGTACAGCCGTCAATGTGGTAGAAATTTCAAATTTCAAATTCCATGCCTCTACGACTAGTTACGCCTTTGTAGTAGTTCAATATTTTATTCTTACAGCTTTTCAAAAAAGCGAAAAAAGCATAAAATGTGGTCTAGTGATAGTGAATAGTGAAAGTGTGTGTAATGTGTTACACACCTGGCTGGGTATAGACTGGACTGGACAGACTTTAATGTGGTTCAGACTGACTCTCTGCAGACACAGAAGCTCTGCAGAGGGACAGTGGCGCTCTGTTTCTGTGTTTTTTCTGCCCTGGAAGGCAAAAGAAGAAGAAGAGTGGTCGTAATGTCTCAAAGCAGCCAGGAGCAGCAGCAAAGAACCTGGAGCTAGCAATGTTAGCAAGCTAGCAACCGTTAGCTAGAATTCGGCTTCACCACTGAGTTTCAATCTGAAGATCTGGTCTGTTTTCACTTCCAAGTTCAGTTAGCTGGCTCAGCTGTAAAGTAAACAGTCTCGTCTGGAGGTGGAGTAGGTCTATCAGGTAAGAGCTACTTGAAGATTTTCATAAACCCAACATTATCCTTATGCACGTAAATAAATAATGCTAGCGTGCTAAGGTTAACTTAGCCAATTCTTTAACGTTACGGAATGAACGAGATGGTAGCATATCATCAGCTTGGGGATTCACCCGAATAAGCCTGCCGAAGTCCCAATTTTAGATTATTTGGAGTTTATGGTTTAAGTATCTTATAAAATTAAGGTTGTCAGGCAAAACATTAGCTTACTTACTTGCTAAAACGTCTTAGGTTTGGTTGACTTCTACTTTTGGGAAGAGAGGTTTAAACTAATAGCTAGTAAACTGGCAGTGTTTGGGTTGAAAAGACTGGTAAACAAAGGTAAACCGTTCCAATACACGGCTTGATACCTGTATATCTTGTGTTTTTACATTTTTAAAATGTATTCTTGTGTATGTGACTTGTCTTTTGCTCCTAATGCTGATCAAGCTGAACACAGAATAGCAGAAAGGAGTGTGTTTGATTTGAGTTAGAGGTGAACAGGAGGAAGGTTATTGATCATGGTTGCACTAGTTGCCCTTGGTGGATTTCAAAGCATTTCAAGCACTTGGGCTAAGAATTTATTCCGCTATGTTGAACAGTTTATAGTAAGGAGAAGGCCTTACGTTTACAGATTTCATTGGCTGTCATGAATAGATACACCTTACACTGGGATAGCTGGTGTCCTGGTGGTTAGGGAATTGCCCCTGCAATCAGAGGGTTGTAGGTTTGTATCCCAGGACTGCCAGTGACACCACTGAAGTATCCTTGAGCAAGGTACCGTCCCCACACACTGCTACATGGGAGCTGTGTTCCCGGCTCCTGTTCACACTGTGTGGTGTGGTGTGTTCACGTATGACAAATGAACACATACTTTATTCTGCCTGTTGCATAGACTTCTGTACTTAAAGGACCAAAACCACACTGTTTTTGTTTTTGTTTTGCTTTGGCACACCTTAGCACATTTTGAGTGGACCGATGTATGCCGAAGCTGAGGAAGCGCAAAACGTCTTAGTTGAGCTGCTCTAGCACTATAGTTTCTAACACTGGTTGGTTTCCTGGATAAAGATTAAGGTTTTTCATTTAAATATAAAATCTCAATTCAGAATGTTGTGTAGTTCACAACTACGTTTAATCTCTGTTTGGGAAACATAATAATAAATGTATTAAATATACACAGCAGAACATCCCCAAAACTTTATGAACTCTGTCTTTGTTGTTAAGTGGCTGCATTTATCTTAGACTATAAGCTGCGTGAGGACTATGCCAACCCTTCAGTGTGTTGCATAAGAATTGTGCCTGAAAAGGAGTGAAGTCTTGACTGTTGACAGCACGCTGACCTGCGTGGCAGGAACAGTATGTGTGACCCAAACAGAAGAGCATGAAATATGTTTGCTGTGTGGTCAGAAATTATTATTGTGAAGAGCCTTTTAAAGATAAAGTTTGCAGATTTAAACAAATTGATGTTAAAGTTGTAAAATTGGCTGTGTTAATCATTCTGTGTATACTGTACAGTAGGAGATGATTGTAAGTGCTTCAGTGTTTTGTTTTTTTTTTAAACTAGAAGATACTTGTATGTCATTTTGATTAATCTTAATTGCTTATTTTTTTAATGCTTTAGCTCCATTATTTGTTAGCAAAACTAGGTTTCCCACAGAGCAAAGCCTTCATGTATAGAGTTCTTTTTAACCTCAAAATGTATTGTATTTTTTTACTGTACATGTTGTTTTAAAGGTGGAAGAGCCATGCGCAGCTGTGTGTGGAGCTCTAGGGCTCTCTCGCCTGCCCTGCTCCCTCGGCTTTTCTCCGATACAAGATGCTGTGGACGCAGACTGGACCGCCACGGCCTGTGGGGCACAGTCCGATTTTTAACCACAGCTCAGGACAGCCACCCCACACCTCTACCCAGTCAGGCTCGTGTAGTGATATGCGGTGGGGGTATTGTTGGAACATCTGTTGCCTATCATCTTGCAAAGTTAGGCTGGACAGAGATTGTGCTCCTAGAGCAGGGGAGGTGAGTGCTTGGAAAAACCTGTACTGTATCATACAATGATAAACAACATGTACACTCAAACTACATTTTGTACTTACAGAGGAGCCGGGTAGATGTTAAGGCATTTTTTTTGTTTGCTGAATATGGAATGTAAAATAATTTGATTATCTTTTGCTAATTTAGATTATTCCAACCTTTCTAATGGACATTTTCCAACCTTTCTAAGGACAGACTCACTACAGCTCCATTGTTCATTGTTTGGTTCTGTCTATAATAGACTTGGAGCTGGCACAACTCGCCTGTGTGCAGGGATAGTAAGCGTTGCCAAACCCATTTCTATCGAGAGCCAAATGGCAGACTACTCTACTGCACTCTACAAGCATTTGGAGGAGGAGACTGGAATCAAAACAGGTGTGATAATTGCATATTTACAAATTGCAAGCTTTGGGGGGGGGGAAAATCAAAGCTGTTAAAAAAGTAGGATGACTGGGTTTGTGTTCTTCAGGTTTTGTCCAGACTGGCTCACTGTGTTTGGCTCAGAATCAGGACCGTTTCATTTCTCTGAAGCGTTTGGCATCCAGGCTCAAGTAAGTTGGTTGTCTGCTTTTCAAAACCTTCATCTTTGTACTGCTGGATGCCTGCCACAGTGCTGTATCTGCGACGTGATTGCTTCCTGCATATAAATAAAAGAACTGTAACACTGATGACCTATATGAAATTTACCATTGGGGTAGTGAGAAATATTACTGATATACAGTACCTAAATGTTTTTAGGTTTGATTCTAATTTCTTTAGTCACATTGGCCGATTTTTATTTATTAATTTTTCAAATGAAAATGGTGGCCAAAATGCAACTACATTAATTTATTTTGCGACTAGTTTTTTTATTTCAGTCGCCAATGGTGATCGTGCCTCACAACCAAGAGAAATTCAAATAAAAGTACAAGAAAAGTGACATCTCATAACAATATGCAGATACGCTCAACCTGAGTCTGCCGTTCCTACAACACTATCATGTGATTAGTTATGGGAACTTTTTAATAAGTCGAATAATTTGGATCAGATTACTAAGAAGATCCAACTCCTTTGGCTTCAAAATGCATAGACAGACAGGGCAGATGCCGCATTCCCGGTATTCCCAGTTCATGCGATATGCCAGCGTGTCTGCCATACTGTGAGTTCTGAAAGCACCATGTAAACTAATACAGGTAGACGTGGTTCTCAGTTGAAAACATAACAAGAGTCCATGACAAAAAATACAAACATTTTATTGTATACAGATGGGCTTAAGAAATAATTTCTGAAAACATTTCACTCATTCCTTTCTCTCTCACACACACTATGTGGTTACTGGGTTATCACTATAGTGGCTCGGTATTAAATATATACAGGACTGGATGTACAGGACTGGATATAAAATCCTTGGAACAGAACTGTCTTATACAGCTTTTTCCGTGTGTTACCACTCTGTAAATTAAAGACAAGAGCATGAAATGATGGTTGTCAATTACAAACTGTGGCCCGGACAAACTGATCGATCAGAGATACACCAACTGCTTGCCCTGATGCCCTAGAATGTGTTATACATCATTCTTTATTTAGATTTTAGACTGATGTGTTTGAATGTATTCTTATACACCCCTGTTATCCATTATTACTTCCTAAAAATGGAAGACCCTCCTCTCCAATTTACACTGTTTCTTCTTTGATGTCTTACAGGGTGCTGGGAATTGCCTGTGAAGTCATCAAACCCAAAGATGTTGCCAAGCTTCATCCCTTGGTCAACATTCATGATTTAGTTGGTGCTCTCCATCTCCCTGCAGATGCTGTGGTTTCACCACCAGATGTCAATCATGCCATTGCAGTGGCAGCGGCTAGACATGGTGAGATTTGTGTGTTACCATTGACTTGTGGCTGCATTTTTATTTTGATATTTGTTTTTTAACCTTTTTGTTGCTGTTTTGCACTTTCTCTTTTCTAACATCTTTATCTTTACTCCAGGTGTCCAGATCCATGAACGAACCAGTGTAAATCATGTTGTTGTAGAGAAGGGTCATGTCACAGGAGTGGAGACTGACCGAGGCCCGATTGAGTGCGAGTACTTTGTCAACTGTGCTGGACAGGTGGAAAATTTAACATTCTTACTGCTGTTTTTTAATTGTGGGAGATTTTCATGCTGTTTTATCATGCTCCTTTTAATTGTATCTGGTCTCAGCAGTAATTGTATCTGGTCTCAAAAGATTTAAATGCTGTGTCTTGAAAGCTTGCTTACACAAACAACCCATTACTCTTACCAAGTGTTATTTTCTGTTTGCTGATTTTTCAGTGGGCGTATGAGCTTGGCCAGAGTAGTGAAGTAAAAGTGTCAGTGCCCCTGCATGGCTGTGAGCACTTCTACCTCCTCACCAAACCTCTACAGGAGCCTCTTCCACCCAATACACCAGGTGACAAAATGCAGCCAAACTCAAGTATTTACTGACATGCCTCCAAAAGGGTGCCAGAGGTTGCTGTCTCTTTTTAAACTATGGTTGACCCTTAATACCAATTTCTGCTGATATAAAATTCATGGAGTAATTCAGTATTAATTATTTCTCACTCATTGAAACAAGCAAATAACATCATAACAGAAGTGCAGAATGTAATCTTCATACAGTACCACATTTTTGTGTATAATAGAAGCAGTAATGATTTATTATTTACGGAAGCCCTGAACCGCATTTGATAAAAAAAAATTGGAGATGATAAGTCGTTATTACGAGTTATTATCTCGTTATTTCGACATAAGAAGTCGTTATAACGAGAAAATATCTCGTTATTTCGACATGTCGTTATAACGAGAAAATATCTCGTTATTTCGACATCATAAGTCATTATAACGAGAAAATATCTCTTTATTTTGACATAAGTGATCAAGCATTTGAGTGCGCTCGGAACGCTCGGAGTGTCAGTTTACAAATGCACCCACAGCTGAGAACGTGTGTTATAACGGCCCACGTATGAACAAAACGGTCGGGGTGTACGGGCTCGGGTAGCGTCGAGTTTAATTTTTTGGGCCCGATCTAAGCTCTATGCTGACCAGAGCTGTAATACTCGGATCCTTTTTAGGATTCGGCTCCCTCTGAGTCACTCACTCAATAAAAAAATGAAACCCGACCCTACCCTAGCCCGTGCACCTTGTGTCCGAGCCCAGCCCGGCCCGACACATTAACTGTAATTATCGATTTAAACCCGACAATTTTTTAATACGTGGGCCGCTATAACACACTCCGAGCGTTTTGATCAATACTGACTCAAGTGACTCACACAGTTTAGTGTAGAGTGTTCTGCCCGAACCCGAACACGGGCCGAGCCCGGCCCGACCCGACCCGCGGGTCCCTGCCACTATCCTCGGGC
>JBBIGA010000018.1:6703587-6716481 GCA_037576975.1 Alestes dentex
TTTATTTATAATTTAGTTAAAACCTTCACTCACCAAGGTTAGGCTACATGTCTTTTTGGAAGAAAATTATTGAATCCGTAGACGGCTTCAGCGCGGTCCTGCGCTCACTGATGGTGTGTCCAGCACTGAACACCTTTTCATTTCTGCTGCCCGTGGTCGGGATGCAACCAAAACGTTTTCGTCAGAAAACTCCGTTTCATCTCCTCAGCATTCATTTTCGCATCTTTCTCGCGCTGATCCCAATGCATCACCTGACCGTCCATTTACCGCGCAAGCCCGAGCCCAGCCCGAGCCCGTGTAAAATGATAAAAAAGTAAGCCCGAACCCGACCGAACTCGTCCCGTCGGGTTCGGGCAAAGATCCTCAGCTCTAATAACGGCCATCCGGTGCACGGACGTCGGCCCGAGATCAGCCAGCAAGCCGCCCCCCCTTCCGGAATCACAGTTGACACCAGCCAGCAAACCAACCGCTCTGGCGCCGGCACTGTGCCTATGTGTGTTTAAGTCTTTGTCGTGTGTTTAAATACATCTTTGTCACCAAGGTGGGCTTGTCTTGTGGGCTTTTTCACCGCGGGTCGGGTCGGGCCGGGCTCGGCCCGTGATCGGGTTCGGGCAGAGAATCTAAACTCTAAGTCAGCACGACTTTATGCATTCTCATTCTGCCCTTTAGCGACTGATATAAATATTGGCGCAAAGCTCAACATGATGAGTTATGTCGAAATAACGACTTATTATGTCGAAATAACGAGATACTTTCTCGTTATAACGACTTATTATGTCGAAATAACGACTTATTATCTTGAAATAACGACTTATGTCGAAATAACGAGATATTTTCTCGTTTTAACGACTTATGTCGAAATAACGAGATATTTTCTCGTTTTAACGACTTATGTTGAAATAACGAGATAATAACTTGTAATAACGACTTATCATCTCTGATTTTTTTTAATCAAATGCGGTTCAGGGCTTCCGTACTTCCGTAATTATTTGATATATTTTATAAAAAGATTTTTGTGCATACTGTATTGTTTTACAGAGGAATATCATTTACATTGTGCTGCATTTTTAACATTTCTTCACGTTAAAGCAAAGGACAAAAGTCAAGATGTGAGGTTCAGACATTAACCTGTGGATAATGTTTGTTGTGCTCCAAGACTGCTTTAGTCTTTTGATGGAGAGATTATGAAGTTTGACTGATTGTCAACTTGTGACTTTGAATAGTGGTGATGGATATGGATGGGAGGATCTATGTACGAGCCTGGCAGGGTGGTGTTCTGTCAGGAGGCTTTGAAAAGAACCCCAAACCCATCTTCACAGAGGGCCGCAATCAACTAGAGGTACAAAATATGCAGGAGGATTGGGACCATTTTGGTGAGTCATTAATCTTTTAACTTGCTTTTTCTTTTTAGTTTATTTTAGTGTAGAGTGACAGAATTTGTAGGAACATTATTTGCAGAGAGAGAGATGTTTATATGTTCAGATTGAAACTGATGGTCTGCATAAACAAGCTAAAATGTCATTTTCCACATAAAGCAGGACCATATAAGTTAAATGAAAAACATTTAATAGCATTTTTGTGTTTATAAAATCAATATAAAAGCTTATCTGTTTGTGCTGTATTGACTCATGTCATGAAAACTTCGTTTCCTCTTGTGGACAGCCTGTGCATTCTATAATGGTCTTGAAAGTTAATTCAACAGGCCAATGATTTCTTGCCTCCATATCTGTATCTGTAATACTTTTAACTTTGTGTCATGGCAAGTTTGTATCATCATAAATTGCCCTAAGTAACATCACAGTATGCATTTCTTAGCACTGACAATAGCCATGTTTCATTACAGTGACTGCATAATTAGTCCTGTTTAAGTAGTCTGGATGCAGTACATGTCTCAAAGTATTGTTACATTATATTTTTACACATCGTGCACCCCTAGTATGAAATTATCACATTCTCAAATCTGCAACACCTTTAATAGTTTGTATTCTGTTTAACACCTGCATTAGACATCATTCAGCAAATTTGCCAAGACTTTTGATTCTTCTGGTTGCTATCTTAGCCTGACCATTTGTCCCTCTGAACCATTTGAATACCATTTGGTACTTTAGAGCCAGTGTTGAGTGCCCTGCTGAGGAGAATGCCAAGCCTGGATTCCTGTGAGATCCACCAGCTGGTGAACTGTCCGGAATCCTTCACACCAGACATGCGCTGTCTCATGGGCGAGACTCCAGGCGTGCATGGTTACTTTGTTCTGGCTGGCATGAACTCCTCTGGCCTAGCCTTTGCTGGAGGAGCTGGCAAGTAAGGAATGAGCTGAACATATATCATAACTTACTGTAATTTCTGAAATAATTTACTTTTCTTGGTGAATTTTTATCATGTGTACTCATGAGCTTTTTCACATATTACCAGATACTTGGCTGAATGGATGACCTATGGTTACCCAAGTGCCAATGTTTGGCCTATGGACATCAAGCGCTTTGGAAATCTGCAGAGCAGCCGCACCTTTTTGCGCCATCGAGTGATGGAGGTCATGCGTAAGTAGTACCGTACAACGTTTTCCACAACATGTTTTAAGAAGGAAAAGCTACTGACAACACATGCTGATTCAAACATGTGACATATGCATGCAGAGGTATTTCACTGAATAAAGCCTGAATCCACAGCCTCTTCTTTTTTTTTAGTGGAAACTTCATTTCAGAAATGTCTGGAAGCACTTTTGCACCCTACTCTGAGCAGGTGTGAGAGTAAAAATTTGCTGTAGAACTAAAAAAAATCCTTGGATCATTAACTAAATTGTTTATCATAATTAGTTACACTCAGTTTCCATATTATTGTCAACATATAATTAAGTACAGGAAAAGCAGATGATGGTGGATTATGTTTTTACATCCTGTCTACACCTGAAGTCTTCTCGCTACATTGCTTATTCCAGCTGTTTATTGTGGTACTGATTTTGTTCTTTTTTGAAGAATGGTTCAATTTTCCACTATATACTTGTCAAAATATATAATGGTGTTCCAAGAGTGACATAACCCAGTCTTTCCTTTATTGTATATATGTGTGTGTGCGTGCGTGCGTGCGTGCGTGCGTGCGTGCGTGCGTGCGTGCGTGCGTGCGTGCGTGAATGTGAGAGAGTTTTTTTCTATTCTGGATACTAATAATTTACTAAGAAATTTCTTCCATTTCCATCTTTGTTTTCCACCCCAATTCCCCCTCTGACGTCTTTAGCCCTCCTGTATGAGCTGAAAGTTCCAAGGTGGGACTTCCAAACAGGCAGGCAGCTGCGTACCAGTCCCCTGTATGACCGATTAGACACCCAGGGGGCACGTTGGATGGAGAAGCATGGCTTTGAACGTGCCAAATACTTTGTCCCTGCTGGAAAGGGTGAGAGACCGTTTGATATCAACAGATTTTTTTAACTTAGCTTGGTATTATTAAAATAAAAGTATTTTCTATAGTCAGTTAGTACAGTTGACAGTGAAAGAACAACTCTCCATGTAGTCTTGATTTTTTCTATTTTGCCACTGTCTATGAGGCATATGAAGGCTAAAGACGAGTCTGCTTTTGCCATACTCTTTGTTGCAAGCAGAGCAGTTCTGTTTATTTTCTTCTGCTCTCTACCTTCTCCTCAAATGAAGATTTACTGGCCTTGGACCAAAGTAAAACTTTCTACAAACCAGACTGGTTCGATATTGTTGGTGCCGAGGTGAAGTGCTGTAAGGAGGCAGTGTGTGTCATAGACATGTCTTCCTTCACTAAGTTTGAGCTCACAGTGAGTAACTAAAAAAAAATGTATTATGTCTAAAGTACTTTTTCTGTGTTTGATGGCAGTACGTTTTCAGTTTTCATTGCTTGTGATTTGCCTTAGAAGTTTCCTTGCATTTATTACTGTATGATTAATGTTAATAATAATAATTATTAATAATTATTAATTATGTTCTCCTTTCGTGGAATCGCACCAGCATGTGCTGTTATAATTTTAGTCTTAATATGCTTTTCAACAATTGCCAGAAGTGATAGATAGTATTTTTATTGTCATTGCAATATACATTTCTGCAGTAAAAATCAATGTATATGCTAATCATAATGTACTGCCTATTAGCCACTTTAGTAGTGACATTCCTATATGTATAACAAACTTTGCTTTTTATGTACACTTGGAAACTCCTGACTTCCAGTCCTTTTCTTCCTGTTAGTCAAGTGGGGACCAAGCCCTTCAGTTGCTCCAGCAGCTGTGTGCCAATGACCTGGATGTTCCTGTAGGACACATCGTCCACACAGGCATGCTCAATGAGAGGGGCGGTTATGAGAATGACTGCAGTGTGGTGCGCCTCAGTAAAAACAGGTTAGTGAACACTTTTTACTAATTTCTCTGTTAACACAGCTGTTCCAGCTGCTTCTCTGATTGGACTTTGGTTAGATATATTTTCCTCAAGTTAAATGACTGTGACCTAAACGGGCAAGAGGCCCTGCTTCCATTGGACATGGTTATAGAGCAAGACTAAATTTACCAAAATGGAATAAATTATATTTGATCTCACTTTAGCTATGTAGAACTGAGTAATTCACAAACAATGTTATTTTATATAGTTTCTTTTGCTTGCTTTCTGTCAGTTCATTTCTTTGAAATGTCTTCCTCTTAAAACAGTATTAGACTGTTTCTTTCTTAAAGTAACATCAGGCATACAGTTATGGAATGCTAT
The DNA here is from genome assembly GCA_037576975.1 of Alestes dentex. NCBI lineage: Eukaryota > Metazoa > Chordata > Actinopteri > Characiformes > Alestidae > Alestes > Alestes dentex. The sequence goes on from JBBIGA010000018.1 coordinate 6,708,294, forward strand.
GAACTGAAGAGCTTTAAATTATTTTACGTGTCACTTCTGTGATTCTTTTTGTGTGACCCATTAGTTTCTTTATCATCTCACCCACGGATCAGCAAGTGCATTGCTGGTCTTGGATCAAGAGTCACATGCCCAACGATCCGCAGCTTCACCTTGAGGATGTCAGCTGGAAATACACTGGTGAGAGAGTCCTCTGATTTCCCTCATTATGTGGTGCTTATTTTGATTTCATTAACTTTTAAAGTAGTTAAATTAAATTATAGTTTCCTCCCCCCCCCACCCCACCCCACACCGCAGCTCTTAATCTGATTGGCCCTCGGGCGATGGATGTGCTATCTGAACTCTCCTATGTTTCTATGACTCCAGAGCATTTCCCCTCTATGTTCTGTAAGGTGAGTTGCAGCATTGCCTCTGTGTCAGGTTTATTTACTTCTAATAAAACAGCAAATTGGATGCTGTATGGATGATTTTTTTTGTTTGGAATCCAGAAATAATAACACAGTCTAAACATTACATTAAACATTACATTAGTGCTACATGTTTCTGAAAACATGTTATGTTCACTACAGGAAATGAGTGTTGGCTACGCCAATGGAATCAGGGTAATGAGTATGACTCACACTGGAGAGCCAGGCTTCATGTTGTACATCCCCATAGAGGTGAGTTGCAAATGCACTTGCTGCGTTACCTCCTCACCTTGTATTGACTTTAATTTTTTGTCATTTAATCTGTTTTCCCAGTATGCTCTGCATGTGTATAATGAGGTGATGTCCGTGGGTCAGAAGTATGGCATTCGTAATGCAGGCTACTATGCCCTGCGTAGTCTCCGCATCGAGAAGTTCTTTGCTTTCTGGGGACAGGATCTGGACTCTTTCACTACACCCCTCGAATGTGGCCGTGAGTTCCGTGTCAAATTTGATAAGGTTAGTAACAGTCTGCAGTAATATTCACTTTATTCAGTAATATATGATACAACTGATTATCAGATCTTAAGGTATGAACTTAAGTAAGCTTCTTTATTGACATGTTTTTGTCATTTTTCTTGGGCTGTCCCTTCTAAGATGATAAGATAACTAATCATTGTCAAATATAATATTATGATACTTAGCGATACATTTTTACAGTTCATATTATGTATTAATTTATTTCATTTTTTTTGAAGGTTTATTAGTTGTGTATGAACAAAAAAGCATCAGTAGTGCCACATGAGGAAGTCTGAGTCCATTAAGAACTAAGTCCATTGAGCTGTCTTTGTAATGAAAATTTTAACTGGTTAGGGTTTTGATGTACTGATGAGATCCGCAACAACTTTAGAAAAGCATAAATGTCATATATCCCACTGCAAAACATTGTACCATATAGCTAGTGAATCTTCATGTATATCTAAATATTGTTTTGCCTTTTTGCTGAATGTAGTCATGTGCATTCGAAAATGTCTTAAAAAAACTGATCACCCCTCAAGACGAAGTTGGAATATAAACTTTGCTCTCTCTTTTTCTCTCTCACTGTCTCTGTCACTGTCTCTCCATCCTCAGCACACAGATTTTCTGGGTAGGGATGCTCTCCTACAACAACGCCAGGAGGGAGTGACCCGCCGCTTCATCATGCTGGTCTTGGAAGACCATGACACAGAACTGGACCTTTGGCCGTGGTGGGGTGAGCCCATCTACCGCAATGGAGAGCTGGTAGGAGTGACTACAAGCAGTGCCTACAGCTACACCCTGGAACGCCACGTGTGCCTGGGCTTCGTCAGCCCACCCAGCCAAGATGGAAACCCCTCTGTGATCACCCCTGACTTCATCAACCGCGGTGATTATGAGGTGGATATTGGAGGCCAGAGGTTCCCAGCCAAAGCCAAACTGTACCCCTTCAGCTCGCTTTTCACGCAGCAGAGACGGCGCAAGGATGACATGGAGCTGAGTAATTTTCAGGGCAAGTAAAGAGGCAGACCTCTCTTAGATGACAGACCCAGATTCAGTGTAAGTTTCCACATTAATGAATTTATAGGACAGCTGATGATACCAACACCTCCACTTTTTATTTTTTCTTACTGCACTCCCAGTGCCAACCTGTCTCTGATGTTGCACAATCAGTTCTGTGAATTCTGTCATTTCTTGCTTTGCCTCCTAAGTGCAATAACTGTTACACACCAAATGATCGACTAGGATCCTCACTGCTGTATACAGTTAGTCTCGTGTTTGGGCTGTACTTGCTTTGTGTTTATTGTGAGAACCCTCTCTCTCTTTGTGTTATTTGTCCTCCAGGATTTCAGATTCAGTGGTATTAGGGGGGCTACTCTGGATTTGAGCTGTCAGACACAAATCTTTGAGTTTCTGTCTGATCTATTCCCATTTCTTAAACGCACAAATAGAGCTAAAGCAGGCATTTTTGTTTTACAGAGGAAGAACCTGAATAAGTGCTGAGCTTAAGATTGTAATTCCTGTCTCTTTATCTGAACTAATACCATAGACTGCAAGGTGATTTACAGATTAGGGTTTGGATTAGAGTGTCTCGACTATTGTGTGCTTACAGATAGAAAAATACTTTTCTGGTGGTAGAGCGAGAAACAGGGTAAGAGAGGAGAAAGCAAGTCTACTTGAGCATTATCGTAGTGAACTGTGCATTTTTTGTCTTCCTCTTCAGTGAAAATCATGGGTAAAGTTTTAGTGTATACATTTTGGTCTTGGTATGTGTTCTCTGTGTAGGTCTCTAACCAAGCACCAAGCCATTTTGAGTATATTCAAAAAAGGGATGTATTTTTATATGGACAGTGTAAGAAAAGATCCTTTTTGGTATGTCAAATTTGTACAGTACTTTTAAGTACGTTTAAGATTCTTCTTCATGGATACCATTTACTCCTGTTAAGAGATGTGTGTCCAGAAGAAAATCAACTTTAATTTAAAAGCACATTTCAGAGAGGCTGTTGCTGTCTGTATGAAAAGCACTTTTTAGTTGAAATGGGGCCTCTGACTTTAAGTGATATTACATAATTTTATATTTTTATTTTTTTTTACTGTCTGGGTGATTCTGACAAAAACTTGTTTGGAAGCCAGCACTGTGTGTGCGAGTGTGCGTGCATGCGTGCGTGCAATGGATCAGGGGCAGTGTATATAGTATATAGAATGTCTGTACAAATCAAGTTTTCATATCTAATTTTCATTTCTTACATCGATTTAGTGCAGAAAATTGCACGAGTGTAAAATGAATGATGCACCTTAATTCTTGCTTTATCAAGATACTCTTTTGAAACACTCTTATGACGTCATCGTTCTTTATTGACATGGTTTTACAACAAAAATGTTTTTTTTGAATGGTTCAGAATTAGTAGATTAATTAATAATTGTTAAGTAGGTCATAAACACCTTAACTTGAATAATATAACACAAAAGGACAACAGTAATGTTATATATGATAAATTATATATATTCAACCAGCAATATCTGAGGTGGGTGCATATTAACACTAAATTATGTGTTAACTGCTTATTAATGGTTTTAAAGTGTTTATGGGCTAAATAATGTCTGACTAGAGCATTTACTTCTGTGTTGCACATCCATATGAAGGTTATTACGTTAAAGGTGCGCTAATAAATACCTAATTTGCTGAACCATAAAAAAATCAATGTGCAATGAAGGGTAATGGAAGACTTGTGTTTGCACACTTTCATTCATACTTGTGGCAGGTTTTGCAACTTCTAGTCCTGACTAATTATCTGGTGAGGTACTGCTCAGACTTTAGATAACTTTTTTTCCTTTTAAACCTAGTGTCTCACTAATTATCTCTGCGTGTAGCAGAAGAGATATGCTCTTTTTGTGTATGTGTTTGTGTGTGTGAGCAAGAGAGAAAAACAGACAGGCTGAAGAGACATTTCTTTGAGGATCAGTAAGAAAACATAACACTGTTCTACCAATAATTATATTTATCTGTGGTTTTGGTAGTTTCTCTGCTTGCTCCTTTGCAACAACCATGGGTACTACCATTGGCAAAAAATATGCAGCCACCACACTTGGAGACTCCTCACCCAAGTTTTTATATCTCATAACAAATAAACAACTCGCATAATGACACAAACCATTTTTTTAGTAGCTGAACATTCAGTATTCATGAAACATACCTTGAACAAATTAAATTAAATTAATTACCAACCTATTTTTTCCAGGTCATATAGAGGAAAAATATAGACTTAACAAAAAAATAGTACTTCATGGCTCCTCCTCAGACCTGAGTTCTTGGATTTGTGGGCTTCACTAATGGAAAACAATATTCTCTATCATGTGGGTTCAACTTTCTTGAATGTGGACCATCATGGGACATTTTTTTTTTTTTTTCAATGTAGATTTTCAGTCATTTTGGATCCAGACTCTCTGCTGGCCATTTCATTGAGTGCTGAAGAAAAGCTTTAACACTCTGTGTGTGGTAGGAGGCATTATAATCCTCATAATTACTTTTTCACCAAACAAATTTCCTTTTGAAGGAGAAGAATGTCCAATATTGTATTGATTGTTTTGGTAATTATCATCTCCCCTGCTTCTTTACCTGACATGCAGCTCCAGATCATAAATGAGTAGATTATCTTCAGGCAGTTTTTGTTTCATTACCAAGCCATTAGACAAAAGTTCCAGCATCATCTCCTTGGCCAGTGCATACCTGAAAACCGCTTTCATCCAATCATCCACACTCCATGATTTCCTTTTCTGTAGTCCACTGTGACACTTTCATGTCTCCTATGGTCTACCTGCATGTTTTCCATTTTGTTCAACAAACATCTTTTTGCCACACTCAGTTTGTTCCTTTGCAAAGGAGTTTTATAATCTTGTGCTTGTGCTTGTTTTCGTTAATGGATCTCAAGGAGGATATAAAATGCATGTTGATTTTTTTTTTTTGCCAATGTAAGCTGTGGTGCAGGATGGAGAGTTGCATTTTAAACATTTTAAAGCATTTAAAATATAAGTTTGATATGAATTTGTAGAAGGCTCTGCAATAGATGGGTAGATAGTAACTAATGAGTTGAAGCCCAGCAGCACTGAACCACTAACAATGTAAGGAACTCCACCTCTTCGGACTGCTCAGCATGCCTTTGGTGTAATCAGTCTAACTGCATTGTACTGCAGACCTTATACCACATAATTGCATTATATTTTGCTTCATTCATTATGAACACTTTTCTAAGCATGACTTGGTTATGTCTGTCAGTCGGGCAGAAACATAGTTGACAGGGACAATTTGACATTTTATTTTCTTTACAGAGTGTGGTTGTGAAACACCTCTGTCTAGCTGTTCATTAAATGAAGGGTTGATAGAGAATAGACACTATTTATTGTGCACCTTACGTGTATTCTGCAAATGTGCCTTTCATTTTGAGAGCTGTGAGAAAATGTCAGTTGTTTCCAATTAAGAGTGTGTGGAGTGCTAGCGGAGGCCAGCAGAATAATTAAAATATATTAGCTACATGAAAAAAGGGCCTGTGAATCTAAGATGTCACTTCCTTTTCCTCCAGAGATGGATCTTGCAGTGACTGATTTTTTCAGTAGGACCAGTTAATGTTTTCTGATGAGCTGAAGTGTAGTTCAGCTGATGATGTTTAAAATTAGGACAATGGACAGAACTTATAACGATGATTAAAGTACACATTTCACATAGACGAGGAAGAAAAACAGCATCCATCCCATTTGAAAGGTTTTCTCATTGGAGAGTTGATGTTCTCCTTGTTTGGGTTTGGTATGAGGTTGATTTGCTATCGTGCTCATGGGTGATCTATATGCCCAAGCATTCACTGTTTCGTTAATACCAGACCTCAGTTGTGGAAGAGAATGAGAGTAAAAGTTTGCAAGGTTCAGAATTGGGCTATAAATGCATATCCAACCAGTTATTTTTCTGAGTACCAGTAATGTTTTTTTATTACACTTATTTATGAATTTCCTGTTTCAGTCATTTCTGTTAAGCATTGGAGACTGGGAGAATGCTGTGTCTGTGTGAGAGAGAATGTATTTATTGTGCAGGATTTATGCTGACTGATCTGTGATGATCTATGTATCATCTACATGTTGATATTTTTGAAAATACTGATTTGAAGATGGGTAAAATCTGTTGTCAGCAGTTCACCTGGAGTATCAAATATCTTGTGCTGTGTTGTTTACTTCTTTACTCCAGTTTCTGGCTGCTGTATCTTCCAAGTTAAACTCCCGTTCACCTTTTCTTCTAGAACTATTATTATCCAGGAGACATGGTTCATCTTTGCCCCACTGTATTTTATGTATTTAAAATCTATTGTACAGATGTATTGTTGTACCTGTATTATTATTAATAAAACAAATGACCCTTTGTCAAGTTTACACTTGTTTCTTTTTTAACAAATGAGGTTCCCTGCTTCTGCTTTTCCATTGGGGGGCAGTATTGCTCCTTGGCCCTGGCTCAGCTTCTAATACCTCTTGTTCATATACTTGATGCGCTCCACACATCATTTGATCATATGGTTTGAGAACGTTCAGTTTGTCCCAGTTCTGTATTCAAATCCCAGTATACATTTATCATTAGTATTAATTTATTATTGGTCTTTTGAAATATGTAGCTGTCACTGGTTGTATTCATTTCGAGTTTACCCTATGGGGTCATTTCCATTTTGCAAGCACTGCACGTTTTTTATTAAACATATACTTCATTTTAGTCTGACAGGTCCAGCGGTTTGCTCAGTCACAGGAAAACTTCATAAATTGCTTAAAGCTTCCTCAGACTGTACATTGTCAGGACCACAGCATCATCTTGTTAACTTAGGCAGGGCTAAAAGCTATTGAGATGTGAGATCTAGCTTCTGAGAATTTGAAACAGTGAGTGTGTGGTAGGCCTCACATGGAGATGCAGATTGACTAGGTGATTAATTACCAATTGCCTGCATGTCATATTTTGTCCTGCTCCACACCTTAACAATCCCTCCTGAGTTACTCACTGTGTTATAGCTAGGACAACCCACCATTATGCAGGACCTTGATATTCCAGGACCAGCTGACTTGGAACAACTTACCGTCTATCATACAGTTTTATCCTTTGACATTCGTTAAATCTAATTTCCATCCATTTAATAGATAACTAAATTAACCAAAGTAATCATATCGCCCCTGTAACTGTTTGCTAACGGCCCATCATTCTTATGTTTTTCCTTTTCCTCTAAAGTTATTTCATAAATAGGTTTGATAATGTATGTGTTTATGTGGAGGGACAGAGTGCAGAACTATTTGATTTTTCTGCTGTAACTAACTGCACACAAATTAAACCTCAAAACTAACTGATGAGTTAAATCCAGAGTCTATGACCAGGAAAATGTGCTCTGACCCTCCAAGACTGGAACAGATGAACACTATCAATTCTATCCAAGGGGCCTATCCTGATCACAGTTTCAGGTAGGACTTGAATAACCCCCTTCCTGCCTTTCACATAAAAAAATATCCTGATAAACCAGAAAAGCCATGGTCAAATACAAAAATGTAGCTTTTCATCAGGCTTTGAATCATTGGATACTGCTCTTACAATCCAAGTTTCTTTAATGCTTCTGCCATATTCATTTAGACCTGTCACTGCTTGAACGTTCAAGAGATCTGGTTTCAGTGCCTTCACATACAGTGCTCTATATATTTCACCTTTTTTCTTCCTTTGGTGTAGATTTTCAGCAGGACAGGTCCAGACCCTCCAGACTGGCAACATGGCTTGTCCTCCTTTAAATCTGATCCAGCTCTGTAAGAGCACCTTATTGGATCAGATCACTGGTGGCTTTGAGGTCAGTGTGTGTGGCAGAGGGAGGCTGTGCTGTGCCAAGTTTCTCTTCATGCTGTGGGAAGACGAGTGTTGGATTACTATCAGATACAGGTTAGTGGGACGGGGCAGGTGCTCTGGACGAGTTCTTTCTTTCTTTACTCCCCCACTCTCTCATCTCTGGCTGGCCTATGCAGGGAGATGGGATTAGGTTATGAAAGAAGGATGGGGAGAAATAGCCTGGGGTGAACAGTCTACATTAGAATTGTGTCAGTTTTAACGTCTAGTATTTAGGAAAAAGCTACAGGTTAGTAGTTTGGATAATAAATGCAGCAGGACTGCATTTATTATCCAGCACTTATATCCAAGTCTTAACCCTCTGGCCCTCCTGTGGGACATTTTTGTCCACTTCACTCTCTTTTTTTTTTTTTTTTTGATAATTTTAGCT
>JBBIGA010000018.1:6716581-6727709 GCA_037576975.1 Alestes dentex
TCATGGGTTTCAATTGGCCAAAAGTGTCCACGAGGACGCTGAATGTATAGTAAAAACGAGGAGGGCCAGAGGGTTAAATAGTGCTACTCAACATTCAGTACACTGCACATTTACATTTGCACTGATTTCTTCTCTCTTGTTGTCTTTAGTGTTTTATAACTGTACTGTACACTATATACAACATCGTGTGCATTGTAATAGCCATAGTGTGGCTATAATTATATATTTTTAATTATGCGACTATGAATATGTTTATATATATATATATATATATATATATATATACATGTGTATATTTATCCTTTCATTACTGTAAGACTGTATAACAGTGACAGACACTTTCATGAGTGATAATGTGAGTTTATCGAGCAACACAAATGTCCACAAATGCATTCTTTTGTAGCAGCTGTTTCTAGACAAGGCAAACTTTATTCAAGTAAAAATCCTGGTTGACTGAATGACTATACAGCACAAGTCAGTTTTCTGTGAAGAAAGTGCCTTCCGTTGTTCTTAATTATTCCTAATAATTTTGCACGTGTGTATAAGGCCACGCTGATGTCAATTTTTTATTGCCCCCCCCCCCCATGTATTCTAGCTAACATTATGATGGTGAAAAATCTGTTGTTTCAACCTGCATAATTTCAGTGGCACAGCATTTAAACCTAAAAAGTCGATGCACAAAGATCACTACAACTTGTCATTAGGTGGAATGGAAATCCCCCCCCACCCCTTGCTGGTGAATCATGATGTTTTCAGAAATCAGAAGATAGGCTAAAGTCACCACACTTTGAGAAAATATGATGAAATAACAATCAATGTGTCTTGAATTATATGAAGTGTGCTTAAATTAGTAATTCAGTAATGCTTACAATGAATACAAGACAATAGTCACTAATAAGCATTATTCAAATAATATCATTGCTGACTATGATCCTCCATTCATTCTAAACATCATCAGCATGTTTGGTTGAAGTATTCAGATAATATGAGCAGAGACATCAATTAACATGACAAAAAGGTCCATTTCAATTTAACTGTATGTAAAAAAAGGTGTTACAGTTTAGTCTTCTGTGGTTACTCAATGGTTCCTATTATTTATAAAAATGTGTCATATTTCATAAAAAAGAAATAACTATAAATCAAATATATATCAACCATCAAACTATTGTAGCTATAAATTACAACAAGGCAGTGTGTCATGGTGCCAAAACAACAACAAAGGATTATCTACACTCTTATCATGAGTGCAGTTTTTTTTTGATTGACATCTCAGGGAGACAGAACATGGGGATGGTCTACCATTCAATTTGCACTTTAGCCCCCTCATTTCTTCTTCTCTCACTCCCTTTCTCTCTCTTCTACATATCAGGATAGGGTGGCAGAAATGCAGTCAGATTGTGAGATAGTTGGAGTGAATGTGGAGTGAATGAGGGGGGAAGAAGCCTTTTCAGCATGGAGAGACGGCTTTGACAGCTGAAAAATAGGAGGCCCTCTGCAGAAACAAAAAAAATGATGAGAGAGGGATGGTGTGCATCTCTCTCTCTATTCAACCTATTCGCAGTCAGTCACAACTATTCAGCCATCAGTTATTCTCACACTCCGTCCTTTTCAAAGATCTCGCCACAGCTACTATCCAGTGCCACGTAAATGCACACACACTACCAGACGACACCCCATAAGGATCTGTTTCATGCAGCTATGCGCACCCCAGCAGATTGGTTTATGCAGTACATCTTCGTTTGTTTAGGTATTGTCCATTTGCATCGCTTTATTATGTTTTCTCTGTTCCAAACTGAGTATAGCTGGTGTGTGTCAGAAAGAAGATGGCTTGGCAAATGGCTGTTTTATGGGATGCTATGTTTCATGGGGGTGAAACATTTTTACCCTCGCTCACAGACATCTCTCAGCTATTTTGAGTCAAAACTAAAACCTCTTCTTCATGTAAATACACACACTTTCGCATATACGTGTCAGCATTTACGATGAGCGAGGCAGTGGAGGGATACCGCACATGGCTCAGATTTATCACATCTTACCGGCTATCTAAATATACTAGAGAGCTCTTCTGTTTTCACTCTGTCCCCTGCATAAATACGCACTAATCGCTGGACTGCATGAACACAGTGGCTCTTTGACCGAAGCCTCTGCTCGCTGCCTCATATTTGAAAAGCACAGCTTTATGTCCCGGGCCTAATGTCTTACACAGATCTTAAAGTTCTTTCCCACTTGCCTACTGTTCAGAAGATAAGTTACTATTTTCTTATCCCTTACTGGACCAAAAAGTTTAAGGACCCTCTTGCAAGACCCTGTACACTATAAAAGGTTCCTAAATTTTCTTGACTTTAAAGTTTAGTTCCGTGAAACATTATGTGGATGCCAAAATAAAAAAGGACAAAAACAAAAACATTCACAGTTCAATTTCAGCTCAAATCTAACTCGGCTCATCCAGCTAAGTAAGTGGACAAATGGCGCGGATAAGACACGTTCCATCAGGGTTGGAAATAGTTCTCGGGAAGATGGATCTCCAAGAGCAGGGTGGCCGCTGTTCTGTGTCATTGTGCCAAAACCCCTTTTGGCATATTTTAATAGCTTTTGAAGCTTTAATAACTTTTCAATCTGTTTTTTTCTTGTTACTCTGACTTCCAAGGCTGATAAATCATATCTGTTCTGACTGTCTGCCCTGTATTGTGATTCAGGCTGAAACACTCCTTATAACTTCATATATGACTGTGAATATGCTTAAATAGCTGGATGCGTTAGTTTTTGTGACATCACAAATGCAATTAATTAAAAAAAAAAGAAGGCTATTTTGGCATGCGGGGGTGGGGGATAAATGTTATCCTACTTGTACATCTCCAGCATTTGGTTTCTGATGATAGGGTCCCTTTAACTGTAGGATTGCTAGTATATTTTACCAGCATGTAAATCATTATAAAATGTTTATGAATGTCATCATAAAAAGTCATAAACATGTAACATAGATTAAATATTAATTTGGCTGACCGTTTTTGTGTGCCTGAAGCATCATGCTTTAAGAAAATGGAGAAATCAAAGCTTTAAAATAAATACTCACAATGCTGAAAAGGTTATGCAGTACAGTGACTTGTACTGACTACAGACTGAGCAATCTAATGTTCATCTCATTTTTGATGGAAAGTGAAATTGGCAGCAATGATCTCCCTTCTAATGTTAAATCATACTGGTATCACATAAAAAACCCTGTGCTAAGCTTGCCAAGTTGTTTTTATAATTTAAGTCCAATATAAGTTTTCACAGAACCTTTCTCTTTTTCATTACACCGCAGGCAGCTGTAACTACAATCCTGATAGCTGCAGCCTTCATCGTAACTTCCTGGCCAAATCTTTTAAATGTCCAGCAATGTCAGTCAGAACAGGATCAGCTGCCCTTTTACATAATCCTATGTCAAACTACAAATGTAGATACTGCTTATACAAATGTGATAAATCCCATGAGTTGCCCATCATTTCCAGAGATGAGCCCTACTGCTGGAATTCATGTCTGAGGCCCATCTGTGCTGGCCCTGTCCAAAGCTGGGGGTATTGGTTAAATTCCCCAAAGAATTCCTCTCTCCATTGTCAGAAAACACCAACAGATGGATGGCACTACAGAATCAGGAACGTCCTGTTTTCCTTGGAGTGCACTGAGGCATTGACAAATTTGTGTTCACACACAGACTACAGGCCAAAAGCATGGAAGCAAGCAAATGTTTTTCGAACACAAAATATTTTCTGTATGTCCCAACAACCAACACAACATGTTTTGGCATCTAGTTTAATCCATAAAGATTTTCCAAAGTAATACATTACTTTGCAATGATGCTGTCATACTCTAATTAGTTTACAATAGCTCTTTACATTAAGTGTTTTTTAAATACTTTTCAAACTCCCACAGGACAACAGCATAGACAAACCCTTTTGTTCTATGTTAATAAACATATGACTGTCCTTAAACCCCTGAACAAATAAACTGTTTATTTTAAGTTTTACAAAGCTAGCGCTGCTTCCCAAATTTGGCATGTAATGTATGGTGCTATGGCAGTATGAGGGGAGCAGGGACCTACTGGCAAATGTCCATAGGCTGGAGTAAAATGCAGAGAAAAATAAATATGTTTCAAACTATTGTGTTTATAAATCCAAAGCCTCAATATACATGCCATGCTATCTTCGAAGTGATATAACCCCTTAAACTCATTACTCAGTTCTAAACTTTAAGGTCTATCATACAGTAACTTCTATAAATTACTATTGTGAAACTAATATGTAAGTTATGTAGTTATTAGAGTGAGGATCTGGACCCACTGATGGATCCTTGGGTTTACGTTGTTAATCACTGATACAGGAAACATCCATTAAATTCCTTTTAAGCACATCAGAACTCCCAAAGCTTCCGGATCTAGAACTCGTATTGCGAGACGAAGAGTGTGATCTTGGTGATGTAGCGGCCAATCTGCACCCTCCTCTCCAACTCGTTCATCTCAACCTCCACCTCCAGAGTGGCAGGGCCTGGGATGGGGCTGACCAGTAGCAGCTGACCAGTCTGCCGGTCTGAGCGCTGTACGGTGAAGTGTCTGCGGCCACGGCCACCCAGCAGAGCAAAACGGAGTGTGTCTCCCAGCACGCGCACAGCTGACACCCGGAACATGACCCGTGGGGCGGACAGGTTTGACACCAAGGACATGTAGTGATAGGACACCGAGTTGGGAGCCTGTGAACAGGCCTTATTGTCCACAGGGCAGGGGTTCCTCTCACAGCGCCTGGATAAACAAAAGCAAAAGAAGCTCAATTACATTGTAAACTGCCCATTAAGTATTTTCCTTCTTTTACGATTTTCCTATAATATTTGATGTACTTTATCTGATTATTATGTATAATAGTCTACCATGTGCAACTTTGTGTAATTTTCGTATCAGGTGCTAAAATATTATGTACAATATCTTATTACTATGTGCAAGTCTTATCATGTTCAATATCATGTGCAGTTTTCTTATTGGGTGATAAATCATTTCATTATGTGCAATAGTCTTTCCATGTGAAATATCACTACTCATGTCAATATTAGTGATCAATATTAGTGATATTGTATTTCATATTAAGTTTTTCTTCAGAGATTTATTCAGACTTTATATTTTATATTGTTCTTGTCTCTGTGTGACTGTGCAGTCGAAACATGAGCAGTTTCCTAGAGGATCAATAAAGTTTTCTGATTCTGATTCTGACTTTCTTTGTTATTCAAAACTTTCCTGCAAATGTACATTTTACTATATAAAACTAATACTTTTGGTATTTTGCAACTCTTTAGCTTCATCTTTAGACCCAAATGTCTTTCTTGCTATTAAAAGCACATTTTGCCTAAACAGTGATTTGACAGTTTTCTTTTCCAAACTACTGATGCCAGCATATATTGAAAATCTAAAGGTGGTTTAAAGCACCTGAAAGTTTGATTGAGGATATATGTGATGGAGTTTGGTCTTATTCCTAAACAAGGACATCTGTCAGTTGTTCATTCTGTTCTGCTGCAAATCAGCAATATATAAACAGGCTTTTTACATTTTTTCAGTTTTTGGATGAATTAGATCTATACATCTGTAAATTTTTAGTTCCACATGAAGCCTGCCACTAGGTACTCACTGCTGCATTCTCTTCATTTCAGTTTATGCATGGTATTCTCAGTTTTCTCAGTCTGAGACACAGTGGCTGCCTCACTTGTAGATGGCCCAGCCTCAGGATCTTTTTTCAAAAGACCCTCTTTGTAACAATTTATCCATGATGGATGAATTCCACATGGCCAAAAAGGAAATGTTTACATGATCCTACTAGCATTTTGCCAGACCAATCAACCAGCTGGATCAAAATATTATGTTTTATTTTTGACAATAATTAAAACAACCTTAATATGTCATATGGTCAGTACATTTGGTTAGACAATTTTTTTACAGCTAGAAAATGGGCAACAGTCCTCTAGCATACCACTGAGTCTAGCAGGTTGACAACCACAGGTGTGTGCAAATGTCTGTCTAAATCCTGTACACCATCCTTATTCAGTATTCTGTATGTTGCACACTTGTTTTAAAGCAGCTATTTTAATTACAGCCTTGTCCATGGATAGAGTCTGACATACACGATAAGTCAACAACATATACTTACGTGGGTGAGGTTTTCACATAGGTTGCATTTCGGATGCGTGGGCACTCCACCTTCACACACTGAAATCCTCCATAAGTGTTAACACACAGCTGATCACGGGTGCAGTTGTTCTGCCTTGTGGCACACTCATCAATATCTATAAATAGGAACAGACAGGGTACGTATATGTGAAAAGAAGAAAAAATATGTTCTCTTTCTCCACTTGAAGCAGGAAAACAACATCAGTGCATACGGTCGTAGCCTGAAACAAGCATTTCTGTCAGTGTGGTTGAAAAAAACGAGTGATCATGGCTCACCTCTGCAGCTACGGCCATCTCGGGTCACGTTGTAGCCCACAGGGCATGTACAGCGGTATCCACCAGGAGTGTTAACACAAGCATGTAAGCATAAACGACCTGCCTGTCCATTGTGGAATAGTTCACACTCATCAATGTCTGAAAAAGTCAGTAAAACATTGGGCAGCATTTTACTTGAACTCTGCTACATAATGCTGACAAACATGTCAAAGAGGAGGTCATGAGTTGTCATGACAGATTATGCTCATTAATATAGCAGAGTCATGTAGCTATTAAGAGTTATGACAGATGTGTATGCTATATTTGTCATTTGACTTTAAATTAGTATGAGACAAACTGGTATTGTTATGTAGCAGGAGTCAAGTAAAGTATTACAGTTACACAGATTCACAAAATATTTTTATGTGTCTTATCATCCCTGACTTGAAAGGAAAAACTAAATTTCCACATTTTTAAATAATGTGGCAAGTAAACATTGTTACAGTTTTAAAATGTATTGTTTATTCCTCCCAAATGCAGAGTCCAGATCCGAAAACAAAACTGGAAAAATGGCCTATTTTGATATAATTGTTTTAGTGACATCATAAAAACTTTCTTGTTCACTCTACAGCAGTTTGGCTGTCCCATTGAGTGCTCAAGTTATTGAAAAAGGAGGAGTGTCCATTAACATGAATCTGTCTTAAAGGCACAAAAATAGCCTGTTAAATATTTAGGGATAAACAAAGGGCTGGAGAATGGATATATATTTTTAAAGCCACACAAATGTCATTAGTGGACTGCAGGGAAAAAATAAAACAGAAAAAAGGATGATACAAGCCCTTTAATTTGAAAGAGTTACTTAATTGGAGGCTAAGTTGGATCAGGTTGGTTAGAAAGGGAAAACCAAAAATGTGGATGCAAAATGCAAGATGTGGATGCTCTAGGACCAGAATTGGAAACCACTGAGCTAACAGAACATATTTTTGACCAAGTGATGCAAGAGTATGTGATATTACTTTTATCATTATGGTTAACTGTACTGAATTTTCTGGTCTTTTCATCTACTCTGCGGCACTCACCTGTGCAGATGCTGGTGTCCCGGCCTGAAATGGTGTATCCTGCTTCACAGGTGCAATGGGTGGTGCCCTGTACCAGACTGCACTTGGACGGTCGCACAAACAGAGATGGCGTCACTAACGGAAAGGAGGTGGCAGCTGCCGCTCCAGCAGTGGCAGCAGATGTGTTGGTTATGGTGATAAAAACTGGAAGAGGAAGGTCATGCATTTGAAAGGTTAGCCTGCTCAAGTACTCATGTGTACACACTTGATCTGAAAATGTCTTCTCTATGAAAATGGACAGACATAACTCAGGCTTCAAGATAGCAATGTGATGCACTTCTGTCCATTTTTTTAGAGTGGGTATTACAGTGTCAGAAACTACATAAACAAACCTATTTTAGTTATTTAACAGCTAGAAGCAGTATGAGGCAAGCATGTGATAAATGAACCCTACAGTTTCCACAATGCTAAATTTGAGGGATATAAGCTTCCATTAACTGAAAGCCATTTTTACCTTGTAGCTCCAGGTCATAATTAAAGGAGTGGTCCTTGTACATGATACATGTTTTGGCAGACTGACTCCATGAGGTGATTAGGTAGTGAAAGTGACCATTCTGTCATACATGAACACACCACAGCACACAGTGTGAATAGCACAAAATTCTTCCTCTGCTAACCCGCCACACAGCGCAGTGTGTGGGGACGGTACCTTGCTCAAGGGCACCTCAAAGGTGCGTAGCAGTCTTGGGAATTGAACCCACAACTTCCTGATCGCAAGGCTAATGCCCTAACCACTAGGCCACCAGCTGAATTTTCTCTTAACTATCACTGTAATGCGTTAAAAAGCTAAAGTGGTAGCAGTGAATGGCTTAATACAAATTTTATCTGCTGGTATATATTCAAGCTTCACACAGTGGGGTTTATTGTGTGCAAAGCTGCAAATATCTCAGCATCATGATTCTGAGCTGGTCACGGTGTTTGTGGTGGCCTCAAACACGTCAGCTTGCTAAAGAGAGCAAATATGAGACCCATGGACAGTTGCAGCAGTGTGTAGAGGTCAAGACGCATTTAAAAGTCCATTAGCCAATGTGAGTAAGTGTGTGTGTGAGTAGGGTGGGGATGTGCATGTTCTTCTTATGTCTCTAGTTGGTTTCAAAACCAAAATGAATCCTGCATTGGTTTTTGCTTGCATTCCCTTGACTCCAAGCTTTCAAAGGTATTCACTGTTACTGTACGTTGCTGCTTGAACCCTCTTAGATATACACACAGGTTCTCTGCTCACAGAACAAGAAACAGAACAAGTAAGAATGTAAGGATACACTTACATGTAGGCGTTGGAGACTGACAAGACGACCCAGCCCACCCTTTGGCACAATCACATGTAAACCCATTCACTTCATCCGTGCATGTACCCCCATTGGCACACGGTGAAGAGGCACACTCGTCTATTTCTGAAGAAGCAGAGGGATTCAGCCATTAATCCAGGTCTTAAGACCAACCAGATGCATACAGGCATACAGTGCACTGTTTAAAAAAACACACAGCATCTGTGAACTGGAAAATGAAAAAGTCCATGTAACTTTATACCACTGATGCAAAGATTAAGCCAAGTATGCACAGCACTCTGTGGTTTCAGAGAGAGCTTTTTCTGGTGCTGATGGAGCGTTTGTAAAGCACAATCAAAACGCTGGCCTGCTGTCTGGAATTAAATGGTCTGTAAAACAATGCATGGGGCCAAGCTGAAACATTCTGTGGAGATGGGCACTGAAATACAAAAGGCAAACGAAACTCAATCGTGCTGAGATGCATATGAAATCGAAAACTTTTTTCCTGGGGGAAAAATGGGGGTAATAGCGTGAGCACTGTGTCAAACAGCAGTTCAGAGATGGGCAAAAAATGAAAAACAATGATCATGCAGTCAGGGAAATGAGGGTGATGGGTAGAGTAGATAAAAGATAAGTGATGTGGGTGGAAGAGTGGAAGAAGTGAAAAAAGAGGGGGCTGTGGGTAACAGAGATAGAGGCTCAGCTGATATTGGTAAGCTGCATATGATTAAGTTGTTGTTGTATAAGTTCATTCTGTTTCTGTATGGCATCCTGACGCTTACTGTTATTTACAGAAATGGACAACTGAAAATTGTTGTTATAAATAACTATTATAATTTTATTCAGGGTCAGAAACTAAAAGACAATATTAAATGACTAAACACAGCATTACATGCTCTGATGCAAGGGTGTGATTACTTATGCATGCAGTTTGCACAATGCAAATTGTGTAAATAAGCTTCTATTGCTTTTTAACTACCTGCGCTTCCTAATTTACAAAGCATTTTTGACTGGGTGGTTATATTTAGGGTAAGGGTAAAATTGTGTAAAATTGTTTTTTTCTTAAGGCTTTAACATAGCTTATGTGAGGTTGATTAACACTCACCCTTGCAGACCGGTTGTTGTCCGCTCCAAGTGAGTGCCTCCTTGCACTGGCGAGTCTCAGACCCCACAAGCTCATAGCCCAAATCACATAAGAAGTGGACTTCGTGCCCTGGAAAGAGAACCCTTCCCAGTTTCTTGCCATTGAGGGGAGCATCCAGTTTTGGACAGGTAACTGTACAGAAGCAGAGATCATGTATAAGTTAATGCAGTGCATCATAATTATGTCCCCTGTTTTTACCTGTGGCTTCCATCACAACGTCATATTAACATTCACACATGTGGCATTTAGCACACACTTCTATTCACACAAATTTACAAAAGTGCTTTCTTTATTACATGGAAGAGATATCCTATAAAAAGCCAAGAGAAGGTAGAGAAGGTAAATTAAACAGATACACAATACTCTGACTTTCCATTTGGGGTAGGCAGTGTAAATATTTGTTATAGTTATCACCGTAAACCAAATAACAGTTTCATTGTGTTTAGTTAAAACTGGATTGGATGTCTTCCCATTATGACAATCTTATCTACGTTATCTCAATTATTTTCCTCCTCCTACGTTTTATACTCAATGCAGTTACAGTATATCTATATCTATCTATCTATATATCTACATCTATATATCTATATATAAAATGTAATATATTATCTAGAAATACATAATATAAATATAGAATATTATATATCTATAGTCATTTTGCTTAAGCACTGCACTCAATGACTAATATATTAGTACACCCACCTTATGAGTACATTAATTTCCCAATTTATCAGGTCCATTTAACATGGGTGCACTTTGTAGTTCTGTAGTTGAAGAAATCCATATGCATTACAGACCATTTTCTAGAATTTTCTTTTTTTATTATACACATAGTTTGAAAGTGTTCACTATTATTAGACAAATAAACACATATTTTGCATTTTTGTCAGCTGTTTTGTCACCCATTTAAAACTGAACTGAATATGGATAAACATTATTTTGGAATTATACTCTTTATTTACAGACTGTAGTCCCCTATTTACCCCATTTACCACCAGTCGGGACCACCAGTCAGCGGGTATTATCTGTGTGCTGGATCCGTCTCAGGCCAGCCATGACACTGACAGGGTAGTAGTGGAGGTGGAATGTTAGTGTGTGTGTGTGTGTGTGTGTGTGTGTGTGTGTGTGTGTGTGTGTGTGTGTGTGTGTGTGTGTGTGTGTG
>JBBIGA010000018.1:6731957-6753424 GCA_037576975.1 Alestes dentex
TCACACTAAAGTCTGTGTATTTGAATGTAATGTCATTAACGTCCCTGTATAGTTAGGTGTCCCAATACTTTTGTCCATATAATGTATATAGAAGGAAGCTCTGCTTTCAGCAGGCCTTGGTAATCTAACAACTGCTATTAGGACATAAAGGCAGGCCTGCTGTGGTCAATGATAATATTCTCATTGAATGTTGACATGGCAGTCAGCGTATTGTTGCGTGGCTGATTTTGGAAGAAACTTGCTGACATGTATTAGCTTGCCTCTTTATAAGTCTCTAATAGAACAGGGTAGGCAAAAAGGATGATGTCTCTCCAAAACAATGTGATAATGGAGGGTCTGGTCTGGCTTAGTTGATGTGTTTCCACATTCGCTGAGCCACTTCACTGGACTTCGGCCCTCAGAGAACAAAAATGCAAGCAAGAGTGGCTGAGTGGTCCAGCTAAGCCACAGTGTAGAAACAGTCTGCCCTCTGCAGGGAGGCCTTTTATAGCCATGGTGCAGCTCAGGAGAGTTGGGCTTCACTTATTTGTTGCTGACAATATAACGGGAACAATTTAACACGGCTTTGCCCACCTAATAGAGGACATCCTGGAGTCATAGGATGTGATGCCCTGACACCAAGTGAGCCTTGAAGTGGGTACTGAGCTGCATTGAACATTGTTGGCGGCACTGCAATATTCATCAAGCAATTCATTATATAAAAAACTGTAACAAAACATAACATTTGGTTAACAGATTAATGAGAACCAGAGTGGGCATGTTAGGAGCTTCTCCTGGATCCCCTCATCTTTGTGTTTAGATTACACTCCAGGAGCCAGATTTGGACTGGAAACCATGAAACCCAGCAGTGCAGTTTATTCCCTTGATTCAAAATCCTAGACCCTTGAGAAGAAGCCTTATACAGATGATTCATTGGAACGGTCATGTTAGATTACATTTAAAAACATCATTTAGACTTCTAATGAAGATGAAGGATGGTCGAGATGAAGAGAGAGCTGCTTTGCCTGACATGATTTCTGAAGCGGAGTGTTGGCTTTCCCCGTTCTGTGCAAATCAGGCTAACACTGGAATATTCTATCCAGATGCTCACACAACCATAGCTGCTCGCCTCTGTTGACAGCATTTCAGAGTGGGTTTGACGTGCCTATCCCAGAAACTCTTTTTGTCATTTGACTAGAAGTAGTGCCATCATACAGCTCATAGCTTCAAGCCATGACAATAGTGCGTGACTTTGAACTTGTTTGACATAAGAGTGAAACACTGAGTCCCAGATTTAAGTAATTAAACCTCTATTAATCTCTTACAGGAATATAGGACACTGCGGAGAGAACACCATGAACCATCTCAGAAAACAAAAGGAACTATTACGCCAGACACCAATGCCACTCACTGTAGATAATTGTTCTTGGGAGTTCCAAGGTATGAAGCTCAACAAAAATAATCAGTCAGTTTGACCGTGGTGGTCTCTAGTTACACATGAACATCACTCTTCTCTAAACATCTTAAATTAAAGGTCTTGATATATAGTTTTCAGTCACAGCACACAAATGTTTTCTGAGTAAGCTGTTCTATGGGAAACATACTTTGGTCACATTTTCTCATAGTATTCTCACTCTTATTGAAACAAATTCATGGAATATATACCTTTTGATGAGGAAATATTACAGTTTTGAGGAGATAATACTACTGTTGTCAGATTTCAAATCTATTGAGTTAAAACTACAGTTGTCACATTTCAAATCTTTTGAGGAGATCATACTACAGTGGTTTAATTTTCCGCCCACACTGAATCATATTGGTTTCACAAGCAGTGAAATCACCCCATTAGTGCTGCATTATATAATCTATGAATTATTGTGGCAGTATTGGTCTCTGCAATGCTAATATCACAAAAGGCTGCAATATGCACATGAGTATCTTACCAATCACAGTATTTCTGACAGGATGACCAATCACAGCTCCAGGTGAGTTACTAGCTGTTTTGATAAATTAAAGTCCTCATGTAAACCAACAAAAGTCTAATTTTTAACCATTAAAGGTGTGGACGAATCCGTGAAAAAAATTGGGCAGGGTTAACCTGCTATAGTCAGAATAAGGAGATGTAGGGTTAAACGTGCTGGTTTTGTGATATAAAATTGACTGCATGGATGAGTGAATGAACGTGCTATTCGAAACAATATTTACTGGTTGTAAGACCAGAAAAGTGATTATATGGGCCCTTTAATATCTTTAAAGGCATTGTAATCACAAGGTGTAGCAGTAAAATTGCATCGTGTTACCACTGTGCTATCAGAACTATGAAATGCTCTGTGGAAGTGCTGCTATTGAAGCTGAAAGAGTGAGAGAGAAAGGGGGGGCGCTGTGCTGTAGAGGGAGGGGGAGCTGGGTGGGACACAGCCACAGTCACACTTCATGTCTAAGTGCTGCTTCTCTGGCACAGTTCAGCTCCACAGCCATGAGGTTTTCCACAGGCCCTCCGCATTTAGCTCCGTTACTAACAGTTATTCTTTCAGTTTTGAGCACATGTATCAGCCGGACCACTTCACCTGAGAGGGGTAAGCCAAGATTTATTAGCATATTTCAGCAGCAATATGGGCCAAATCAGTCTGCAAGTTTGTAATGTAGCAAAATACTTTGGTAGGGGTTGGTATGTGAGGTATCAGCTTAACATTATGTAAAACATGTATCCTAGTTTCATTGATGGATCCTAAAATGGTTGAGAATATATATATCTGTTACAGAGAGCTGAAAAATAGGCAATAAGTAATCAGTAACGCAGCGTAATTAAGAATAATGTTTACTTTTAATTTAAAAATGTGATACATAATATGATACATTCCTACAGAGGTCAGGCTTACAGTCACGGATCAACTTTTTCTAAAAAGTGTAATTCACCGACTGTTTCTCATTTAATAGAAGAGTACAGATGACAGATGTTCAGGTGCAAATGTTCACTCAACCTTTACGAGCTCTGTAAAAGCACCTGTAACCTGATCTGTTTTTACTTAATGTAATGGGTTTGTATCCTTTCCCCTTTTTCTCAGTTCTGAGTGTTTTATATCATATTTAAGTTACTTCAGGACAAGAAAAAAAGTTTTACCTTTTGCACACTATACATTTTAATTGAAAAAAGATGTGTGTTTACAGACTGAAGACTAAAAGATTATGACAGTTGCATATGCGGAAATTACATTTTCATAGATTTGAAGGTTAAGCCTTTTATTTATATATAGATATATGTATGAGGAATAAACTTCCCTTTTAGTTCTTCACATTTAGTCATTTAATTTAATTATATCCTAGACTGTCAATATAGAGCTTTAGCATTTTATTTGGACCAAAAAGATCCTAAAAATGAAAACTGCCGGATGCAGTTCCAATGCAGTGAGGTGATTTTTAACTTCTGCTTCAGCTCTTTGTGTTCCTCTTTGTATGCTTTTACTTGTGCCTGACTCCTTATTGCATTAAAGCAAGAATGTTTTTACTTGACTGTGGCTTTAGACTATTCTGCTCACCCCTGTAATGTGAGAGTATTTCTGTGTAATTAATGCAGTGTTGTGGTTAATAAATATGAGCCCTTTGTACGCTGTTTCATCACACAGTTTGACCCTGACCCTGCGCACCTCATGCCTGTATTTGGTTGCTATGGCGATCTGTAGTAGAGGTAGAGTCATTACAGGCCTCTCTTTTATTCTAGGGCTTGGGGTGAAGGAGCGTTTTCAAATTGTTACACAGCACAATAGACTGCGCAGTCGGGTCAACCCCATGGCTGCAAACATGCAGAAAATGGTGAGTTTTCATTTGTTTGCTGAGGGTTCGTTAATGTAGGTCTACTGGTACATCAGCGTGGTTTGCTAGCCTGTTACCAGCTGCTGAGTCTTAATCCCCCACTTAGCATCAAGAAAGAATTCAAGGAGGTCCTACTGAATGGCGAGTGTACTTCCAGAATTGTTCTTCAAACCAAAAAGCTCTACACATGCCTAAGATGTCTGTTTTGATGAAATTTTAGAATAAAATACTGCATAGTATTGTGGATATTGCTATCAGATTTCCTTAACTATTCATTTGTTTTAACCTTTGTGTCTAAAAAAGCTTTTTTACTACTCATAACTAAAGAATAGTCTCGACATACTCAAGATACTCAGACGACAGAGTGGTGAGGCCTAGCTTTAACATACATCACTACTGAGTTACAAGCTGCTGAAACTACATATTCTCACAAAAAAGGGGTTTCTGCATTTGCTCTCAAACCTCAAGGTCTCTTTCCCAGGATCCGTCTCTCTCGGCATCCAACTTTGGGCTAGTGCCAGAGCTCTTCATTAGGGCAGTGGGTTAATGGATCATAGCTCAGAGACCCCCAGAAACCCCTTGTGCCAACCCCTTGTGTACCAAAACAGCTCAATACCTCTGCTTTTATTAGGAAGTATGCAGTGTGTAAAGGAATCGGCTGTTGAAACGACGCAAACAGTGACCTCGAACACTTATCTTCTTTACTTAATCCTGATAGAGGTGCATAGTTTTGAAAACACCTAGCAGACATTTGAAACACGACTCGCAAAGACAGTTGGAGCCTTTTTGGAGGCTATTCTTATTTCAAAATGCTGTTAATCCAAACAGAAGTCCTCTTTCTCTGAAGGATATCCTATATTGAAACAGTGATATCCTAAACAGTGCGTTTCACACACTAGGCTATCTGTGCTCACAGGCACTGTGGCATCATAAGCACAGCTGTTGTATGAGGGCACACTGGGGCGCTAATCCTGATGTCCGTGCACTCTGTTTGGAATGGATCTGCCCTTATGAGCCTCCTCAGGTTTAGAGGGCTTGCCAGGCAGAATACAAACGACCAGTCCACATAATTGAGTCATTGTAGATAGCTCATGTCAGAGGTCAAGCTACAGTATATGAGCCACATCTGCTACAACATTCAGTTGCAAAGGCTGATGCATTTTATTTAGGTGTCCTATGTGCTTCACCTTTTGGAACATTAAATGGCCTTGAAATGGTATCCTTTTGTGTGAGCACAACAAGAACCGTTAACTTGTGGATCACAGTAAAGCTTTTCTTTAAAAAGTCAGATATCTAGATACTTGAAGCATTGCATGCATTGATAACATCACAAGCTATTTTTCACAGTGTATAGCAAAAAAAGAGGTTGGAGTATGTGTCATCATCTGTCTGCATTTTGCATTCAAGTCAGCAGCATTTCAGGTAATTTCTTCAAAGCCTCACAGTGGAGTTCCTTGGGAGCTGAAGAGGGATATTAAAGTGCTTTAGTGATAAATTTGAAAAGGCTTTGGGCTGAGGCAGCTTTGTGATTATCGTTCAGGAATATTTGCGCAAGAATCCATAAGAGAAGTCTGATTGTCTGTGGCTGTAAAGAGATTAGAGTCTCACACTGCAGCTCTAAGCCTTCCTTTCAGAGGGAGATAAGATTCCCTAATTTCATAAAATTTCTCAAACGATGGTCCTTTTTTTTCCCAATGACCCCTCTTATAGTTCTTGAAGTGAATGGAGACTGAGAGCATTTGGAATGATGGAGTGTGTAACTGAAAAAGAAGAGTTGGTGAAGTGTGTGTGTGTGTGTGTTGTGGGAAGGATCGCTCATTCAAACTTCAGCTGCACAGTAATGAAAGCGAGGTCATTTCCTCAGATCTGTGTGGAGTGTGAAATGGAATATGGAGTGGAGGGAGGGGCGCTCCTCGGTGTGTTTGCCTGCACATGTCTAGTTTCTATGTTTCTCTGTCATCTAATAACAAAAAATATATAACCCAAGTGTACATATAATAAATGAGATGTTTCAGCTACTACAAATGTTCTACCAGTCTGTGGTAGCCAGCTCACTGTTCTTTGTGGCTGTGTGCTGGGGGCGGGTAACATCAAGGCCAGGGAGGCAAACAAATTGAACAAGCGATTCAGGCACTCCTTTGTGCCCGCAGCAATCAGACCACATAATAGCTCCTGAGCCTCCCCCCACATATAATGTCATAATGCACATTTTGCACTCTTTGGTAATTTATCTGTAACTCTGTTTTCATTTATTTTTAAATTTATTGTATGTTATTACATTGCCTTTTCTGCTACTGTAATACAAAAATTTCATCACCTGGGGATTAATAAAGTATTATTTTATCTTATCTTAGGTTATGTATTTATTGTGTTATCAGATCACAAAATAAAAATATAAAGTTATGTATATTCAATTTAAAGAACAATGTTTTTTCCTGATAGTTGGTGAATGAATCCAGATAACGCAAAGAATGTTTCTGTTAAGAAACCAAAAATCTCTTTGCAGCTGTTATATTGTATAAAAGATAGAATCACTGTTGTTTATTGTTTTGATTTATGTGACCTTGGTATTTTCTAGCCTCAGTGGCTAATGTAGAAGGAATGACTGGTCAAAGTAGTTGTATGATGTATTTATGAAATGCATGCGGGGCAGTGAGGGAACACAACATAAAATTTTGTGACAACATGAAAAAAGTGTAATGTCATGAATTTTTCATGGGGCTGAGGGATATGTGCTGCTCTGCATAATACTGCTGAAAATTATAAGCAACATACTACACTCAACATGCTAACATGCTGCACTATTTTTAGGCAGACATGCCTAAGTAACTGAATTTCTACCCATGTAAGATATATCTATATAGTAGTTGATTTTGACAGGAGCATTATTTCCAAATGAATGTTAAGGATGGAACACATCGGGAATCAGCATCGGAATGGTTTTTGTTACTGTTAAAAAAAACTTTGGTACTGTTTTTTAAATGCACAAATGGGCATTGCCTATATTGTCCTGATGCATACATAGCCACTGAAAATTATTAAAACTTTAAAGTTTACTATTTATTGGAATTAGGGAATAAAAGCCAGAAGGAATAATGATGGTTGTTATTGATTGTCAGTGTAACCTGGATACATTTTCAACTTCAAATTGATTAGAGAGATTATTTAAGATTATTGTAAATCCAAAAACAGTTTTAAGTTATGTGGCATTTCCATTTAGATAACTAGCAATCTGCCTATCCATCCAATGTCACTCAAGAGGAAATCACTGGAATGTACTTGGCTGATGTCATTTCTATAGAAGAAGAAAAGGGTTGTTGTTTTTTAGCAGACAGGCATTTGCAGTCTTCAAGTATGGGTGAACCCAAATGCACGCTGTCAGTCCCAAAGGAACCATGCCTCTAGAGACAAGGCCACTGGGTGAAAGAGAGCTGGCAGCATCTCTGAGGCTTTACAGAGAGTCGGTGTGGAAAGATAGGGCAGGTTGGGGAGGGCTTTGCCTAAAAGAGACCTGCTGATGGCCTGCCTGAGTTTCATCTCTCTGTATAGCGTGGGTGGGAATCGGATGGCTCGGATGACTAGGCAGTTGATTTGTGCCAGTGAGCGCTGGCTGTGTTCTCCCTCTCCTCCTTAGCCTGTATCTCAGGCTGCCTGAAACAGGACCTGTTCTTGGGGGGCCTGCTGTGAAACCACATATGCGGAAACTGCCCCCTCCCCTTGATTTCACGCTGGGTTTTGGAATGGTGACAGCCGTTTCTATGGGAACATGTTACCACTGCCCAGACGTGTCATGCTGGAGGCCACATAGACACTCAGCTGCCATTCAGGGGTCAGAGGACGAGACTAGGTCAAGCAGATTAGCGTGAGACTGACACATACACTGGCTTTACTTCTAAGCACAGTAGAGGTGTAAAGAAACTAGAGCACAGGGTGTATGATACAGCAAGTCAGTCATACCTAGAGACTGAGCATTCACAATAATGTCACAGCCTTTAGATGTGCTTCTGTGGGGCCCTTTCACTGGCAATTTGTCATCTCATCTGTGGGCTGGATGCAGGCCAGTAATGAGTCACTTCTCTCCTGAGTCAGTTTGGTGTCAATCTAGTATACGTTCTTCTCCGGAGTGAGATGTAGTCAAGAAGGCAGCGACCATATCTAAAAACATTAAAGGACCCATATGGAAAACGTACTTTCCCATAGTATGTACATATATAGAAATATATTTTAAAAAATTTAATCAACTGGTTTTGTGATGTCACAAAAATTGTATTTTTAACATCACAAAAACATTAAAATCACTGACAGGTGGATTAAATAACTTGACTTTTTAAATTGACTTTTGTTTTGAGTGTGTGTGTGTGTGTACACCGGTCAGTTGAGTGTTCTCAGCCGGCCAGTGTTTACGGTTAAGTGGTTGTTAGTCCTAATTGGTTCTTGTCATGTGGGTATCTACTTTCCCTTGTGTCACACCCCTGTGTTGGTCCACCATCTTATGTTAGAGTTGTACCCGTCTTCAGTGTATAGTTTACCCTGGCTTATGTGTATAGGTTTGTTTTGTCTTTTGGCCCTCATGCCTTCTTTGTGTTGTAAATAACCTTCTTTGTGTTGTAAAATGGAAGTCTGCATCGGTGCCTCCCTCTCTCCCTGGATAAATGGCGAACTGACAGATGGACCGACCTACACCAAGTGCGCTGCAGATTTCCCCACGAACAGTGGGGGGAACCGATGAGGGTGAGTCAGTTCTCCATCCCTGAGCTGCTGGGTTGGATCAGTTCAGACGACGAGGATGACGAAAAGCGGGACGTCTGGGGAGGCAGGTCGGCGGACACGCCAACAATCCTGGCGCAGGAGGTGTTCGGCGTCTCCCTTTTCTTTGGTCCGGCTGAGGTGGAGCTGATGCTGAGGGTCGCTTTCTGGTGAGGTGGGACTTCTACGGCTTGGGGACATAGGGGACGAGGTGGGTCGCGAAACCCCCTGTCGCCAGTCTGCTAATCCTTTCTCTTGGGCTCATCCTCCCATGCTCGTGCCCAACTCGCCTCATCCGTGTTCATCATGGTAACGTGCCCGTAAAGTGTGGAAGAAGGCTGCCTCCATGCTGGCAGCTCCACAAAGCCCGAGGCCAGCTCAGAGGCCTCCATGCACGCTAGTGGCTTCAATAAGCCCGAGGTCAGCACTGAGGACGCGGATTCCAGTGCCCGCACCGAGCACACCGGCTCCAAGCCGGCCCCGAGGGACAGTTTTCCAGGTGCTCCACACTGGACCTTGCGCAGGCTCCCACACCTGCACCCAGGACGTGGGCCTCCCTGCTCCTAAGCTCGCACTGAGCGCACCGACTCCCAGTTTCATTGGTGCTGCTCTGGTCCCCATGCTGGCATCCAGGCTGGCTTCAATGCCAGCCCCGAGGACACGGACCCCCATGCTGGCTCTCCGGACACTGTCCACCCCAGCTCCGAGGACCCTGCCCATGCCGGCTCCCTGGATGCTGCCCACGCCAGCTCTGAGGACCTGGGTCCATGTTCCTGTTCCTGTTTTTGTGAAGCTACATTCCCTGTTCCTTTTTGTGAAGCTGCAGCCCCTGTTACTGTTCCCGAAGCTACAGCCTCAGGAATGGGCTGCAGCTTCGGGAACAGTAACAGGGGCTGCAGCTTCACAAACAGGAACAGGAGCCGAAGCTCCAGCTCCTGTTCCTGTTTCCGAAGCTGCAGCCCCTGTTCCTGAAGCTGCAGCCCTTGTTCTTGTCTCTAACCTGAGATTTTTTGGTGGGGTGCTGGAGGAAACTGTAGGTGGGCCCCTGAAGGTCCTCGACCCATAGGACACAGAGGGACGACACCCACAGTGACCTCAAGGGGAGCAGAGGAGTGGGACCCACACAGGCTGCCCTGGCTGCGCCAATGGCCAGCAAGAGTAACACCCATCAGGAGGCGGCCGTGTGGGGCCCACGGGATCCGCGATTGCTGCCATCCACCCTGCCTCCGCCCCTCCTCCGCTCGTGTGGGCCTGGGGCCTCTTGGCACTCAGGGGTTGTGTCATTGGAGAAGGGGCTCTGTGACACCCCTGGTCAGCGGCCGTTAGACCAGGGGTGTGTGTGTGTGTGTGTGTACACCGGTTGGTTGAGTGTTCGCAGCCGGACGGTGTATAAGGTTAAGTGGTTGTTAATCATCACTGGTTCTTGTCTGAGTCATGTGAGTATTTAATTTCCCTTGTGTTGTACCCCTGTGTCGGTCCACCATCTTATGTTAGAGTTGTACCTGTCTTCAGTGTATAGTTTGCCCTGGCTTCTGTGTTTAGGTTTGTTTTGTGTTTTGGCCCTCGTGCCTTTTTTGTGTTGTAAATAAAGTCCTTGTTAAATGGAAGTCCGTGCCTGTACCAATATCTCTCCCTGGAGCCGTGGCGACCTGACAACTAGATAGACCAAGAGTGATGCATCATAACCGTGTGGTCATAATTTTTCTGTCTAAATTGAATATATCGTTAATGTTTTGAACCGTGAGCCCTGAATCATCTGTTGAACTGAATTAAGAGCTGACTGTGTAGTTAACCAGTCTTCAATGATCCCGCAGAAGAACTACTGTAGTGCAAATTGCTGAAAAAGTTAGTGCTTGCTATGATACAAATGTGTTAGAACACAAAAAGGGGCATCGATGCAGACCAGCCTATGCTATACTCTGTCCACTATTGAAAGTACCTACAACAGGGACATGAGCATCAGAACAGGCCAGTGAAGTAATATAAGACCAGGTGGCCTGGTCTGATCACATCATGAATACATTTTCTTGTACACCATGTGGATGCACTATGGGAATAAGGCAAACCAGTGAAGGCAGTGTGATGCTCTGTTCTGTTTGCAAACCTTGGGTGCTGGCATTCAAGTGAATGTTGCTTTGACATGTACCACCTACCTAAGGGCTGCAGACTGAGTACACACGTTCATGGCAACGGTTTTGTGTAATACTGTTTTTCTAAAACACATTTTGACACACATTGACTGATTGACGCTGATGCAATAGCAGCAGCAGTAGTTTCATCTGCCATCATTTTTTCTTGATGTTTAGATTGTGGTCATCAGAAATATGTGAAGTTGTGTTTTTGAAAATAGTCTGAATGCATTCTGTATTTGTTGGGTTTACTCAAAGTTTGAGAATATACAGCCAAATATATTTTATATCCACTGTCTGTTGAGTGACCAATGCAGCTGAGTACAGTTCTGGGCCAACTGAGATATTTGATTGGCTCTCTCAAATTTCCATTTGTGACATAATTCCCAAAAGGCTTGTTCTGACATCTGTCATTCTTGACAAGTCAGCCTTACCCAATATTACCACAAGCTTCTCCGGTTTCGCCACCTCCTTTCCTCGTATCCCCTCAGCTCAGGAAGTGGAATCCCCCATCCCTCGCTCCTCTGCTTCCTCCCATTTACAGTTCACTGCTGCTGTTCATGGAACGCAGATCATTATCTGAGATCCTTCATTTGAGAAGCACTGAGTGTTTCATTTTTCTAAGGGAAACTTACAAAAGCTCTGAGCAGTGTCAAAGAGGATAGATGCTTCAAACACTCATGCTCTCTCACACATATATTTCATTATGAAAAGTTATTAATATTAGTAATAATATATTCCATGTAGATTCTACACTGAATTTATGACATTGTTGCTAAACTGGCAAAACATTGTATCCTCCTTAAAAGTAACTTTTCAAGAGAAGAAAGTTAATGTAACAGGATTTTATGCCATTTAGTTCAGTGCCATTTTCACTTTTTGTAGAGTGTTGTAGAGTGACATTGCCTTTAGTTTGATTCAGCGATGTTGCTCCACTTTTTAACTTAGTGACCTCTAGTCAAGGTGTTGATGCCTCATATGGATCACTTAAATGAGTTGTGTACTATTTTCCATAAACATCCTTTGCTGGCTGTTCAGGCTGCCCTAAAGAGCAAGAGCCTAGTTGTATAATAACCTAGCTGCGTTTAGATGATCAACTTTCATGAAAGTTTAAGTGCTATTCTGTTTTTGGTTCATGCTACCCAGTACTTTTGATGTTCGACATATATGTTTGCAAGTGTAGGGGCCTAGCGGTTAGGGAGTTGCCCCTGCGATCAGAAGGTTGTGGGTTTGAATCCTGCTAGTGGCACCTTGGGGTACCCTTGAGCAAGGTACGGCCCTCACACATTGCTCCTCAGGCGCTGTATTCCTGGCTGCCCGCTGCTTCACTTGGTGAATGGGTTAAACGCAGAGAAAGAAGTTCGTGCTATTCACACTGTGTGCTGTGGTGTGTTCACATGTGACAAAATGGTCACTTTACTATATGGATACTTCACTATAAGTATTGGGACCATTACACCAACATGGACTTTAATGACATTGCATTCAAATACATAGACTTTAATATGGAGTTGGTCCCCCCCTTTGCAGCTGTAACAGCTTCCACTCTTCTTGAAATGCTTTCCACAAGAAAGTGTTTTGGTGGGAATTTGTGCCCATTCATTCTGCAGAGCATTTATGAGGTCAGTCACTGAAGTTGGACAAGAAGGCTTGGTTCGCAATCTCCGTTCCAATTCATTCCAAAGTGTTTGAAGGGGTTGAGGTCGGGGCTCTGTGCGGGCCAGTCAAGTTCTTCCACACCCAACTTGGGCCTTGCTGTGTGCACTGGGGCACAGTCATGCTGGAATAGAAAAGGGTTTTCCCCAAACAGTGTCCACATTGTCCAAAATGTCTTGTCCAAAATGTATTGGTACATTGACACACTGGGCAGCTGGATGGCTTAGTGGTTAGGGAAGTGGCCCTGCAATCAGAAGGTTGGGGGTTTGAATCCCAACTGCTAGTGTCACCACTGAGGTACCCTTTAGCAAGGTACCGTCCACACACACACCCCGGGCAGCCCACTGCTTCACTTGGTGAATGGGTTAAATGCAGAGAAAGAATTTCACAGTGTGTTGTACTTGTATGACTATGCATGTGACAAATAAAGAATCTTATCTTATTAAGGTTGCCCCTCACTGGAAGTAAGGGGCCTGGCCCAAATCCCTGAAACAGGTGTGTCCCAATACTTTGTCCATACAGTGTAGTATACTCTGGTTAGAACATTCTGTGTCTTTCAAGGGAGTGTTTCTTAATCACTGTCCTGGAGTGCTCCTGCCCAGCATATTTAAGTGTTTTTTTTTTCTGTTTCCAATACAGTTGATACAACTCATCAGTTCATGAATGAGCCTTTCCTGAGTTTAGTTGGGTGTAAACTAGTGGGAATAAATAATGCAGGCTAAGGATACTCTAGGACCAGGACTTAGAAATACACTTTCAAGGTTTCAGATTGATCTGTATCTTTCTAAGTAATGGAAAACCATTCATCCTTTCCAGGAGTGGAGTGAGATGCTAGCTGGACTGGCTCAGGAAAGGGCTGAGTCCTGCTCGAAGGACAGTGCTCGAGTAGAAGAGCACATGCAACAAATGGGGTGGAACATCCATCAGTCTCTTAATGGTGAAACCTCCTTTCCTGAGGTCATCAACTCTTGGTTCCATGAGGGCCAGGACTACATCTACCAAAGTGGTCAGTGCAGGAATAATGGCACCTGCAAACATTACACACAGGTGAATATTTGAGTTGTCTATTTTAGATAGAGTAAGACCGGGTTGTCCATTTCTGGTCCTGAAGGGGTAGAGTCCAGCACAGTTTGGTGACTGGTGCTCAAACATATTCACTTTGTCTGATGTCTAACATGGTATTGACTAACTGGAATAAAATGTGTAAGATTAGACATCACCAATCTGTGCTGGACCAAAGTTTAAAACCCATACCAGATAACAACTGAAAGAAATAGTTTAATGGCAGTGCACATTTTTGTGAGTGATGGCAGATGTCACAGCACTGTCCTGAGTGCCAAATGTGCCTCTGTGTGTCAGCTGGTGTGGGCCACATCCAGTCAGGTGGGCTGTGCTGTGCATGTGTGTAAGAGCAGAGCAGTGCAGTGGGACCTGTTTGTCTGTGCATACTCCCCTGGGTAAGAGAGCCTGCTCTTTGTTATGGCATTAATTCATGTGTAACTATGTATTCATACTTCTGTGGCAGTATGTAGTCTTTTCACACACACACTGTACCCAGTAGTTTGGGGACACCATGCCTTCTTTTGAAAATTTCTCAGTAGGCCATAATGTTTGACCTTCATTTTTTAAAATAAGAATAAAAATAAACACCTGCAAATATTTTCAGTGACAGCTTTTAAGCCTTTTTACTATGCATGTGCAGGGGTAACTGGGAAGTGAACGGCAAGCAAGTGGTGCCCTATAAAGCAGGAGTATACTGCTCTCTCTGTACATCCTCCATGGCTGGCTGTTTACGACTTTGGGATCATGTTGGCGGTTTGTGTGGTGAGAACACTGGTCACACTGATTTACTTTTTGTACCGTGTTTTGTGCTTTGCAGGTCTGGTTCTGGCAAAAAATGCGACATATTTAACTTAAATTATCCTCTGTGTGCCTTTCATTACACAAACTGTGTTGAAGTGGTATGGTAAAAGTGGTTTTATAGGGAACTTGTATCCAAAGAAGAACACTACTACATTGTTACATTTTATTTGTTTTAATATATAGGAATGTCATGGGTTAAAATGTTACATAACTTCAATAATCTTTGTGCCATGATATTTTTAGTTAATGAAGTTCATGCCTCATTTAAAATTAAGATTCGATGGAACAGTGATTTTTCTCTACCTCTGCTTATTTCAGTGTTAAATAACTTTTTATTAAAAGTAAAGAGTTTTTAATAAAGGGTTTTATTAAAAGAATGTGTCATGATTGTTACAGGATTTTACCGTCTTTTGGCTTTGTGTGTTTATAACAACCTGTGTCTTGTGTCTACGTGTGTGTGTGTGTGTGTGTGTGTGTGTGTGTGTGCGCATGCCTTGTTTCAGAGACCCCACAAAACCCATGTCGTATGAGCTGTGGGCAGCATGGGCAACTGAACGTCTCTTCATGCCAGTGTCACTGTGCTTCTGGTTTCACTGGTCGCTTCTGCCAGGGTAATAATCCTTCTCTCAAGATCGGATCCAACGTGCCAGCTTGGTGCCCTATAGTAGCATTGCTGGTGCTCCAGACTGACCTTTTAGTCCTACCTAAGGACATTTCAATCAAGTTTTAACCCTGATCTAGATCGTATAAAACTGAGATATTACCTGTTTTTTGTGTTTTTGTAAATTAAACAGCCACACGTGATATTCTTCAGACATGTCAATGCTAGTAATACCAGTCCAGTTTAACTTCCATCACTGTTTTTTTTTATTCTCAAATGATACAAGGATTTGTTATAACAGTGCCAAAATACTAACAAAAAATGATTCAATTTTCATACGTGCATTAGTGCATAGGTTACAAACACGGGTCCTTGAGCCCCTCTCTTTTGTTCATTTTGTTCAATTTACTGTTTTCCTTCTCTAACACACCCACTTCAACCAAGGAACAGCTTATTAATGATCTCATTAGTTAGATCAGGTCCATTGGGAGCAGAGAAAACATAAACAGGTGCGGGGGGCGGGGAAGGGCTATGGTTTAGTCTATTGGAATAATGTTTTGAATATGCTACTTGTATATTAACATTTTCACCAACTTTGAGTACTTTCCACTTTCTTTTTGCCTCTTCTTTTTTGTCTGAACGGATGTTTTCTAATATGTATGGTCTGAGCAGGCCTGTTGATGTGTTTCAGTACGCTGCAGTGTACAGTGTGTGCATGGGCGGTACAAAGAGGAGGAGTGTTCCTGTCTGTGTGATGTAGGTTATGGGGGAGCAGAGTGTGCAGGTGAGTGGTTTAGCATTAGGATGGTCTTGGCATTATGTATCTGTGGCTGCTTTGCCTATTTGCTAAGCCATTGACTATCAGCTCAGCTGAAACTGTTGAAAATAGTTTCAGCTGAGCTGATAGTCACACACACACACCCCCCCCACACACACACACACACTGTTTACTGATCATTACCGTGCCAAAAATATATCTTCAGGTTTAAGTTTAAGCAAAAAAAAAAATCCTTCAGCTTTGAAGACTGTTGCTTACTTACCCTCTGCTGCTGTTCTTTAGAAAAACTGAGCTTTCCCTACCATAGTTGTGATATGCAGATAGATGGCAAGTGCTTCATGGTGTCCTCTGAAGCTGAGACATACTACACAGCCAAGCTGCGCTGTCAGGTGAGGATTACACAGATGGATCTTATCATCCATACACCTGTGCATGTACCAGTACAACAAGGCTATGTTGGGGCCTCTTAAAAAGCCTCAGGTGCTCCTCCATACCCACATGAGATCCAGTTGTGTCTTTGGTCTGAAAGGGAAGAGGGGGTATTCTGGCTCAGGTGACCAATCAGAAGATCCAAGACATCATGGCCTTTTACCTCAGCCATCTGGAAAACACCAACGAGGTCACTGACCCAGACTTTGATACCTGCAATTTCTGGATAGGTGAGGGCACTTCATCCCAACAGTGCTGCGTACTGCATTTCGGTGTGGAATCTCAGTTCATCCACATTACTACTACAGATTACTCCTACACACTGCTACTGTATTTTGTCATTTTCATCTTTTTTTATATGACTGTTGATAATGTTGATATTGTGGAGTGGACAAAAGGGTCATTGCAAAGAAATAATGCAAACGCTCTTGTGTTCCCTTGCATTTCCAAGAAACCTTTTTCATTCTCTTCCAAAAACTGGCATTTCCTCTCAAACATGAATAATAAATAAATATTAACAAAATGTACAAAATGCATCTGAATGAAAGAATAGAAGGATACAACAACAACACCAACAGTTTCATAAAGGATGAAACAACTTTTTGTTCAAGTAAAGTTTATCTCAAAGCACTGAACTTTCTTCTATCTTTAATAAAACAGGTTTGACATATAAACCGCTGAAAGACTCTTTTCGCTGGGACACAGGGGAGATCCTGTCATTTTCCAGCTTTGCGTTCGGACAGCCAGACAATCAGGGGTGAGAAAATGAAGCTTGATGTACTTTAAGAGCTGTACCATTAAACTGAATGACAAAACTGAACAATAATGTACCAGAAAGGTTCTTTGCATGATACCTGTAAAGAACCATTTTTTTTATTTCCCAAAGAATCATTTTTAATAAATGGTTCTTACAAGAAACCTTTTTGTAAATGACATGTGTAGAACATTTCAAAAGGTTAAAGAGCCTCCACACAAGGTTCCTGAAAGAACCCTAAACTTAATAAAGAATCTGTTTTATGTGAAGGTCCTATATAACTGTTATTCATGCTCACATCTCACCCTCTTAGAGTTCTTCCATGACCTTGCTCAAGTAACACTTCATGGCCCTTTTAAAGAGTGTATTTGTTACACCCAGGGTGGAAGTGGCAAGGTGCTGTAGTGTTTGTAACTGACCATTGGGTGTCCCTCTTTTCTCTCCTTGACTTTAGCTTTGGGAACTGTGTAGAACTACAAGCATCTAGTGCCTTCAACTGGAATGACCAACGCTGCAAGACTCGCAATAGATACATCTGCCAGTTTGGTGAGTAACAACATCCTCACCCGTGAGCTTCAGAAAAATATCTGTGATTTAGCTAACGGGTGCAGAAGAAAGATGCCAAATTAAATTAAACCATGTGTTTTGGTAGCTTTGAAAACTAGAGGTTTTTTTTTTTTTTTACATTTATTGGCAGGCTGTTATTCAGGTTTTTTTTGTGTACTATCCAATTTAGAAAGTGAACTGCATTTTTATTCTGATTACTCTGAAAATGAACCCAGGCTTTAACAAATGTCAGCCTGGAAAGATCTGACAGTTCGATATCCCTCACATCAATAGACCAGTACCACATAGACAACTTCACCATGACAACTAAAGAGGGTAGCAGCACACTGCTTCTGACAACTGTAGGGGTAAAAGCAATGCTAGCCCTTAGGTCCTTTACTGGTTAGTTCAGAGGTGTGAAAGTGGAGGGGATAAAGCCAAAGACAGCACATAAACTCAGGCAGCGTTTTAGCTGCTCTTCTCCTCTCTCCTTTATGAGTCCTCGGGTTTATGAGTGAAAACATCAATGGAACCGCTGTAGCATCTTAATGATGCTCAGCAGGACTCTATGGCATTCCTCTTAAAGCACTTTTTTGGGATCAGCTCATGCCCCCCTCTTGGTGCTGCTGTCCATTGTTTGAATAACCTCCCAGGGGTGCATGATTTTTTGAGTGCACTGCCATTTGAGCCAAAGTAGCTTTTATCTTATTGGGTTTTGATCTGTTTTGTTGCACTTTGTTTTCATGCAGTGATTATTGATTAATGAGGGTGACTTAATGCAGTCATTGTTTCCAGAGCGACACTTTAACAACATGTTGTTTGAAAGCTCTTAATCTTAAGAGACCTGATCGACAGAAAACGATCGTCTGGGGCTAGTGGAGCGTTGAGGGCACACGCACCTGACAAACATACACCCACACCGAGACAAAAACACACACACACAGAATCAAACATTCTACGAGTGAATTCAGTGGAGCAACAAATTGTGGGAAGAAAAAAGTTTGACTGGGATTAATTGCTTTTAGTCTGTCAGTATCCACCCCCTGTCAGGCTGACGGAGGAGCTGCATTCACACATGCTGTTAATTGGCATTAAAGTGATAAGTGGTAAACAAGGAGCCTAGAGGAGGGCATTCGCGGTCATATAAAACGTCTAGACAAGCATGATTTAGAGATCCAAATCTACCTTACAGGTGTTGATTTTTTAAGGCTGCTGACTTTGACTACGTTGCTAAAGTCAGTTATTTTTATAGAGTATATATTTTATCTAATCTTGTATCAGTCCAACATGATTTATTTTTAAGTAGAGATTTGTTACCTTGTGCTTTCATTTTCTTCCAGAGAGTTTATTTCCTTTAATTCATGTACAATAAGACTCTGTGGATTAAGGAGGATTTGTGACACAAACCGTATTTCTCAAGAAAATCTAAATGTATTTTCCTTTACTTATATGTGTCTACACGCAATGATGTCAGGTTTTTAGATTATGTGTGTGGGTGCATGCATGGGGGTGGTGGTAGCTCAGTGGGTAGGATACCAAGAGGTCATGGGTTCAAATCCTACCTTCAGCATACCACCACTGGGTTCCTGAGCAAGACCCTTAACCCCAAATTGTTCCAGGGAGACTGTCCCCTGTAGTTAGGGAATGGAAGTTGCTTTGGATAAAAGCGTCTGCTAAATGCCGTAAATGTACATTTTTGACACTTTGAATATATGTGTTCACACACAGGTCCGGAGCATGTTGCCCTGTGGCAATTTGGCCGATGAAAGCTGTGAGTGTTTTGTGACTGCAGCAGAAGTCTACTGATCCAGGACTGCTGTTTGGTTTGAACTGAATTTGATCTTTTAAGAGCAGGTCTGAGTAGTTTGTAAGATAAGGCAAAAGTACAGTAAATTGTATCATTTGTTAATACTTATTGTGGTCTTTGCAGTATTGATATAGCTGAGGGCAGCAGCAATGAATCTATAAGAAATCATAAATCCACAACAACCTCAGATTTCCCAGATGAAGGCATTCACATGATCCAACAAATATAAATAACTTTGTTCAAAATAACACAGGCCGATATTTAATCATGTTACACTGCTAGTTTACCAGATTTCCTTGAAAATCCATAAGCTACATTTTCTTGTCCACATATGCTGAAACATTCCTTATCATGTCAGTGTGAATAGCGCTGAGCTGTTGTAGACAAGCGTCTAAATGTGTGACTGACAAAGAGTTGTTTTTGCAGCTTAATTTCTGTATATGGACCACAGGGGATTGAGAGAGAATATTACATTTTGAAACCAACAGTATGCACATGCTACAAAACTTTTTTGTTCATTATTATGCCCTTTAAGATATATAACAGTTACAGTATATGAAATATAATCAAAATATGATATTTTTATCCATATTGTACAGCCCTACTATAGGTCTTCTACCCCTCATGTACAAGTGTAATTCAGAGACTTCAAGCTAAAGATGAGCTGCCTAGTCCTGAGGCAATGCACTGAGGCACAAATATTGATTCTCAACAATAAACCCTTTGTAAAGCCTAATCCAGTTATTCAGAGCAGTTTCTACAGAAAGTCTCAGAGTTGAGTATATCCCCTGCTCTTCTGCATGTGTTAGTGGGCTAGCTCAGCACATAGTGGCTCTGCTCTACAGTACGTTCATTAGCCACTCTGCACCTTCATACATATTAATGTATTGATAAACACATGGCTGATCAGTCAAGCACCCTCTCATGCTCTTTCTCTCTCCCTCCTCTGTTCATCTCAACCTCTCCAACTCCACCTCTGTCAGACCCATATGAACATACGGTATATATATGAATATACAGTATAACAGTATTATATAGCCTCTGCCTCATCAGTAAATTGCAGTGTAGCTCAGTGTGTAAAAATACATTGCATCAAGATGCATTGGTCTAAACGTAATGCAAAAACAAAGATATTTTGGCCAGTATAATATTCCCAGGCTATTTTAAATTGTAAATACAAAATTTGTCATTTTTTTATTGTCTCTGTTTTATGGTCTTTACTCCAGTGCTTTAGAAATAGTTCCTCCAGTCTCATTTGTACATTCAGCGTTCTAAAAAATTCGGCATCATACAAAAATAATTTAATGGAATCTAATTGTTTGATATTTGAAATGTCATGATGCATCAAATAATTTCGTAAGGAACTGTAATGGAATCAAATTATTCAGAGATGTGCCCACCTAACTAATGTTAATCTTTCCTATATATGAACATTTCTCAGTCCTTTGACGTTTGTAATTGTGTGTTTAAGGACTAGTCCCTTCATGAGCACAGCCACAGAGATATTTTGCTAAAAAGTGATTGATCCTTTGCTCCTTTCTGCTCTTGCTCAGTGGGTGTGATTGGATTGATCTCATGCTGTCTGTCTCACTCTCTGAGCTGCAGCCCACTGCTGCTACAGACAAACAGCCTGACAGGGCCTAAATAAACACTTGTTTGTCACTTGCTCATAGGTAGACGAGAGTGGATTATGTTTATTTTGAGACGTTTTATATTTTCTATTTAAGTTGTGTATTAGTGAATTTTAAGAATTTGTTTTGTGTATGTAACCGACATGTTTTGGCTTGTTTTTATGTATTGCAGTGCACTGTAAAACTGTAAAATGACTACTACATTTTGTACTTTGTCAAAAAATATGCTGGCCTTAATAAAAATGATTTTTTGTTCATCTTTTTATTGATGTCTGGCACCAGATAGACTGCTTTTATGCCTTTTTGGTAACATTATCTGTGTCTGAAATGCTTTATCCAATGGAAAGGTCCATGCGTGAATGTGTCTGTGTGTGTTCATAGTTTAAATTCGTTTTAATAGGAGTTCAGTATCAGCGTGTCTCCAGCATTGTTTATGAAGTGGCTGCTCCATGCTGGGAGGATTACACATACCTACTGCTGAGCCAGAAAAAAGCAGAGAAGGTCAGAGCGATTGCTGAAGATACAGAGCAGTAGTTTAAATGAGACAATGGGTATGAGTGTTCATTCAGTCAGATGAAAGACAGGTAAAATTTACATAATCTTTTTTGCATGTTTAAAATATGATTTTGTGCGTGTGCGTGCGCATGTGCATGTGTGCTCATAAGTGTGTGTGAGTGTGTGTGTGTGTGTGTGTGTGTGTGTGTGTGTGTGTGTGTGTGTGTGTGTGTGTGTGTGTGT
>JBBIGA010000018.1:6762093-6778723 GCA_037576975.1 Alestes dentex
AGGGGACACCACAAACCGGACACAAATATGGGGACGAAGGGGGAAACTAATATTCGGGAGAAGGGGAACGGGATCTATGGGACGAGAACGAGGTGACCGTTACACTAATCTGTAACTTATTTGTGCTCTAATGGGCACACCCACAGCCGCTCTTCATTTTTGGTGCATTAAATAGTACAACCTGTAAAAACAATGATTGATAGCAAATACATAACACCTACCTTTCACTTCTACGGTTTTACTTATCAATTAATTCAAGTATAATTTTCTCCTTATTAGGGCTTAAGTAAATACAACTTTAGATGAACAACAGCATGTTGTTACATATTACACCATGTCATTATTTATTTAACAAAAACTTGGCCAAAACGCAGAGGCAGTGTGTACAAAATTAAGTGCACCCTTACTGCTTCCATAGGAATTATTCAAAAGCCCTTGCTGCTAATCAAAAGCCCTTGATTAACTGATCTTCACCAACTGTGACCAACCCTGTAAAACATAAATCTTTGCAGTTTGTTGGTCTGGAGCATTCAGGTGTGTGTTAACACAATGCCAATGAGGAAGGACATCATGCAATATTTATCTCTTGTTTGCAATATTTCTGGTACAACATCTGCAATTTTGTGGTTTTCTAGTGCAACAGGCAATTTTAGGGGTGAAATATTACTATGAGCAATGTGCAGTTTGTCTGGTTCATTCTTACTGTTTTTTACTTTTACTGTTGCTTACTGTTTTTGTCAATGCCTGCTGTTATCCAATGTGTACATAAATACATATACTTACATAGGTTTATATTCACATATTTATACATTTGCTACACACAAATGTCTATATTTATGTTTTTGTATTATTTGTCTAGTGTGCTTTTTATACTATACTGTTGTGTATAGATTTATTCTATAGTTTTTTGCTGCTCTTACATTTTTATTGTCCACTTCCTGCCATGACAACATAAATTTCCCACCTGTGGGACTAATTAAAATTTATCTTATCAGCAATGATGTCAGAAAATTGTTGCTGCCCATCAATCTAAGGTTTATAAGGCCAT
Source organism: Alestes dentex (assembly GCA_037576975.1). NCBI lineage: Eukaryota > Metazoa > Chordata > Actinopteri > Characiformes > Alestidae > Alestes > Alestes dentex. Next base: position 6,763,142 of record JBBIGA010000018.1, read on the forward strand.
TTGAAGTCCATCGGTCTATAGAATAGTCCACTACAGAAAGTGGAAAACATTTAAGAAAGTTGCCAGTCTTCCCAGAAGTGGATGTCCCAACAAATTCATCCCACGGTCAGGCCACGGGATGGCCATGGGGTGGAGATATATGGCTCAGAGAAAAAACCCAAAAGCTACAGCTCAGATTCTACAGGCCTCAGTTAAAATGTTAAATATTAAAGTTCATGACAGTTCTATTAGGAAACGACATAGGTTTGCAAAGTTGCATCTGAACAAATAAAATTTCTTGAAAAATGTCCTTTGAACAAACACCAAAATGGAGATGTATGGCCATAATGCAAAGTGCCACATTCAGCGAAAACCAAACACAGCATACCAGCACAAACACCTCACACCAGCTGTCAAGCATGGTGGTGGAGGTGTGATGATTTGGGCTCGTTTTGCCACCACAGGACCTGGAAGCCTTGTAGTCATTGAGTCAACCATGAACTCCTCTGTCTGTCTGACAGCTAAAGCTTGGCCAAAATTGAGTCATGCGAACTGGACAATGATTCCAATTATACCAGCAAATCTACAACAGAATGGCTGAAAAGTATGGGCGTCGTCACCGTTCAATCTTTTCACATTTCTTAATTATTCGTTTGGACCCCCCCATATTTAACATAAATAATTAGTTCACCCAACGCTGTTGGATCTTGAATCTTTCGCGAAAGAATCCACTCCACTTAAACGATAGAAGAATACACACACCACTGGAAATCTGAGCAGCCTGTCTGTGCACGGCCGATTCACCTCACTTGCATGCGGTGAGTTGGAGGTAAACCCGAGCAGATTTCCAGTGGTGTGTGTTCTCCTACCAATTAAGTGGAGCGGATTCTATCGCGAAAGATTCAAGATTCAAGATTCAGCAGGGGTTTCCAAACACCAACGCCCCCTAAAAGGACGAGAGTTTGCAGCACGCAGCAACCCCGCCCCCACGCCCAAACCCCGCCCCCACGCATAGACCGATGCGTCCCCCTCACATTAAAAATGCTTCCGACGCCCCTGCTGAAAAGAATAGAATCAAGGCGTTGTAATAGCCCAGCCAAAGTCCAGACATCAACCCAACTGAAATGCTGTGGCTGGAGCTTAAGAGAGGCATGCATAAACTCAAACTGCAAACCTCAGTGAACTGAAGCAATGTGGACCAAAAGCAGACTGGACCAAAACTTCTACCTCCAACAGGCTGCTAAAGACTGTACAAAGTATCGGCTACTTTTCTGTAATATTTTGCAAATTACAGCTAATTACCGTAAAATTTGACAAGATGTTGGACCTGTTACTTTTTTATCTGTAAGGAAAGCAGCAAATTACTGCAGTGTTTCCCTTGTAGATTTACACTTCTTTACAGTGCACCCTTATCATTGTGTGAACATTTCATGATGGATAGACCTCTAAAAAGACCCTAAAAATCTATTGCAACAGTTCATTTAGATAGTGTACTTTAGATGCTGTGTAGATATGGTCAGACTTTTACAGTAGGGTTGTTATGACATGTGCATTAGCCTTTCAGGAGAATTTTACTGTTTTTTTTTTTCCTCAGAAAGTGTTACGACAACTGACGCTTGTTTGAATTAGGCTTTTTTAAATGTCTATATTGGTTTATGTCAACTGTTATGAAAGACTAATGTAGGTGTCATTTAGCCTTACAAACTATAATTATACAATTATGTATATTACCACACTTAACATGCTCTTAACTTTCAGCTAAACAGCTATTCAACTCACCTTCATTTTTCATAAACCTGACACTAACCCGAAACCTGACACTAACCCTAAACCTAAACACTAAACCTAAACTTTATCTTGGTACTAAGTGTAACCTCGCTCCAAATTCGAACTCTAATTCTACTGAGAATCAACTGATAACCAGATAGATTGTTATCTATGTGAACATCCGTAGATGATCTATTAGAGGGTTATATGGTACTGTCCAAACAAAGGGTGCCTTTTTAATATTAGTTTACAATAATTGTTTTTTGGAGAAGACTTTCAGCAGCAATTGTGTACTGGTTAAAACTGGGTACTGGTGTGAAACTGGGCAAAGACAAAGTCAGAGAAGATACTGGGTAGAACGTGCTGAATGAACAAACCAGAGCGAAGGCAAAGAAGAGGAGAGGGCCTCTCAAGGACGTCATATCTTAATTGAAAGTGACAGCTTCAATTAAAAATGCAATCATTTTGCCCGTTTTCTAATTAAAATGGGGGCGGCTGATAGTTTTGTCTCATTAACTTCAAAGAGCACTGCAGCACGATGGCTGGCTGGGCTTTTCTTTTCTTTTTTTTTACTCCATGCTGTGATTCACTTAGCAGAATGGGGCATGAGGAAGAAAGAAAAGGAAATCACACCCTAAAAGAGTCAGACAAACTGATGTGCATCTAAGTGTGTGTGTTACAGAGACTCTGAGGAAGATGGTGGCTGTGGTAGCATAGTCGACTGAAGCTCTCTTTTCCTATCTGCTTGCTGTGATTATGCCTGATCTGGAGCCCACAGTCTCGCCAAATATATCGGTAGAGCTGACTAGCATGTGAATAGGAAAGGGTTTTATTCAGACTTAGCCGGTGAGGAACTAAACAACACCTGCCTTCATCCAGTCATCATATTCCTCTCTGCAGCATAATTGGTGTGCTGGGCTTGAGTGCTCCGATTCTGCAGGCCTGTGTGCAGCGTCCTCTCCTATTAATCACAACTGACAAAAGTTTAAAAGGTCTGTCCGAGCACACTACTTTCCTGCCATTACAGGATCCCTCAGCTGAAAACCTTCAAACAGCATTTGAACTCATTACGACAAGGAGGCTGAGTCAAGCAGCCATTTTATCAATTTTCTGTTCCTCCGATCCACTTTTGAAATGTTATAAAAGCTTATTTCATAATGCTGGAGAGGGTTAAAGCCTCAGCAAGAACACAGGCAGTGTTTCCAGTGCTTTTTGTATTGCTATCCCACTCCATTTCTCTTTTCTTCGTGTATACATGCTCTAAGGCTGTTTCGTGCTATGCAGCTTATTAATGTTTTTGCCACAGATTTTTCCTATTTTAACTGTTCTTTTATTCCTCTATCGCTCTTTTTTTTTTAAAAAACTACTAATAATCTTAGAAACATTAAAACATCTGGGCTCATATAAATAAAAAGGCCTAGCCCCGGCTGACTTTAAGAGCTTAACACAGCTGGAAATGAAGCACAACCCTCTAAGCCTTTTACAAGCTAATAATAAGGGCTCATCCTATATTTATGGTGATATTACAGCAGATTCAAGCCTTAGAAATCAAAGGGAAATCTGGTGGCTTGATCGAACAGGAACAGTAATTTACCCAGCACAGGAGATTTGCAATCAGTATAACCAGGAAAGGAAGAAGCCTGCATAAACCAGACAAATCAGGTCTCAGCTTACTCAGAGTAGTGATGTTGAGTGTGTCACAGCGTAGTTTTATCATCAATCCTGTAAGAAACACACATACCAGTACACAGTGGTGGATCTAGAATATTTTCTAGAGGTCTAGAAGGTGGGTTCAGGGGTGTATGTGCATGCTTGTGCAAAATGACATATATCACATGGAGCAAAATATCTGTTTAAAAAGAATAGATGTATTTAGTATCGATTCATATCATGAAGTGATATGAATCGACCACGATGAAACATGGCAAAAATGCAGAACAACAATCAACATACTGAATATAGTTAATATATCATATATAAGAATATATATATATATATATATATATATAATATATTCTTATCAAATAACTTTGTTTCATTTGGTAGATTCGACTGCAGTGAATGCAACACTGAATTCAAGTGGGTGTGATGTAAATAATTACATTACAGTGTATTAACAGGCTACAACCAGAATCAGAGTCAGAAAACTTTATTGATCCCGAAGGAAATTGCTTATGTTATGACTGCAAAGTCACACAGAGACATAAGACAAAAACAATATGAAATCTAAAGTCTAAGTAAATCACAATAAAAATCAGTAGAAAAAACTCTAAAAAATATTTTTTAAAAATATAAAAATACACTATGCGACATACACAAATGTCTTACATAGGTTATAATAGACCCAAATAATTTAGTAGGGCAGCCATAATCTTAGGGCAGTTCGGAACACAGTGAACTGATGAATAAATGAAGCTCCACTGTAGCTTTCATCTCACCAGCTAACACACATTAGTCAGAAAGCTGATGACACTGTAATGAGTGAGGCTTGAGGCATCACAAGATCCACAAACATTTAACACAAAAACAATGGAAACACGATCACAAACATAAACAAGGTGTTCCTGGGTTAACGAAGACAAAAACACAGCAAACACTAATGGTAAAAACAGAACAGACTAGAGGGTAAGATCTAAACACAGGCGACAATAAACAAGGAACTCAAGTAAAACAGCACAATGAGCAAAAACAGAAACTGAGTATTAACAAGTAATTTGACAAGAAACGTACAAAGAATCACCAAAACACAGACTGAAACACAGGGGGTATATATACACAATGTAATACACCTGGACAGGGGAGGCCACAGAAAGAAGACATGGATGAACAGGATAACAAAGGAGCAGGACAGACAAAATATATTACTACAGTACTCTCACTACAAGCACATGCACTACCAGAATGCTAAACATCAGAAAGCATGTTTCCTGATGTTGACGGTAGACATAAAAGACTCAATATTTGTGTGCACTTTCCAGATATAATAGTGTGTGTATAATCACAATGTACAAAATTGGAGCTCCAGAGATTTCCATTTCCTCCCTCACTGTCAGCAGCTTCCTGCTAAAACAAAGACAAAAGCAGCTCCACTCTTTGTGGAGTAATTACAGTGCTGCCGCCCCATCACGTCAGCAAGGTCCGGAGGGTGACAGGAGAGGCTTTGTTTGGCACTTTTCTTAAAGAACCTCTCTCCACATTCTCTAAATGTAGATTCCCTATTGATATCGAAATCTAAGGGCCCGTACTTCGCCCCAGATAGGACACTGCTTGGCCACACAGGAATGAATTAATGTAGAGCAGAATGGTTTAAGAGACCTTAAAAAAGGTCTCAGTTCTCAATATATTATATATTATGCCCTTTGTCCACAGCTGAACAGTTCTAAGTTTCTCTCTTACCAGTGGGTGGCAGCACCATCTCTATACACTTCACAGGGTAGAAGACTATACCGTGACTATTTCGTCTTTGTATGTGAGATAAACATTTTCCTTCATAGCTCAAAGTTAGTTGGTGATCTTAAAGATCTCGGTCTAAGAGCTGAAAGAAGCCCTTTCAGTGTTACTACATCTCTAGACACATTCAGTCATTTGGTGCACTGTTTTAAAACTGTGACTGCTAAGAATGAATATGTTAATGCATTTGTATTTTTTGTGGCTAGATTCACAGGATGGGAGGTTTTGTTCAAAAGCATCCACACACACCCTAACAGCATTCTACATATGGCTGCATCTTCTGCCATTCTGCTGTGAGTACAGCATGTTTTCAAGCACAGAGCCAAAATCAATGGGCCACAAACAGGGTTATTGGAGTGGGATTTAAGCCTGATTAGAGGACTTTAAGGGTGACATCTCCACTCTGCCTTTGAGAAACACACACACACACACAGTCCAAACTTGGCAAGGCAGAGACACCTTAGAGGATGAAGGGGGCGTGAGACAAGACACACACTCTACTCCCAGATCATTCCACAGCTCCTTCTTTTATCCCTCAATCATCTTCCCACTCTCCATCACTCACTCACTCATCCTTCATAACCCTCCTCTACTTGAGTATCTCTACTGGTGTATTGGCTATGTGTGTGTGTGTGTGTGTGTGTGTTTGTGTGTGTGTGTGTGTGTGTGTATGTGTGTGCGAATGTATGTCTTTTTTCTGTTTCTTTCTCTCTCTTTTTTCTCTCTCTCTCTCTGTCTGTGTATCTGTGCATTGCATGTATCTTTCTGTATATTTATATCCCACTCTCTGTCTGTCTGTCTGTCTGTCTGTCTCTCTCTCTCTCTCTCTCTCTCTCTTTCTCTCTCTCTCTCTCTCTCTCTCTCTCCCTCAGACTGAAGCACGATCTGCCAGTCATAGTACAGACACGCAGCATCCGACCTTGACTGTGCCAGGCTCGGCAGGGCAAAGTGAGCGGATCGTTAGCCTGTGACGAGTGTTGCATTAAAAACGGGGAGGCTGTATAAAAATGAACCTTTTCTATAAAACCAGGCGAGTGGAAAGGCTCGGCTCCCCTGCATTACACTGACCTTCAGGGAGCATTTCACAAAGAGAACACTGCCTCTCCTCTGCCAGAGAAGGTTATGTCTCTCACTTACATTTTTTACTGACTCGTTCAGGAGCGATATCTGCTCATTAGCTGTTGGAGAGGTTAATAAGTTGGAAGTAATTGCAAATAGCACCAAACTGGAGACCCTACATTGTATAGGCATCAGTAACAGCTGTACTTTTTTTATTAGTCTTGCTCAGGCATCCCTACCACTTGTGGTGAGGTCAGAGGCTCAATTCACGTATACTATTTTATGAGGTTGAGGCCTCCTCAGAAATCATAATTTACTGTGCGCATCCTGGTTAGCTACGTATTGTTGCCAAGCATATGTCCAAAAGTGTCCAGACATTTCTTCTCATTTGTGAATTGAGCTTATTTAAGGACCCACAGATGACACAGGCATTTAAATGTACCCATATACATCTTGTATTCTATAGAAAAGCAATATGCTCTTGTGACACAATTCAATCAAATACTCGGAAAATGGTCCTACGTCTATTGTAAAACCCTCCCAAAACAATAGAAAGTGTAAATGAGAGACAATCTCCCTGTTATTAACTCTGATTTCAGAAGAAATCTTGAAAAAACAGGTGTCTACAAACTTCTGAAGTTCTAGCATACCTCTGAAATGTATAAGAAGGAATAAACTTCTTAACTTTAATGTATGTTAATGTAACTAGATATTACTTCTTCATTTTGGCCATGGATTTCTCTCACACAAAAGCAGCAGGAATTTTCAAATACTCTTGAGTTATGAGGTTTTGATATAACAGTGAGGATATTCATTATTTCCAACACTGTCCGCATTTCAATTTACAGTTCAATTGATACTGTTTTACATGTCTGCACCATGAAAAAGAGAGCTCTTACTTGAAACTTTTCTTTTGTAAGTCATGAGTAAACCCACATACATCCAGCCTGTGTTTTCTAAAGGAAATGAAAGCAGATGTTGCTCTTACTACTGAGTGTTATGATAATTAGTTTGTAGAGATAGAAGCAAATTAGACGTACAAGATCCAAACTTCCACCCACCTACAAGAAAAAAACAATTACACTAAATAATTTATCTTCTTATTATATCAGTCTGCTACAACACGCCTTAAACCATTAACCAGTTTCTGCCCTGTGCAGACGACAAACAATCTACACAGAAATAATCAGGTAATTGTCTTCTGCACAGATCAAAATATTTCTGCTTTGCGCAGCCCTTCTGGAGCGCTCTTGCCTGAAGTGAATCTGAACTTATGTTCCACTTTCAATCCCGCGCTCCTATATTTAATGACCAAATAATGACAGGGTGATCTCCCACATTTTGTGATGACTCTGTGCTAATTGCATTTCATCCTTAATTGTTTACCCTTGTTTACCTCAATTGCATATTTGGACAGCCTGTGCTCTGGTAATATCTCAGGCTTGAGAAATGGACAGGAGACAACAGTGTTATTGTTATTTTGACCCAGAGGAGGAACAGGGCCTTTGGGTGAGGTTAGAGTGAATTAGATGATTAATGACTGTTTTTGAACGGTGTGCCACCACAGCTCCACAGTGAATTGCTTTGTATTTACACACACAACATAGACTGCAAAAATAGCAAGTGAAAAAGGTAAATTTAAATCTAGTCAATTAACTAACATAATGATTCCATTGGATAAAACAGATTTTTACTTGATTAAATGACTTTAAATCAAGTTAAAAAAGTATTGAAATTGCTTAAATAGTCTTGCAACTATCTTATAATGAGAAATATTTCATGATGTTACAGTCAGAACAAAACCTTTAAGGTCAATTAATGTAACAAGATGTTTATCTTTAAGTCATTTTGAATCATAATAACTGGATGGTTCCACATCAGTTTAAATGACAGTTAGTATTTTCGAATCACACTCTACATCTGACCAACACATCTATATGAGCTTGTTGGCCATCCCATTACAAAATCGTGATGTGGAGTTGATCACCTGCTCCATAACACACTCTACTCTTATGATCCGTCTGTGGGAATTTGTGCCCTTTTAGTCAAAGAGCATGTATAAGTTCAGGCACTGAGTCCTGGCTCGCAACTGACATTCCATTTCAACATTCTCCAAATGTAACATTCACATTACTCTTCACTGGACGTAAGGGGCTGAGCTCAAACAATGAAAGGCAGCCCTGGACCATAATTCCTCCACCACCTAATATTACTATTAGGGCTATGCATTCCAGTAAGCAGTATTTTTCTGCTATCCCTCAAACCTAGATTAATCCATTTGTCTGCCAGAAAGTGAAGCATGAATCATCATTTCAGAGAACCTACTGATTGCTCCAAAGTCCATTGGTAGCATTACACCACTCCAGCTGATGCTTAGCATTGTGCCCAGTGATCTAAGACTGAAGTACAACAGTTTGGTCATTTCGTGAAGCTCCTGAAACACAGATCTAGTAAGGCAGAAATTTCACAAACTGACTTATGGCAATGGTTACATTAAGTGACAGTACCATGTTTAAAATAACTGAGCTCTTCTGTACGATCCAGACTACTGCCAGTGCCAATGTAGATTGCACGGCCATGTCCTAAATTTTATATATATTGTACCTATTACTAACAGCCAACTCAATAATTTGTAGGGTTGTCTGCATACTTTTGGCAATACAGTCTATATAAACAAAGAAAATCTGCTCATCTGTGACAAAAGTTACCGTTCACATACTCTCGAGTGTAAGTGCATTTGACTGATGTATGGCCCTGTAAGGCACACATGGGCCCAATTTGCTCCTGATTCAGAGATGTATGGTGGCCTTGCTTTAACTGCTGCTGCTGCTACCCTGGCTGGACCGCACCCATGTGTTTGCAGCGGCTTGGTTAGCTGATGCTCAGGTAGTAGAAAAACCTCTCCATCTGGACCCCGGTAGCTTTTGACCAAGTGGCGTCTCTTTCATCCACGCCAGCTCAGACAGATGGGTGCCTGTGGCTCTGCCCCAGCTACTGATTCGGTGTCCACTCGAATTTGCAGTACTGCTTGGGACATAATTGGAGTCTTTTTTGGGAGTGGGGCTGAAACAAATCATCCAAGAGGGAAAGAGGGAAGAGGGAGCACATGAGAGGAAAGCATGAGTACAGAAATGGACAGAAGATGAAATTAAAGAGAAAAGCAGTCAGTGATAATATATGGGCTGCGTTTTTCATCCAAAGCATGTGGCATGTTCGGAGCGCAGTAGTACATTTAAAAGGGGAGATTAATATGTCAGGATAGGGTAATAGATTTTTGTGGGTGTGTGTGGTATTTTTCACTGTGTGTGTTGACTCTTAGAATGGCTCCTCCATGTGGCAAGGAGCAGGGCCTGTTGGCAAATGCCTGACAGCCTCCTGGATTGAAGTTGATTTCCCTCTAGATGAAAATGGATGTTTCCAGACTGGACAGTCCACACTAGCTTCTTCTAACCCTGTCTCCTCCAGCCACATCTCTTTGTTTCTTCTCGTCTCTCGCCACCCTTTTTTTGTCATACTTCCACTTCTCTTCATGATGCACTGCTATTTTCATCTTTTCAAACACACTGAAGTGCCTGTCCTCCCCCTCACTTCCCATCTTCTTTCCCCTCCCCTCCTTTGTTCTTTTTTCTTTACAGTGCCACATCAGTTCACTTCATATCTGCACTCCTAAAAATAAAAGTGCCAAAAGGGGTTCTTTGGAGTGATGTCATAGCAGGACCACTTTTGAGTTTTGCAAAGGATGTTTCCAAGGGTGGTATTTCTTGTAAATGAGACATTTGAGTGTAAAGAACATTTTAAAGCTTATAAAACCAATTAAATTAAAGTCTATTTCTTAGAATTGTCCACGTAAAAAATCTTCTAGGAGCTTTTTAATGATTTATGCCTTTTATCACATTTCAGCCATTTTACAGTTATTATTAGTCCTGTCAGTTGTTTTTTTTCAACTTTTTCATCTTGCCTTACTCTTACTTTATGATCTCCCTTCACCTGATTCTTCACAGTCTATGTACTTCTTGGTCCATTCTCGCATCTGGCCCCAGTCTTCCTACCGTAGCCTCCAGCCAAATTACCTTTTTTTTGCTCCTCTCCAGCCCTTCACTGCTCTCTCTTCCCTTAATAACAAGAGGGGTCAGAGCAGGCAGATTTATTAGGAAAAGTTCCAGCTGAGTGCCCTTGTTCCCCTCCCATTTAATTCCGCTGTCAGGTGCATTAGGATCATTGTCAGAAGTTGGGAAATGTGCGTAACGATGTTCCAAGCGAATGTCATGGACCGGGAGGTACTCATTCCAAGGTCTTAGAGCAGTAATTACCATCTCTGCTGCAGAGCTGCTGGGGAAGACAGCTTGGCTTCAGCACAGCACTGAATTTGCAGTTAGGCCAACATTGCTAAGGGAGGGTGGTGGTGGACGGAATCAGTGAAGTTGTTCATTGATTACAGTTGGACAGTGGAATATTTACAGCTCCACGTCAGTTGAACAGCTGACATGCCTGATGACGGATGGTTGTGGCGGTTACATTGGTGATAGCTCCGTTCCCTTGCTGCTTAAGCCCTAATGAGTTTTTGGCTGTTCAGCTCCCCTGCTCGCCAGCGCAGTTCATATGCTACACAATTTGTTTTCTGCTTGATTAAGATGCCAAACAGATGTGTAGACCCCTATGTGTGTTTGTTTGGCTGCCGAGTGTGTTCTCACAGGTGTATGGCCTGATTAAAATTCCACATTATTCTTTATTCATCTCTGACGCTGGCATTATTCCACTTAATAAAGGCTGCCTGTTTTATCGTATTTCAAAATGGATGATGAGCAATGCTCTGGATGATGTGAACACTTGCCTGTTGATTATTGCCTGTTGGTTTGTTGAGGCTCTCCACTTGAATAGGCCACTCTAGTTCATGCTGGGTAATTACATAGAGTGAGATAGCGCTTTTGGAGTCAAAGATGAGGTTTTACTTACACTTTCATTCAGATCATTGATTTCATAACTGCATGCTCCATCATAAGCAGCTGACAAAGATGTGGCCTTGTCTATCCAGTCTAAAGGCCTAGCAAATTGTTAGAAACCATATATCCCCAAAAATTCTTATCTGGTAGGTCATATTTGAATACCACAGGAACTGCATACTCTAAAGTGTTCTACAATCATAGACTCTCAAAGAACACTGTAAATCTTGCCACTAAAACTGATGTAGCCTTGATTGCTTACCAGGGTTCTTTGAGGTGCTCAACATTACAGTGTACATACTGGGCTATAAAAAGATGCAACAAAAAGCCTCACATTGGAGGAGCTGCATGGGAGTCTTCACTGCACTGAACATTTCCCAAGATTAAATTAGTAAGGACTAGTAAATAAAAATGAAATTCTTTTCAAGAACTATGAATAATGTAATGTAGGTACGAACCTGCCAAGCCTCAAAAATAATTTGTTCTCTTCAAAATATTACCATGGCTTTTAAATGACCTCCATGTTCAAATATGAATTTCCCACCCTTCAATCATTTGCAACTGAGTCATTTTGATACGCCCAAAGTAATCCCTTCACTTAAGGTGAAAGCCAGACTTTCTGAAATATAGTTCAGGGGATTTCAGTTATTCTGTAAATTGCATAGATGGCTTCTAACTGAAATTTCTGTTTGCCATTTCCTCCGATGATTACCTGTCATTCTGCAATTCGATGAAGTGGAGCAAACTCAAACCCACTGCCTGTTTCTCATCAAGGAGAAAAGTGTTCTGTATGCATTGCTATTAAACAGCATAATCAAATAGATTAATGATTGTCCACAGGGACCCCTGATAACAAACCCATAACTCAACAGGGCTTAGAGCATGTTTACATTATTGACTGCGATGAACGGGAGGTAATGAGGATAAATTTTTAAACTTTGTGCTTTTGATTTATATTGATGTGCTCATCTATAAGTACTCAGAGGTGATTACCATGGCTGTGGATGCTTACAGGCTATAGCTGTGTTTTGTTTTGAGCTACCCACTTGGGACCTGCTCTTGTGGAACACTCTCTGTGAGTGAGCGTTCCTATCATTTGATAAATTCATTGTTAATTAACCTCTACAAAATTTGCACGAGTTGTGCCACACCTGTCTGTAATCTCTCTCCAAAACTAATTACACTGGCCCTGTGGGAGAACGATTGATTGCGTTCTCAGTGTCTTAGTGTTTTGCTTTTTTTCCTGGATGGGTTTTTCTGAGTATTAATTATGCGTTTTTGTAAAAGCTCTTTCTTTAGTTGCCATACTTCTAAAGAGAGGGCTTTCAGTGTACATGTGTCTATGAATTTTACTCACATATGCTTCTGAGCATGTGTGTAATCATGCAAGTGATCATCTGTAATTGCAGCTGAAAGTTCGTTTTAGAGGTTATTCTTCCACTTTAACCAAACAGCCTGTATGAATTTACACACCTGTTGGCTGTAGATGGCAGCAGTATGAGTATGGCAGCCCATCCTGATGATGTGGGCCCAATGTTTTCATTAGAACCTCTCTGGAATGTTTCTCTAGTCAGAGATAAGACTTAATTAACGCATCTACTCACAAAGAAGAGCACATCTCTGCCTCCTCTCTCTCTGTCTCTCTCTCTGTCTCTCTCTCTCTCTGACAAACATAGTCACATGCAGCTATGAATATTGTTCAGCAGGATCTGGTGACTATTCTGGTCCAGACTCTGCACATAGTTTTGGTGCTGGCAGTGGAGATAAGTTAGCCTTTTGAATTCACGTTCCTCTATGTCTTTGATAAGATTTCTCCTTCAGTTAATTTAAGATGCAGTATTTATACGATCTCTTAGTTACTTTTAACCTTCCCTCTCTCTCTCTTTCTTGTTTCTGCCACTGTTGCTATGCAGACGTGCTGTGTGCCGTAGCTGTGACAGTGCTTTTAGATTTTTGCCTTGCAGGTTCCATCTTAACACAAACACACACGCGTGTGCACACTCACACGCGCAGGCGCGCGCGCGCACACACACACACACACACACACACGCACGCACGCACGCACGCACACACACTTAAGAGATAGAGTTTCTCAGTCCTCTCTTTGCACGGAAGACACTCTTATGCATCCCTGGCGTGCATGCCTAAGCCATGAGATTCACCAAATGTGAGCAGGCCTGCTATAAGCTCTTTCTCTCTCTATCTTTCTCTACCCCCCCTCTCACTCTGTCTTCCCTCTTGCCGTCTTTCTTTTTCTGTCTATTTCTCTCTCTCTCTAATTCTCTTCCTCTCTCCCTCTCACTTCCCCTTTGCTGGCAGTAGGTGGTATGAGCCATCGCTTATGGTACCCCCACTGCAGTGGCTGGGTTGGTACAGCCCACCGGTAAAGCTCTGGCAGTGTTGTCATTGATTCAGTAGTAACAGAGCAGGCAGCTGAGAGGCGAAGCAGCAGATTAGAGAGAGACAGAGAGAGAAAACAGAGTGTGTAGTGACTCTATGAGCTAAAAAGGGAGTGAGTAACACGAGATAAGAAGGAAAAAGGGGGAAAAGCAGGCAGTCATCTTTGGCTTGCTGCTGCAAGTGAGGTCTCTTTGTTTGGCCATCCCTGATATGACCCTTTTCAAGAGTGAACATCGCAGCCCACAATGTGAGTATGTGACTGGACTTAGTCTTTCTATTCCACTTCTCTGTTTTGCTCTTCTTCACAGCCTTTCTCCTTCACACTTCTCCACAGCAGTCTAGTCCACTCCTGTTCTTAGATGCATTTGCTGTGTGAAGAAAAGTGAATGGGAGGGGAGTTTACTTTGGGCTGTGTTTTGCCTGGAGCACTGACAGCTTGACAGTGGGAGTGATGTGGACATACTGTTAAATGTGACATGGACTGAAGTAGAGGCTTCTAATGTCACACAGAGTGTGCGACTGTAATGTTTAGAGTGCTCTAAAAATGGTTTTGAGTGCTCTTGTGTTTTACTCAGTGTGGCTGTCCCCACAGGCACACAACCAGAATTGCCATGTTAGGCTGTTGGCCAAGTGTATGTGTGGGTGTTCGTATGTGTATAGATTTGTATTATGTACGTGTGTTTGTGTGTGTGTGTATGTACTGTATATATGTGTATTTGTGTGTCCATGTGTCACTACAGAAGATGCCTTAATCTCACTCTCTTTTTTAGAGAGAGAGAGGGAGAGAGATAGAAGGGGAATTAAGGACACTGTCAAATACTGAGTGTGTCTCCTAGCACAGAAAGAGTCTTTCTCTCCAGAGGCCGGCGGGCTGAAGCTCACCTGTCCATCCTTCTCACTCACTTTTATTTTGCAGTTCAAGCTGTTGAGCTGATGGTGCACAAACTTTCCAGAGTGGACATGGTTCTCAGGTCAAGCTGACCAAAAGTGTAGCATCACACCTAATCCATAGACTTTAGAATTATTGTTCAGTTATTAATCTTATGAATTATTATGCAGTGATCATAAAAGATTCCATAATTTCCAAATATGTAGTCTTTCCAAAACCTTGTATTTTTTCATTCATTCATATACTTAATTCATTTGACCTAAAATCACTTAAAAATTCCAGCTATCCTCATTTCACTTTTTACGGACCAAAAGATATGGTTGCGAACTCATTTATATGAATTGTTACATTAACTTTAATGAAATATTTATTATTCTTCTAGAAAGTTTTTGATCATTCGTTTATGACAGTGACAATATGAGAGTAATGTAATTAGGAGAGTGATTAATTGAAGTTAAGACCCATACACGGGCCTTTGTACACTTATCACATGTATAAAACACTAGCATTCTTCATATCATCTAACATAAAAGGTCATAACTGTGTTACTGGTACAGCACAGAAGGTGCTCTAGTTTTCTCTTCTTGTTCAGCCTGGGACTGAGTTGGTCTTGAAACAGCAGAAAAGCGATAGTGACCGTTATGTGTGAGCTGCTGAAGTAAGGGGTCGTTTTCTTGTCAAAAATGTGCCATAGAGTGTGTGAACCGTCTTTGTGTGGCATTACCTTTGTGTAAGGTGGGGTATGGCTAATATATCAGCTGGCTGATTACATCAGCTTATTTTGGCATACAGTAGATTTGTTAATATGAATTCTGAAAATGTACAGATAACTAGTGGCTTGTTTTGTATTGTAAGGAACATCAACTTTTAACTGAGGACCTGGGTTATAAAAAGTTATATAAGAAACACAGACATTAGCCAGGATAGAAAATAAAAGAACACATTAAAATTATAGTGCAATATACCTTTTCCTGTCATTGAAATTAGGTAAATGGCAAGTGGACCAAGGATGCTCACAAACCACACACACACACACACACAAACACACACACACACACACACACACACACACACACACACAAACACAAACACACACAC